>CM044906.1:56804839-56956453 GCA_024500145.1 Gentiana dahurica var. dahurica
ATCCTCTGTCCAGTTATTTTCCGTTTTAGTTTAGGTTTAGGTTTTAGTTAATAAAGAAGGATTAATTAGATTAGATTCAATATCCCTTTTCCCTGAGGATCGATACCCGTACTTATCCAACTTTACTAGCAACTACCCGGTATTCGGCCGGTTAGGAGGTAGTTTTGCATGGTAGTATAGGTTTTATAAATTTTCTTTTGTTTTAATGATGCAAAACCTCCCCAACAAAAGTGGCGCCGTTGCCGGGGAATAGGTGTCATGTTGAATCTAGTTTTGTTAGTTCTCGATTTTGTTACGTTTTATTTTTGTTTTTAATAAAAGTAGCGTATACCAAGTTGAGAGTTTTTATTTTGCCGTGTTTCGATGACCGTTAGGTTAAGAATGTGCAAAAGTTTTTTACTCAACTTGTTTTACGTGAAGTTTATATGTTTATGTGCTACCTAGTCTAACCCCTGTGCTTAATTTGATAAGGCTGCTGTGCTGTGATCTGTGTTGCTGTGTTGTGTTCATAAGTATTTAGGGTTTTGTTGTGTTTTTCCTGCTGTCTGTGCATTCTTGTTGTATGGACGAGCGTCTGTTCTGTTGGACGCCCGTCCAGTTCTTCATCTGCAGGTGAACGAGCGTTGGGAAGTATTGGACGCTCGTCCGTTCAAATATTTTCAATCCTGTTCTGATTTAGAGGACCAGACGAGCGTCTATACTTTCTGAACGCCCGTCCGGTCGGTTTTCAAGGCAGACGAGCGTCTGCAAGGTGGAACGCCCGTCCAGTTCTGAACGCTAAGTGAACGTTCGTCCGGGTTCAGTCCAGGTTCTGGTATTTCTTGATTTTATTTTCAATGCTTTTATTTGATGTGGATTTTTCATTCGAGCTTCTGTGGCTAATTGATTTTTACATAGATGCCCTGAACTTATATGTTTTTACCTTTCCATCTATGAATCCATGTTAGATAATTGATCAATTCCTTATATATAATTCATCTAGGCATGTTATAGTGACTGTCGGTTCTCGTAAGCTATAACTGTTCTTATGGTTAATTAGTAGCTAATGTCGGTTTTCCGTATGCTACATACCGCTCCGATGAATCTTTTAAGCTTTTAAGACTTACGTGCTTCCTTTGTTTTTATAGTTCATATGGGTAGCTACTGTCGGTTTTCCGTATGCTACGTCCTTTCTCCATATGAGTTATACCTGTTTAGATAGATGACTGTTGGTTTCCATAAGTCTATCACTTTCGATAAGTCTTAAGGCGCGTCGGCACTAGTGACAGCACTGTCGTTTATCGTAACCTGTCATTATGTGGTAGGCGTTTATATATATGTCGTGTTGCATATAGTGGGCTAGTTTTCTTTCTTTTATTTTATTTTCTTTTTGCATATCATTTAAATGCATTTCATTTAGTTGCATTTCATATAGTTGCATTGTTTTTCTATTTTTCCTTTTATTTTTCTTAAGTGTGGTCACTGTCGGTTTTCGTAATACCACCTAGTTTATTTTTCTTTTTGAGTGTAGTTAACTGTCGGTTTCCGTAATACTACCTCGTTTTTATTTTATTTTTAGGATTTTTCATGTAGGCTGCATTGTAGTATATTTTCATGTAGTTGCACCTAGCCTACTATTTTGTAATATTCCATGTATATGTTCCATCTTTATATGAGCTTAATCTGAAAATTCTCCAGACGTCTTTTCCTGTGCTTTATATGTTATCTTCCCCCTATCCCCGAGGTATTTCATGTTTGTCCTTCTGACTTGTTGTTAAGGGTGTTTTTACACGTTTTATATTGATATATTTTATAATGATTTCCCCCGTATTTATATAATTTGCATAAGAATCAAGTGTTTATATGGAAATATTGAGCAAGTGAGGTTTTTAATGGTTGAATATGAAAACGTATCGATTTATGTGTTTATTTGATGATTTTATGTTGTTTTGGAAATTGTTACGTTTTGGTATGTTTTCGATGCTTGTAGATACTAATGGATGGTGGAAAAGGTGATCCTAAAGAGCTAATTTCGAGATAATAGAGGATCAATCAAGTTTATGGAAGATAGGAAGAGATAAGGAAAGAATAAATCAAGATAAAGATGGAATTATCAAGTTGATCGTCATCAGACTGGCGTCCAAGATCAAGTGGACGAGCGTCCAAGACAGGACGGGCGTCTGAAGGGGCAAACTGGCGTCCAGAGCTGAAGAATTTAGATCAGAGAGTTTGGACGCTGAATGAACGAACGTCTGAGATACTGGACGAGCGTCCAGAGGAAGAAAATCAGGATTCCGGGTAGCGCTGAACTTCCAACGCAGTTCTTGATATGATAACAACCGATTTGACTCTGGACCTCAAGAGAAGAGTTGTAGGGCTTGAAGAGAGGATTCTACAGGATTTTGAATCACTCCATTCCGACTTACGAGGCCCGAGATATGAGCGTTACAAGTTTGGATGCTGTTGCTGAAAATAGTGGACGAGCGTCCGGAATCTTCAAACGGGCGTCCGGAGCGGTTACTGTAGCAGCCGACATTGAAACTCTATATAAGCAGCGGATTTCTTTCACCCTAATCATATAATTTCGAACCCTAAACCCTAGGGGCAGCTTGGCTGCGTTTTTCCTACAGTTTTTATCTAGTTTTATGCACTTAAACTTCTTGATTAGATTAGTTAATTTCATGTACTTTTTATTCAACAATTCGATGTGCAAAGGATGCTAGGAGGCTAAATCCTCCTTGAACAAGCGTTGTGAAGCCGTCCGTTTCAACAGTTTGATCTCGAGTTCGTGATTATTTTGTGAGTATCTATTAAAGTTGTTACTTTTATCATGTTTTTATATGTTTATTGCATGTTTAATCGAAAGATCCTTGCTTTTGTTATTGTTTTCTTGATGAGAGTCATGTTAACCTATGAGCAAAATACTGGAGCTGAGTAGTGGACGGGCGTCTGTAAAAGTGAACTGGCGTCCAGAATCGTATTTTACATTCAGAGAGTTCAAACGCGTTCTGAACGAGCGTTCACCTAGCGTCCAAGAAATCTGGACGAGCGTCCATTGAAGCAGACGGGCGTCCGTTTTGCCGACTTAGCCAAACCGCCTCAAAACTCTATATAAGCAGCGTTTTTCTCAAACCCTAGATATAATTTCGAACCCTAAACCCTAGGGGGCAGCTTGGCTGCGTTTTTCTACAGTTTTTATCTACTTTTATGCACTTTAATTCTTAGATTAGATTAGTTAGTTTCATGCACTTTTTATTCAACAATTCAAGATTTCAAAGGATGCTAAGAGGCTAATCCCTCTTTGAACAAGCGTTGTGAAGCCTTCCTTCAACAATTCAGTTTTGATTCGTGATTAATCTGTGAGTATCTATTTCAAGTTCGTTTCTTTTATCATGTTTTGTATGTCTTATTGCATGTTTAATCGAAAGATGCTTGCTTTGATGATTGTTTATATGATGAGAGTCATGTCAACCCTAGATCACCATGATAAAAGAATGGATCTTCGATCTAACTAAAAACGAGAGTTGTTAGATTGATTTTCTAGATTAGAAATTGAAAGATTTCACGCCTAGGTTAGAAAGACGTAATCTTTAACATCGAAAGATAAAAGATTAGAAAACGAACTTGTCTATGAGAGTAGGAGTTTATGCCTTCGATTAGGTGAATCACGACTTGAATAGAGATCACGAATTAATCCGAGTTAGAATTGAATGTTGATAGGATAGGTGGATCAATTGCTTGTTCGTTCGTTATAATTTGATTTAATCCTTAAAACTTGAATTGTTTAGCTTTAGTTTACTTTTCTGTACTTTAGTTTAGTTTAGTTTTTATCGCTTTCAATCTTGCCTAGCATTGGAGCAATCCTCTGTCTAGTTACTTTTTCTGCACATTCGTTTAGGTTAGATTCGTGACATAGTTAGTTTAAAGCAAAAACTAGGATTCACATTCGTCAGTTCCCCGTAGGATCGACCCGGCATTAGCCTCTACACTACGATCCTTATACTTGAGGTTAACCGGTTTATAAATATTATTACTTGTTTATTCGCATTAGATAAATCCGGGACATATTACTTACAAGCACAAAGCAAGTAATAAGGCGAGATAAATTCTGTCACCAAAAACAATTACACAAATTGTCTTTCGGGCACTACACCTAACAGTTTCCTAAGTATTTACCATTATATTGTGATGCTTCTTGGGGCACTCATGCTCATGACGTATAATACACATGCAAAAATGATAGTACGAAAGCCGTATTCACTAATAATCATCTGCCAAAACCTAGAATCCTGATTCATAATCAAGATACAATCCACCCAAGCCTGAGTGAAAAAAGCTTCGGTCACTTAAATAAGGTATCTCAAGTTTCAGTCATCGTGAATGCAACAAACTTTTCTGGGAATGGTCTCCACCTTTGGTGCACAACAATATCTAGGAGGATTAGTCCCAGACAATTGTTAGAAGGCCTTATTAGTTTTAGGGATAGTTCATGAAATAAAAAAGTCAACTTCCACCATCACACACGCATTAAAAGGCCTTCTTAAACCAACATTAGCAAAGTCAAGTTGAAGAGGCCGGCCAACAAAGATGCAATTCAACATAGATAATCTATATGAAACAAAGGGAAATTCGGAATAGACAATCTTTGTTAAACAAAGAAAGAGATAATTCAGAAGGCTCTATCCAAACGGGGCCAAAGACGCCTCTTGATTAAGGAAAAAAAATCAACCATCCATTTCGATAATTACATCGGATTTTTAGCAACATGCCAAAAACATCGGTCGGTTATAATCAAGACATGTTTATTATCAAGCAATGCTATAAGACAAAATCATTTAAGCCCTAAACGAAGATAAAACTTACGGAAATATTCAAGGTTCGGCCTATAGACCGGAAACCTTGCCATTAGAGAATTTTAAAAGGGCTTTGCAATCTGTTGCATCTATTCCCATGAGATCATGAATGCATGCTTTCCCTTATTAAGTGACACCGAACCTTGCGGCCCTTTACTGCATTCACGAAGGATTTAGTGTTGAGAGGACTATCTCCAACATGTAGAGAATCGGCCTCCATGGCGACTCCAATAAATAACGCGAGGAGAAAAAGGAAGAAAGCCTCCAACCCGAACATATGTGTCGAGAAGAAGTGAAAATCGCACGCGAGCAATACGTAAACGAATAAAACCCTAAAACTACCATCAAAGGAACCTAAAATCGTCTTATTTATTATCCTCAATTTACTCATATACTCATGTTATTGTAATAATATTATTGTTTGTTATTGTTATTGTTATTATTATTTTCCATAAGAATAATTATTATTATAATAACATATATATCTATGTTTATGTACGATGGATAGTGATAACCATAATTTTTTTTACAATATTTATTTATATATAAGAAGATAATTCTACAACAAATTTCCTGACCCAAGGATATTTTATTATTCTTTTTGGTAGTATCGTTACCTTTTAATGATTTTTTTATTATAAAAAATGATAATTCTCCCACAGATTCCTTGGCCAAAATAATGTTTCTAATTTTAATTAATTGTGCGTGTCTTTTTTTTTTTTTTCTTTTTTTTTTCTTGCGTATTCTTTTTTTATTGCTAAATTGTGCGAATTCTTTTACTGCATTTAATTATCCATTTAATATTTTGCTTGTGACTGAAATTTTAATTAGTAAATTAATGATTTTAATTAATAAATAAATAATTAGGTAGAAACACATTTTTGGGGAAAATAAACTCTCACTTTTAATATAGTAACGATATAAGACATCTGATACGTGCTAGTATATTGTATTAATAATACCCCGTCAACTGATACCATGACTATGGAACTTCAAGGATTAAATCATTTTTGTGAAATAGTATCTCATCAATCATAGCTCAATATGATTTCTCTATCAAGATTTAATTTTATTGATGTTATCATATAATGAAACATAAACATATAATATAATAACATAAATGCCAATTTTATTAATCATAAATGATAATACATAAATAAATAGTTTAGTAACTTGACCTTATCTGATTGAGTTTAGCGCTCTATACTAACACTCATAAGATATGTTTGCAAAAAAAAAAAAACACTCATAAGATATCTACTCATTCTTTGTTCTTGCATGTTTGTAGAAACATGAGATCCACGAACAGTATTTAATACCTAGTGGTTTGACATAAAAGAAATAGAATTATTTTCAAACATAGAGAAACCTGAAGTCGCAGCATCATTATGTTGGTTCTTCTCAGTTTCCAAAAAGGCCTTGTTGTCCGTCCAAAAAAAAGGCCTTGTTATTCTTTTTCGGTGACCAGTCCCGCCACAATGGAAGCACATACCCTTGACATCCTTTATTGGACTATCTTGGCTTTTGCCTTTAAGGACTCTTTCTTCTTACCTTCCTTTAGGTTTTTTTTGTCTTCCATTTAGAAGAATCTGTAAGCAAAGTTTTTGGCCTTTACCAACAGTTAACTCAGCATTCTTGAGTATATTCAGAAGTTCAAAAGTGTTGTTTGAATCCTATCAACGTTTTGTTTCAACATAAATTATGAGTAACTATTAGGTAGAGATTGTAGAATTCATGCAACAATGGAAAGCGTAGCACAAGCCTCTCTATATACTCTGCCTTATTCAGCACAGTAGAATTACAGAAGAACTTATAATCATTTTGCAACCTAATAAGGCCTTAGAGACATCAAACATCTCATTCGTAGACTGTGAAGCGTAAAGTTGTCTCCGGTATTCTATAATTGGTGTAAGCATTCATAGACTCATATTGCTTCCGAAGATCTGAAAGGCTTAGTTGCTAACATCCTAAAATTTGTGCGCCCATTTTATTGAAATACGTTTTATATTCAAATATCAACATTACATCATCTTACTACATAATTTTAATATTTATAAAAAATAAAAACACTTATAGCTATATAATAATATTGGATATAAACATTATCTAAACTTTTTTTATGTAAATCTTAGTTGCACAAAGCTATTTTCTTCGCCAGACGGCCTTATACCTGACCCGACCGAACGGTGAGGACGTTATTTTCTATTTAAATCTACCTAATATACATTGGAATTGTGTCAAGATGCCCCTAGAAAATGACTTAATAATAAAAAGTTTGGATGTCGTAATAACAACTGGACCTAAACTGAATTTTGAAGATTTGAATCCCGTTAAGGAGGACTTTACGAGCCTTTTTGGTTAGCGTTTTAAGCGTTTTTGGAATTGTGTCAAGGTCTCTTTCACTCTTTCCCTTACCTAATTGTACAGTGCTACTATGGCCTCAAAGTCAAGTCAATTCTTATCGACAAACTCTAAAGCGACAAAAGGGCCTAATCCCACTTTAAAGATGCGTTTTAATCTTGTTTTTCATCAATCAACTCTTGAATCAATCACCAATTACCACTTGAAACAGGTCAAAAATCAAGCAACTAGCAGCACAATTTCAAGAACCCATTAGCCCAAGCCAAAAAAAGTTTGAAGAAGAAGAAGATGATAGGAGGAAAGCTAGGAGAAGGATATGGAATACTACAACTTAATCAAGAACTCATAAGGAAAGCTTGTAGTTTAGCCATGAAAGCTCATAATCTCAAATCCCATGAGAAGCCATTTCTTCAAGAAAGAAATTACAGCTCAAAAGATGTGACTTTTGCTTTTTCAGGATCATGGTCAGTCAACGATTGGTATAGCAGTCAACCCTTTGGAGTAACCAAGATCAACACTTGTTTGTTTCCATCTTTGAAAAGTATTGGCACTGATGAAATTGCTTTAGTAAATGAAGCATTTTCTTGCAGATTTGAAGATATTCTTAGCAAATCACTACTTATTAAGGAGGTAATTTTATCTCTTATCTGTGTTAACTGCTAATCCTAAAGTACCAGAAGATATTGTTTAGCATATTCATTTTTACTTGTTTTGAAAAGCCATGTTGTTGTATTGTAGATCAGATAAAGCACCTATCTTTTCCACAACCCCACCCCCCACACACCACAAAAGTAAATAAATTCAATGGTTATCAAAATATCAATCAAATATAGTATTTCTCATTAGGCAATTTGACAAAAACCAGAGCTACTGAGGACAAATTTGCTGCAGATGAAAATGGTGTTGTGAATTGTGATCTTTGGGTGACCTTTATATCAAATTTTAAGACATCAGTGTCTTGACATGTGTTTTAGAATCAACAGAGACGCACGATAAAAACCCGCGTTTTAAACGTTAAGTTAGGGTCATTGAAAGGATCACAACACCATTTTCATAAGAGGGATCCCAATTCCAGTCTAAAGGCACTCAAATGCAAACCTTTTAGATGTTGTACCATTTAGTTTTCTTATATTGAAAACAGAAAAGCCTTTAGTGTAAGGTATCAACGATCACCGTTTGACCAGAGGTCTCGGGTTTGATCTGTGTACATTAGGACTAAATGGCTTGGTCTTTTTTTAGGCCCACGTAGACGGAATGTTTTCATGTATCGAGCTACCCTTTTGTATGTTAACTTTTTTTTCATGTTTGATCATCAGGTAGAGAAAGCAGTCTCAGAGAGAAAACAGATAGTTTTTGCAGGACACTTATCTGGTGGTCCAATTGCCATTCTTGCAACCATTTGGTTTCTAGAGAAATACAAGAAACATAGCTATTATTCTCCGTTGCCTCCTCTCTGTTTCACCTTCGGATCTCCATTATCCGGTGATCGAATCTTTTCACACGCCCTCATTCGTGAAAACTGGGCTTCTTGCTTTCTCCATTTCGTCACGAGGTTCGACATTGTCCCGCGTATAATGCTTGCCCCTCTATCAACCATTCAACCAGGACTCATTCAACTTCTCCCTTACATGAATCCCTCAGAATCATCCCAATATATTCAGTTTGAACCCAATATTGCAATGTCTTTCTTTATGATGGTCATGAGATATACATCATGTGTAGCAAGCCATGCTGCATGTGAATTAATGGGATGCACGAATTTAATGTTGGAAACCGCGTCCAACTTCATTGAACTTAGTCCGTATAGGCCTTTCGGGACATACATATTTTGCTCTGGAAATGGAAGATTATTAGCAGTTGATAATCCTGATGCTGTTTTGCAACTGCTTTTTTATAGTGCTCAGTTGAGTTCTGAAGCAGAGATTCAAGATGTCGTTAAGAAAAGCTTAACGGCTTACGGATCGTATGAGATCGAATTACAGGGGTTCTTAGATATGCAAGAAAACACGGTTTTATTCAACTCTCTTGTGGATTTTCCTTTGTCTTTAGCTACCTGCAGAAACAGTGAAGAAGCAACCTTGCTATCTGCTTTGAATGATCTTGGTCTTGTAAGTGATATTTTCTTTCCTCTTACGTAGTTTGTAAGATTTTGGCCTAAGATTTTGGCTACTAATCTTTCGTTTTGTATGATACATTCGGAGATTTTGACACTTTTGGTCCCTCATGTTTTAGCTTTGTCTCAAAAAAATCACTTATCTTTTTAAATCACACTTTTGGGTCCCTAAATTTGTATTTTGTTTCAATTTTAGAACAATTACTCAATCAGCCGTCTAAGTTAACGTGACTAAACGTTTGAATCCAACCTATACCAGATAAGAGTTGGATTCAAACGTTTAGTAACGTTAATTTAGACGGCTGATTGGGTAATTGTCCTAAAATTGAGACAAAATACAAACTTAGGGGACCAAAAATGTCATTTAAAAAGGTACGGGTTATTTATTACACAAAGCTAAAACATGAGGGACCAAAAGTGTCAAAAGGCCTTGGTGTCACTTCGATCATACAAAGTGATGCATTAGGCCAAAATGCATCATTTTGAACTGATAAGGGACCAAAATGTTACAAAAAAAAAAGAGTTCTAAAACCGATAGTTTAAGGGCTCTAATGTTCTTTACCATATGTGTTAGAGCACGAAAGCACGGCTATGTCTACGTGCTGCAGGAGAAACAGAGAGACAAAAACTGAAGAACCAAGAAAAGATAGATTCAAACAAAGACTGTATAAAAGAAGGCCTAAACAAGATTCAAGAATATCAGACAAAATGTGATGCCCGGAAACTAGGCTACTACGACGCATTCAAGCTACAAAAAGACGTAAAAGATTTCAACACGAATGTCAAGAGGCTAGAGCTAGCAGGGATATGGGATGAGATAGTAGAGATGCTACAAAGACATGAACTTCCAGACGGTTTTGAAGGCCGTAAAGAATGGATAGAGCTCGGTACTAGGTACCGGTGTCTAGTTGAGCCATTGGATATTGCGAATTATTACAGGCATTTAAAGAATGAAGATACAGGACCTTATAGTTTACTAGCCCGCCCGAAACGTTACAGATTTACGCAAAGATGGTTAGAACATGATGAGAAGTTGCCTGTTGGGATGAGATGGGAATCCTGTTTCTGGGCTGAGGTTGAGGAACTTAAAGACAACGGTTTCGAGAATGCTAAGGAGAGAATTATGGGATTAGAACAACAGTTAATGAGATGGATACAAGAAGGGAAACTAAATAAAGATTTTTTCTTCGACGAATCTACGTTTTCTAAGTGGTGGAAAACTCTTCCTGCAAGTTACAGATCTGAATCATGTATTGCAGGATATATTAGCTAGAGATGTATGTATTGAATTTGGTACACTTAAACCAGGTCCATGTTTTTACATCACCTACAATGCAAGAATAAATCCATGTTTTTCTCTTCAGGGTGCCACAATGACAAATATACCCTTTATAAAAGTCTATTACAATGGTGCAAACATGATAAAACTGTTACATCTGGACATCTCATGCACTTTTTATTGTTTTCTTGGTTCTGAAAAGCTTGATACAGCCATTCCTAATGGTAACCAACAATACCCTAGTACCCTCCGACCACAAAACAACACAAGTATCACAGAAAGAATGAAGATACAGGGCCTTATACGTTCAAGCAACGTTGCAGCACAATATGACTAAATACTGGCTGAAGGTGTCAATGGTTAAAGTCGATCCAAATAATAAGTTCACTGAATCAAACAAATTTCAAATATTTCGAACAAGAGTTTGAAAACAAATATGATATGATCATCTAACCCAATGAGCACAAACAATACACTAGTGAAGAACTCAAACAAGATCTCAAACGTCTTTGAACTCGAACCAAACCCAAACCATTTCAAGAACGTATGAATTGATTCAGTACGATGACCTGAATTTCCTAAAGAAGGAACTGAACGAAGTTGAATACTATTATTCAAACAAATAACGAGAGCTCGTGCTTGAACACTTAAAGCACATGACACTATAAAAAAAATACAACAAAAATCCCTCTGACCTTGTGCTTCCCCCTAAGTTTCAATGGCTTCTTATTGTTTACTTGGTTGACAAAAGCTTCAAGCACAAATACGTCAGAGCATCAGATAATCAAAATAATGAAATATTTCTTCATACGGCAGCTATCCTGTTGACAGGCAAAATGGTAACAATTAACAATGCATAAAGTACCCTCTAACCACAGAATAACATTACCCCCCAACCCCAGAAACCTCCCAAAACAACAAAAGAAAACAAAGGAAATACAGCATTTGCAAGAGCAACACATAAGTACTCCAGCTGAGTCGGTTTAAAGAATTCAAGAGTTACCAAAGCACACATTTTTGCTCCAAAAATTAATTTTCCTTGCAGATCATTATGTGAAGTTCAGATCATTCACATAATCCAACACAATATAGGAACAGTTATTCAGCTCTCGACCCCTTTGACATCTGAATACTCGAAGACATACGATTTGTACAACCCTACTTCCGTACAAAAAATATCACAAGAAATCACCAAATATGAAAATGAACAGAATATTACAGTACCATGATGCTAAGTTTACATCTTAACAGTAGCACTACCCAGAAAGTATTCCATTATGCACAACCTGCAACACAATCCTAAAGCATATGCCAATATAAATGGCAAATGGTGGAGACAAAAGAAAGGCGCTTTTAGTGACACCACACCAAATGTACATGTACTGTTGTGGAACTACAGTGGCACCACACTAAATTTAGTGTTATTGCACCACATTGACAAATGACTTTTTCACTGCCGATGGAAGAGCTGGGATTCAACTTTCTGCAGGTCGATTGTCAAAATCAACCAGGTAAAAGTCGATTCTTAACTCTCGAATCAACTTTGAAAAAGTCAATTGTGTCCGGTGCTATGCCACAGTAAAAACACCGTGTATCCACCAAAGATTCCCTAAAAGAAAGACATTCGACAAGGTATTCAGTCACCAAACTATACTTTCACATGCACATATGAAACATTCTTGGACATCAGATGATCAAAACCAGCTGCCTAACATATGAAATTTCCTCAGAAATATCTGCCAAATAAACACTGTCCCAATTCCTAGATCTGCTGGAAAAAGAAAAACAATAATAGTAAAAATAATCACAAATGATTTGCAGTAAAAAGATACACATCTTACACTCCCGTTATCTACCGACCAAGATGGATATGAACTAAAGAGGAACATATCTGAATCCTACAATTGTTCTGTTGTGCATAAGAAATCAATATTACGTATATCTGCAGTCCACCAAAACAAGATATTAGCCCTGCAGAAGTCAAATGAAAAAAGCAGAGAGAAAGCGACATGCTTAATAATATTCTATACTTGAATGAAATCAGAAGCAAGATTGCTAGTACTTAAATAAACATGGTCAAAGGCTAAATAAGGCAGGAAAGGCAAGAGAATCTCTATAGTGAAGGCATTTTACGCACAAAAGGGGCAGTATCATTATTAATTCGACTGAAAATAGTACAGCCTCAAAACACCAGATCAAACCAAATACTTGTAACGCATGAAATACCATATGTTCAGTTGCTATACAATACTATATAATATCCCATAAAATCTCCTCTTCTACATCAGCAAAACCATCATAGCCAATCGGACTAAAATCATCGAGCAGTGCCATAAAAGTACTCTAGTGCTTCAAAGTCACTCCTCTACTAACATTGAAATGCAACAACTATCCAAGTTTTCTTGTAGAAATCCAAAGAACATTGCAATTGAAAGACTAGCCATTATATATATTTATATTTTTTTTCCTTCATAAAACCAACTGTTCCTAAGACCTTGTTATCATGCTACACGAACGAGCCAACCGGAAACTAAGGTTGTTTCCATCAAAAGTTGCCTCGCTCTCGGGAAGACCATGGTCATAGTGCTTCCGACAACCTGGACAACGTCCATCATCCTCAAGAATCCTCTTGTGGCAGAAAAGGCAAAGCCTGAATCCACATGGACAAGGAAGAAAACTCGAATCAGTGAGGTCCAAATCCTCGAAACAGATGGGGCAAGAAGTAGGAGCTGATACAACATTCTTGCGACCCCAAACTGCCCCTCCACAGCCAAAATGCCTCTCCGAGTTCATTGGAAAAGTATACTGCTTTGACAGATTAGGTAAACACTGTGGTCTAAAAGCATCATCTGGCCTCCAAGCCCGACAATTAACTGTAGCTTTTTGCACTGATGCCCCATTCTCAGCATCTGATTTGGACGCATCAAAGACGGAAACAGCAGGCCTTGTGTCATCTGGACAAGACTCAATTGAAGTAGACTTCTTGTCCTTCAGGGCTGAATCCAAAACAACATTTTGGTCTTCATGTTTCTCATCAGTAGCAGCCAAAGCATCAGCCATAGCTTCCCAATCATCCAAGCATCCATCATCATCAACTTCTTCATCCTCGTCACTTACGCTACGCGAACAATAGCCACCACTACCACTGCTGCTGCTGCTTCTGCTACTCCCAGTGAAAATGGTACCAGAGCCATTGCCCCCTAAAACACTACTTAGATGGCTTGCAGGGCTATTTGCAGGTGACTCTGAGTCACTGTAGTGTTGCATGGATCCATCATCTATTTCTTTCTCCCCTCTCGACTTTATTTCCAAATTCTCTGCTGACCTCTCCTCCCTTGCGGGGTTGACATGCAACATAGGACCAGCAGATTTTCCAGTATCCGTCTCACCCATGGCTTCCTTCTTCTTCACTGGACAAGTCCAATCACCCAGAATACCAAAAAGCAAGAAAGATGTGAAGTAAGAAACAGGGGACATAATGAACTCTACTCATTAATCATATAACTAGGGAATAAAAAGTAAAAGATATAGCGTAAACATACAATGTGAGAGCCACTGCTCACGACGAGCATCAAGCTTGCACTGCTTCAACTTGGCTGACCTATTGACCTGAAATTCCCCAAAAATGGATAATCAAACGAAAGCTTCCAGAAAAAAATAATTTCTATCAAACGACAAGAACTTACAAAATTCAAGAATCCAGCACCAGCAAAAGACCATAAAACTTCCATCATTTCTAACAAAAGACAGGATAGAAACCGCCAGGAAGGGAATCAAGAATACCTAATTTCTCACAAGGCCCTCTGGAATCTTAAATATGCATAAAATTTATTCCTACAGCATTATACAACAATTTTATGATCAAGGAAAATGAAATTCAATCAGCGACCACTTAAAACGTTTCTCGGTGATTTCAGACAAATTAAACCGCACGATTGGAAAAAGAAACACGCATCCACACTAAGCATTTCAACAAAACAGCTCGAAAGCAACAAACTTTATACGCGCAATCACATGCGTCACCCCAATATATGAAGCTACCAAAATCCGAAAAAAAAAAAAGATTGAAAAAAATTTACCCTCTTTTTCTTGGAGAGCTCTTTTGAATTACAAGATGGCATCGGGATGATGGAGGAAGCGTTAGTGGAGAATGAATCCGAATGCATGATTTATGTTTTGAATTGGGGACAAGAAAAAAGATTGGTAACAAAAACCCTAGAAATTGAATTGCAAGAAATATCAAGAAAGGGTTGGAGAGAGAACGATGGGGGAAAGATATTGAGCGAGAAAGTGAGGTGAAAGGTAGAGAAAAAGATGATTATATATTGGATAACGGAAACTGCTCTGCTTCAATCGGACCTTTTCATTTTTATTTTTTTTTTTTAAATTTTTTTTTTTTAAAGTTGATTTTATTTATTTTGTTTTTGGTTTTTTTTCCTGCACGAAAATTCTTTGAGGAAGGCGTGTAAGTAGAGAACACTATAAAAATAGAAAGAGTTGATAAATGCAGTTTTTGAATGCACATTTTAAAAAAGAATATTAAATTATTAAGTAATCTAAATATTAACGACCACAGACAAATGTTTCATTACAACATTCTATCACTCTCAAAACAATGCTCTGGTGGTCTAGTGGTATATGATCTATACATTTTGTCTTTCTTATCTAATGGCTATGGGTTCAAGATATGATACTATCATTTTTAAAATATGTATCATTATGATTAAGAAAACGGTTAAGTGTCATAAATTTTAATTCAAAATGATTAAAATATCATTCGACTATCATTAATGTAATAATTTTTTCATCTCAAAATATAAGTCATTTTAAAGTTTTTACAAAATAGTTAAAATGTATGACTAAAATGCCTAATACATCATTTGACTATAATAAATTCAACAATTGTAAAGAGGTTGGATAGATATAAATTAGGAGGTAAAAAATATATTTTATTGGTATTGTAAATGACTTATATTGTGGACAAATGAAAAGGCTAACATGGCTTATATTTTAGGACGAGAGAGTAGTTATAAAGTACTTCATCCGTCCCAAAATATAGGTTATTCTAAAATTTTCACACATATTAAGAAAGTAGTTAAATATCATTAATTTATGGCTAAAATGCCTAATACACCATTTGACTATAATTAATACAACAATTGTAAAGTGGTTGGATGGATATAAATTAGGGGTAAAATGATAAAAAAAAATGTTAATAAATGCGTATTGTGAATGACTTATATTATGGAATAAAATGAAAAGGCTATAATGACTTACTAACTCCGTCCCAAAATGTAAGTCCGTTTAGCATTTTGAATTTGTCCCAAAATATAAGTCCATTTAGATAACCAATGAAGCATTTATTATATTTTTTTTCTCCTTTTACCCTTCATTTATTATATATTCACACACTTTTCATTACTTTGAATATATAATGGTCAAAGGTTATTTTAGTCTTTTTCATCAAAATTAATTACAGATAACTAATTTAACCAACTTTCTTAATCTGTGTGAAAAAATTCAAACGGACATATATTTTGGGATGGTGGTCGTATATTTTGGGACGGGGGAGCAGTAATAAAAAAATAATTAGATTCTTAACAAATTTAGGGTAAGATAAAAAAATTAGTAATAAATGATTAATTTTTAAACTAAAATGATTTATATTCTCGGACAAACAATATTAGGGATAGTGAATAATATTTTAAAATGGAGGTAATATATCGTAAAATGTCACATTTCAGGCAAATTTTATTGTGTTTCATCAAGTGTAATCTTGATCTTAATAGATAACATGTTGAAATATGTGCACACTATGCCATCCTCTCCAAAAAAAAAGGTAAAAAAATTATATGTGCACATTATGTTTCTTGTTTTGACTAGTTTCATTGCGTTAATCGGTCAATTATCATCGCAAAATTTCTCATAATTTTTTTTTGAGAAACGAGTCATTTTATTAAAATAACGTGGGAAACCCCCTCAAAAAATTACAATCATAGTAGAGATAGTTTAGACAAATTAAGAGTAATCACACCAAACAAGACGTAGATTACGGACTCTACTAACAACTTTGGAAATAAAGACATGTATTGGGGGCATCGCTGCATCAGTGGCATGCTGACGTTGGTTTCTCCAGTACCATAGGCTATAGATCGTCTCTCGGAATATATAGGGCCTGTCTTTTCTGTCTCTTTGCTTCTGTACATTGGTTGCAATCCACTCTTCAGGGTTATCTGCAGAGAAGAACTGCGTCCAACGTTCATACGGGATAAGAGCTTTCCAGACGTGCTGTGCAGTAGTACAATCTCGTAAGGCATGGATATTTGTTTCATCAGCTTGCTGGCATTGGGGACAGTCAGAGGAAGAGCTCACGTGTCTATTATAGAGAAATTCCATGGTAGGTAGTGCATTATGTGCAGCCTACCAAAGAAGGAAGTTTAAACAAGTGGGCCCATGTAACTTCCAGGTTAACTTCCAGTGTTCTGCAGTATCAGTGTTGGTGGACAGACACAGAGCTATATATGCTGTTGCAACAGAATATTTATTATTGAAAGCCTCGGTCCAAACGATGTTGCCATTTTCAGTGCTGAAGCCTTGCTTTAGAATATTAGCTGCGTAGCATATAGTTCTCCAAATGTGGGAATATGTAGGTTTTGGTGGTTCAAAGGGACTGCCATATCTCATCAGCAAAACCTTGACCCACAAAGAATGATCATCAACTAACATCTGCCATGCTAATTTACCCAGTAGTGCCATATTTATCAGCTAAAGTTTTTTTAGGCCCATGCCTCCCTCATCTTTAGGCTTGCAGAGAGTGTCCCAGGCTAGGTAATGCATCTTTCTAGCTCCTTCCTCACTCCCCTAAAAGAAGTTTCTGCAGATTCTTTCCATATGTAGAAGGACACTTGCAGGCAGCTTCATAGTTTGCATAGCATAATAGGGCTGATTTGCAAGGGAGCTATTGATCAAAATCAATCTGCCAGCTCTAGACAAAGATTTCCTCTTCGAGTTGGCAACTTCTTGTTCAACTTGTCAAGAATTGGGTCAAATTTATGTCTTGTAATTCTGGAATGAATCAGGGGTACTCCAAGGTATTTTCCAAGATCGTTTGTGTGTTGTATACCAAGTTTATGACTAAGGAGATCATTAACATGGTTTGATGTATTCTTGGACGTGTGAAACTTGGACTTTTGAAGGCTGATCTTCTGCCCTGAAATGGTGCAAATTTATCTAGAATTTCTGTAATGATATCAGCTTGGCTTTCAGTAGCTTCCCCAAACAAGATTAAGTCATCAACAAAGAATAGGTGGGACATGGAGGGCCTTGTCTACCAATTTTAATAGGCTTCCACTTCTTTTGTTGGACTTGTTGTTCAATAAGCAAGCTCAATATTTCCATACAGAGGTCAAAGAGGTAAGGGGCAAGGGGGTCCCCTTTTCTAAGACCTCTCTGGGGGTGATGGGTGCTAATTTATTACCATTCCACAACAGGGAGAGCTTGTTAAATCTTAGGCCAAACATAATGAGCTGGAGAAGTATGTCCGAGAGACCTAGATGCTGTAAAAGAATTTCAAGAAAGTCCCAGTTAACCCTGTCGTAGGCTTTTTTCAGATCAATCTTCAACACCATCCAACCCTTTTTACCCTTCTTGTTCTTAAACTGATGTAGCACCTCTTGAGTGATAATGATGTTTCCAGTGCTCCCCTGCCAGGGATAAAGACAGATTGGGTAGTGCTTACAATTTTGCCTATAATAGACTGGAATCTGGTTGCAAGTACTTTGGTGATGATCTTGGCACAAACATTGGTGAGTGCAATAGGTCTAAACTGCTCCACTTTTTCTAGTGGGTTGGTTTTAGGTATCAAGGTAATTAGGGTCTCATTCAAGTTCTCTTCAAAGTGACCACAAGAAAAGGCATTTTAGACAAACTGAAAGATAATAGGATTTACAATAGGCCAATACCGTTTGAGGAAACATGCTGGAATGCCATCAGGACCTGGGGCTTTGTAGTTTCCCATTTGGAATGTTGCTTCTTCCACTTCTTCTTCTGAGATTTTCCTATTCATCCATTGTCTATCAGAGTTGCTAAGTGAAGGTCAACTGATCTCCAGGTTCCAGATAGTTGGTCTTGTATCGGCAGTGTATAGATGAATATAATAATTCCTGATCATATCCTCAATCTGATTCATGTCAAAGATCCACTGGTCTTCATTGTTCTTAAGGCATGCCACTTTCTTCTTCTGTTGGCGTTTTATGGTAGACATGTGATAGAAGTGGGTGTTGCGTTCACCTTCTCCAATCCATTGGAGACGTGATCTTTGGGGCCAGTAGGTCTCATCCTATTGTAAGATATCACTCAATTCGAGCTTAAGAGAGTCGTGGAGATTAGCCAGGAAAGTATATGGGGTATATTCCATGCTCCTCTCAATCCCTGATATTCTTGCTTGACAGTTCTACTTCCTGGTAAAGATGTTACCAAACACTTGCTTATTCCATTTAGTAGTAGCTTAAGAAAAGTGGGTGATGGTGGTAGTGACGGAGCCAGTGTCTTTCCAATTATGTTCAACAAAATTCTCAAACTCAGCATGATCCATCCAGGCCCTCTAAAAGAAGAAACTATTGCTGCTTTTCTATTTAGGTAGATTAGTGTCCGTATTCAAACTGATGGGTTATGATCAGAGTGAATTCTTGGTAGGTGCTGTACATTTGCCCGCCCAAAACTTTCCAACCATTCCGTAATGCACCAAACTTGATCAAGTCTCTGTAGTATTTTCTTGTTTTCCTGGGTGGTACCACACCATGAAAATCTTGGTCCTTAATATGAAACCTCCATCAAGTCACATTGTTGCAGAAAGAACCATAGTTTTGTACGGTTAAAACCCCCTACTGCTCTTCCTCCCACCTTGTCCCTTTGGTAAACCACTTGGTTGAAATCACTTATAAGGCACCGGAGTAGATCGAAGGTGTTTTTGAGTCTGATTATATAGTCCAAGAATTCATTCCTAGCACTATGTATTGGAGAAGCATAAATTAAAGAGAGAATCCAGTCAGGTTTATCATTCTTCAAGACAGCCACAGTAAGAGACTGATTAGTACAAGTTATGTAGGATAGGCTGACTTTGCTCTCATCCCAAAAGCACCACAACCCCCCAGCATAGCCCCTAGCTTCAACTGCATGCATATTAGTGAAGTAGGTCTTCTTGAGGATTTAACTGTCTCTGCCACTTGTACTTCTAGTTTCCATCAAAAAAAGAACTTCAGGTTTTTGTTGTGAAAGTAGATAGTGTAGGTGATGGAGGAATTCACTTGATAAAGCTCCCCTGCAATTCCATGATAAGATCTTCATGAGAAAACGGTTATTGGGAGATGTAGGGTGGGGAGTTCCCTATCTCTTCCACGACAAATAGAGGGTTAGCAGTTGCTGAATCAATATCCATGGATTGGGTTTTGCCACTAGGGGGAGGTCCGGGGGGTGTGTTTTGATATTATCACCTAACATTTTGGGTGGAGGTTGACTGTCTCTTTGGTTCATCTTCGGTTTACCTCTAGTATCCGGTTGCAGGGCAGGCTTCTTAGAGTTGTTAGAAACATCTAAGAGTGCTGATCTGCTAGTTGTTCTAGTTCGACTAACTAGGGCTTTTCTATTTTGGGCATTTTGTTGTGTAGGTGTGGGGTCCAAGTCTACGTTGCCTCCTCCTGATGAGTTTCCAATAGGGTTTGTATCTACTCTTTTGTCACCCTATGGATTGTATCTCGTACCCGACGTACTATCCTCTGCATTTCTCTTCTTATTGTTCTGCCTTGGGGCTGATTCCTTACTAATTTCTCTTGTTTTAGCTTGTCCACCGTGGGATTCCACACTTTGGGCCTTTCCCCTCAATTCTCGGATCTCTTGTGGAATTTCTCCTTCCTCTATTGTCTCTTCAGTTTCTGTTGATTGTTCATTTGTTTCCTCTAAGACCATAAAACGGGAACCTGAAGCTGACTAGGGTTCATGTTGTTTCAACATGTCAGAGGTACTAGGTTGGGATTTATTCTATGCTGCTGTGGGCCTATTCGGGTTTCTTCTTCTACAAGTCTGTGCAATCATCCAAGGTCCATAGGGTTGTTCCTTGGTAGGTCCTTGTGGAACATTCTTGTTGGTAGGTGGATTACATTGGTTGGCTTCAGCAATCTGAACATTGGATGGGCAAGTCTCTTTCCTGTGTCCAAATTTCAAGCAACCAAAGCAGATCATCTGCAACCCTTCGTATTCAACATTAAAATTGCGTCCATTCAACACCACAGTCGAATCTAGGGCACTATGTAGCTTGATCTCAACACACACCCTTGCAAATCGAGCTCTCATACTGGCTTTTGTTATTGTATCAATTTTAACAGTCTTCACAATCAAATTACCGAGTTCCGTCAAAATGTTGATAACGCCCTAAATGGTACCAATATTTATACCCTTATTCACCCCGAATTCTACTCAAGAGAGGATAGATAAGCACGTTATTATGTGGAATATTTGTGTTAAATTCTATGTGAGTGTTTCTAGGATCGTAATTCTGCATCTATGTTATTTTCCCGAGGTTTTGGTACCGTTTTGTCTCGTTTTGCATGTTTTATAGGATGTTCCGAATCTGGAGCATTGGAGAATGGATTTGGACCAAAAGAAGTATATTGGGCTAAGTGATTGAAGTCCAAGAAGAAGTCTGCTGAAGAAAAAGAAGAAAATTCGGCCCGGTTTACCGTGGTCTAGGGACGGTAAACCGAGGACTTGTTGGATAGGAAATTGATTATGTCGCCTCTACTAGGTCAGTTAGGGTTTTAGAGAGTCATAAGTCGGTCATTGCATCTATATAAGGCCGCATCTACAGATTATTACATAGTTCTGAATGAGTTATTCATAAGTTTTCATATACATTATACAATTTTGATGAAATAAAGTTATTCCAAGCTTTTGAGGAGTTGTTTCTGGTTTTCTCCCTTTCTCTACCATCTCTAGCTTGAGTAGATCGAGCTAGATCTCCATTGTTGAAGGTATGAAGCTTTGAACGTTCCTTTTTGTCTTCAATATGGTAGATCTGTTCGTATTTATGTGTTTTAGTTAATCTGCATGTTTAAAGACCCCATGATTTACTTATTTTAATCGTATGTGAGCAATGTAGATCCAGGAATAGGAAAAGCCGACCCCAGTAACCCGGCGGTCTATACCGGTTTACCGCGGCAATAATTAGAAAACCTAAAACTGGGACTCACTACAGCTACGTTGATCGACATGTTTAATTAACAATAGGTTAGATCTGGCCAATCTGCTTATTGTAATCGTAAACTAGCATGAAATACGAATAGTGAAGTGCTAAGTTTGGACATAGTCTTGAATGGACCCTAGGAACGTGCTGATCAATGTCGACAGCTGTCTAAGCGGGTAAACGGTATTAGTTAGCGCTCGATATCGGTAATTCTAGTTCTTTATGCGTATGGGCTATTACGGACCAATTAAGGAGGGTAGCTTGCGTATAGATTGTCTACTACCATTGTCGGAGTAGATAGGAGTAGGAGTTGCACCCGTAGCTGATTATAATTAAATCAAAAGCTCGCTCGATTAATTTAAGGAAATTATGTGGAAGTAAACGTAATGATTAACTAATCCAAGTTAGTA
This sequence comes from Gentiana dahurica var. dahurica, assembly GCA_024500145.1. Classification (NCBI taxonomy): domain Eukaryota; kingdom Viridiplantae; phylum Streptophyta; class Magnoliopsida; order Gentianales; family Gentianaceae; genus Gentiana; species Gentiana dahurica. The sequence goes on from CM044906.1 coordinate 56,827,071, forward strand.
GATCGGTGAGAAGAGGGGGAGAAATACCAAGTTTGTTTTATGTTCATTGTTGGTCCATGACCGCCTCTATGGTGTTTCTTAATTAGGTTAGAATCGTTTATAGTTAAAGTGGCATCGTCTCAGTGGGATCGACCTAGACTCATATTTACTATACTACGATGTACCTAGTATTTTTGCTAGTAATATCGATGTTAGTGACTTACACGCGATCAGATGTCCTATTTGAAACACCAAATCGGAAGCCTAGAGAAGCGAACCCAGGCCAAAGTTGTCTTGATAGAGTCATTAGAAGGTTCAAAAGATGGTGACCATTTCATAACATGCAGATAGTGACCTTGAATGACCCAAGGTCCATCTAGTAAAGTTGTATTATAGTCAAATTCCTTTGTGAATCTGACTACATAGAATCCGTCATCTAAATCCACCACTTCTAGTCTGCCTTTAGCTTGCCACATATCAGATAGACGTTTGCAAAGAAAATTCTAAGATACAGACTGACCCAGTAATTTGCTAATGAGAGCTTTTCTCCATGGTCTCAACAAGTCAAGGCAACGTTCAAAGAGGATCGTGACTGACTTCGTTGTCTTTTCCGGCCCTATAAAATTATCAATTCCTTCTTTCCAGTAAATGTGCTTCTAGTCGTCCTCTTCTCCGATGTAGAAGGCTGGGGCAGCGACTTGCTCTGTAACAACATCAACACCGGATGTTTTTGACCAAACCGATTCAGAAGGCGGCGGGTCCGGTTCTTTTGGTTTCTCGATGCTCCGTTGAAGAAGATCGTCTTCCTCTGGTGACCGGTCAACAACCATGGAGTCCATGGCTTTGGATTCGGCGGGGGTGATAGTTGAGATGGCTGAGAAGGTGATCAGCAAGGTAGGCGGCGGCAGCGGGTTTCAGAATAAAATTTCTCATAATTTTAATTTATATATTTATTGTCTAGGCATGGTTAAGGCCCACAAACTAAACGGTTCATTTTTTCAACCTTAACCGTCTTTTTAGGGGGAGTTTTATTGGCCGCCACCCATCATAAGTAATGTGTAATGAATTTTAGTGAAATCATGTTTTTAATATGTCAAAAATTTTATCATACAATTGTCGTATGAATGTTGTACTAAGTAGAATTCATTATTTTACTATCGGTTGCGCTAAATTTAGGGTTTAATAGCCGTTATTTCCTCTCCGGCTGAGCTCACGTCGGAGGCTTTTCTCGGCAATCTCCATGGATTTATGTTAAGGGTGATTTTATGTGATTTATATCGTTATATTTTGTAGCAATTCTCTCCATATTCGTATAATTCGCATAGAAATTAAGCGTTTAATTGATTTATTGAGCAAATGAGTTTTAAAAGTATTTAAGTGCAAATTCGGGTTAATTATGTGATTTTATTGGTAAATATCTTTATATATGTGATGTTAAACTTTGCACGTTTTTATTATTGTAGGTACAACGAGTATATCGTGGACGAGTCAACGAGCTGAAGGGTTTCGAGCTGCATTTTAATTGAAGATATATCTAGAAGGGCAAAATTGGAATTATCATATTTTTATTAGGGTTTTATTATTTTAAGAAACGAAAAAAAAGGGATAATTGTTACCCTAGCTCGAAGAAGGTTATAAAAGGACGGCATTCAGCAGCAGCACAGAACACGAAATTTCATCTGGAACGGAGGCAGAACTCAAAAATCAAAAAAAAAGAAGCACTCACTCGGTCGACCGAGTGAACACCTTCGGTCGACCGAGCCAAAAATATATATATATTTTCTTTTTTACGTTCGTTTTGAGGATTAGTAGAGGCTGAGTCCGAATTGAACAAGCTTTGTGAAACCGTCTCAGCAACGTTTTGATCTGAACTTTGGATTGTTTGTGAGTTTAATTAAAGTTGTATCTTTATTATGTTTTTATTGTTATTATGCAATTTCATTGATGAATGTATTGCTGTTTGATGTTTACTATTCGATGAGAATCGTTGTTAGACTGAGATCACCATAGTAAAGTTTGGATTTTTAACCTAATTAACGATAGTTGTTAGGTTGAAATCTAGATTATGAGATTGAATAAATTTCACACCTTGGTAATTAAAGCGTTAATCTTTTTGTATCGATAGACGAAAAATATTGATAGGTGAATTTTTCTAAGAGATTAGAAATTCATACTTATGATAGGTGAATCACAATTTTTATTATATAATCACTAGACAATCGAGAGAAGAAATTGAGCGTTGCGAGATAGGTGGATCATTGCTTGTTCGTTGTTAAATCAATTGAGAAAAAATCATTGTTGCTTATTCTTCGTAGCAATCTTAAAATTTTATTGTCTTTTTAGTTTATAAAATAGAGTTATCTTAGTTAGTTCGGTCTGCAACTATCCTCGCTGGCTTTAGAATTTTGATCTTCTGTCCAGTTTATCGTATTGTTTTCACTACTAGTTTGTTTTGGTTTTGTTATTCTAGTAGTAGTCTTTAATTGTTAAGTGTAGGTTAGTTTTATTTTTTTCTCGTGACAACTTTAGGAAATTTATTAAAACTAGACAAAGACGATTCCCTGTGATTCGACTCCGGTTGTTACTACTATACTACGATCCCTGCACTTGGGGTAAACCGGATTTAATTTATTACTTGTTATTTTTCGTTGATAAAATCCGAGACAAGTTTTTGGCGCCGTTGCCGGGGAATCGGTACGGTTGTCTAGTTTTTTTTGTTATTAGTTTTTCGTAGGTTAATGCCCTTAGTTTGCTGTTTACGTTAAATAAAAAAATAAAAAAATAAAAAAAAAACAAAAAAAAACTAGGGTCGTATTTGACGTAGGGATCACACCCGGGTGTGGTATAATTCACACCTTGGTAATATATATCTTTTTAAAAAATTTTAAAAAAATAAAAAATAAAAAATAAAAAAAATTTAATTAGTTCGGTCGACCGAACCTGATCTCTCGGTCGACCGAGTATTATAAAATATATATATATATAATATATATATATATATTTTTTTCTGTTCTCTGTTCTGTTCTGTATTGTAGTCTCTTTTTCTATTTTATTTACGTTTTTTTTTTTTACTTTAGAGTTTAGTGTAGCCTTTGTAAGAAATTCGTGCGGACATCTTGTTTTTGGTTTTGGTTTATGCAAACTCGGAGTCAGAAGGACCGTTACTATACACCCCTGACCCCGAGCGAACCGTAGTCCGGCCAAACAGCGGATTTTCCGTTCTGCGGTTCTGGCAGACTGAGCCGAGCAAGATCTTGAGGATCAGCTAGCCAAGGAAATCACTGATTTTGTAATAATGGCTGCTAATGATAGACGTACGTTGGCAGACTACGCCATGCCTGGCGCGGTCACAGTCAACCCGGCTATCATCCTACCGGCCATTAATGGTCAAACCTTCGAGCTAAAGCCTGGCCTCATTCAGATGATGCAGCATGCATCAATCTTTCATGGGTTTCAGTCGGAAAATCCACACACTCACTTGCATACATTCTTGGAGATATGCGGCACCACACGCATCCAAGGAGTAAGTGAGGATGCCATCAAACTGAAACTCTTTCCTTTTTCGTTGATAAAATCCGAAACAAGTTTTTGGGCAATGTTTGAACGAGATATTCACTTTCTATCAAAAAGAGAATGAATCCTTTTTCGAGTGTTGGAAAAGATTCAAATCTCTGCTTAGAAAGTGTCCCCACCATGGCTTGCCACTGGAAAGGCAAGTCAACACTTTCTTTAGTGGGTTGACCGAGCTTACAAAAGGCATGGTCAATAGTTCATCTGGTTGGGCGTTTCTGAAGAAAACGCCTGATGAGGGATGGGCACTGTTTGAGGACATTGCAAAGTACAACTATGCCCCCTCTTATCAAGCAATTCAAGCACCTCCTCCTCCTCCTAAGGTAGAGGAGGTAAACATGCAAATTTTGATCGCCATGCTGTAGAAGCAGATGACAGCATCTCAAGTTTCAAATCCGATAAATCAAACTTCTTCTTTTCCACAGAACCCTCAGGTTCTGTACTACGAAAACTGCTGTCAGACTGGCCATATGAATGGCCAGTGTAAATTTAATCCCCCTGCACCTTATCAAGTGAATGGTGTTCATGATTATGGACAGTATAATCAGGTCACATGTCAAAACTGTGACAATATGGGGCACACTTCTCGATTCTGTCCTATGAACGGACAGAATGCTGAAGTGAATGCATTCTATGGCCAGAACAACCAAGGGTCTAATCAAGTTTCTGGCCAGAATAATTTCCAAAACCACGGGTTTAATCAATCTTCCAGTTTCAACCCTAATTCAAATTTTAATTCGAATCAAAATTTCAATAGAAACCCTGGTTTTAATCAGAACCAAAACTCAAATTTTTCCAATTCTAACCAAAGGTTCAATCAGAATTGGCCTTCCAATTCAAATTCTCAATTTCAAAGTCGGCCCAGCCAGCCCTATTTCCAAAACTCTCAAGGCCCCTCCCAATCTAACAATCTTGAAGCTAAATTGGAGGAGCAAAATAAAAGTATCCAACTGCTGATGACTACAAATAAGAACCTTGAGAGGAAAATCGGGCAACTGGCTGAGCAGTTAGCTTCTCGACCCCCAGGGCAGCTGCCCAGTTTCACTGAGAAAAATCCGAAGGGTGGTCAAGTTGCTCAGACCGATTTGAACAAAGGCCCATGTATTGACCTCGTGCCTTCAATTCCATACGGTAGAGAGGAGGCCAGTGCAATGAATTTAAGAAGTGGTACTCAAGTTAGTGGTCCTTCCCACCAAGGAAACCACTAGCCCCTCCTGCCATTGATAAGGCAGGAGGGGAAGCTGAGCACCTACACTCCCCTTGGCCAAAAGAGAATACTCAGGTGGCTGATCCCCTGAGAGGTGAAAAAGCTGGAAGTCCTCAGGTGCCTGATCCCCTGAGGAGTGAAGAATCAAGCGGAAGTCAGGAGGCTGATCCCCTGACTAATAAAAAGATTGAAAAAGCCGTTAGGTGGAAGGATCTGGAAGACAAAGCTGTCAATGCATCTTCAAAGAAAGTCTTTTCTGAGAATGATCTGAAAAAGCTTCCATTTCCACCAAGAAAGAGCAACATCCCTTTGAGTGAAGATAAGAAGTATGAAAAGGTGCTGAATCTTTTGAAAAATACTCAGGTAAATCTTCCATTATCCGAGGTCTTGGTTGAGATGCCTAAGTATACCAAATTTATCAAGGATGTTGTTTCTTCAAAAAGGAAATTGTCAGACATGGAGAGGCTGATCGATGAGGATTGTTCAATGATCAACTATGAAGACTTACCAACCAAGAGAGGTGACCCTGGAAAGTTCGTGCTTACAGTGTTAATGGGAGGCCTGGTCTTCCCTAACTCTTTGTGTGACCTGGGAGCATCTATAAGCCTCATGCCATTGTCTGTGTGCAAACAGCTGGGTTTAATTGATCTTCTAGAGCCCACTACCATGAATTTGCAATTCGCTGATAGATCTTCTAAGAAAGCAGCGGGAATCTTAAAAGACGTACTCGTTCAAATTGATAGATTTACCTTTCCCGTTGACTGGTACGTCCTGGACATTGAGAAGGATGGAAATGTTCCCCTGATTCTTGGAAGACCTTTTCTGTCTACAGCTCAAGCACTCATTGACTGCGATGGCGGGCGAGTGACGATCCGTGTTGGTGATCAAGAGGTAAGCTATAATGTTTCCAAATCCATTCAAATACCCTCTGGTCCTCCAACCGGTTTTTCCATTGAGGAGACGTCTGATGACTTCGATGATCTGATGGAAAAGCAAGTCATGGCTGTTGCAACGGAGTATGAGCGACTAGTTGATAATTTGAATAATCATGGTGTGGTAAGTCTAGAGCAGTTAGAAGCTGAATTTAAGGATGAGTTGTTGGAAGGTGAAGCTTTGGCAGTGGGACCGCTCAGTAAACTCAGCGATGTTGAGTTGAAAAGTGGAGATCTTAAATCTAGTTTAGAAGACCCCCCTGCAGATTTGGTGTTGAAGCCGTTGCCTAAACATCTTAAGTATGTGTTTTTAAGAGAAGGTGACAAGCTTCCATTGATTATATCTGCCAAGCTGTCTCGACTAGAAGAAATGAAATTAATCAACGTCTTGAAGAAAAATGAAAAAGCCTTTGGATGGCAAGTAGGAGATATCAGAGGGATATCTCCGGACATCTGTATGCACAAGATCAAGACAAATGAGGGTGCTAAATGTGTTAGACAGCCCCAGGGGAGGCTTAACCCTCATATGCAAGAGGTGGTTAAGAAAGAAATCATCAAACTGCTGGACATGGGAATCATATATGCCATCGCTGATAGTGAATGGGTTTCCCCGACTCAGGTAGTTCCCAAGAAAGGTGGAATTACGATTGAGAAGAATGAGAAGGGAGAGGAAATAGCATTGAGACTTGTCACTGGTTACAGAGTCTGCATCGATTATCGAAAGCTCAATGAAGTAACCATGAAGGATCACTTTCCTCTTCCATTCATTGACCAGATGCTTGAGCGTCTGGCGGGACACGCATTCTACTGCTTCATGGATGGATATTCAGGATACTTCCAAATACCCATTGATCCAGCTGACCAAGAAAAGACCACTTTCACCTGCCATTATGGTACATTCGCCTACAGGCGAATGCCATTTGGTCTCTACAATGCTCCAGCTACTTTTCAAAGATGTATGCTGGCTATTTTTGACGGGCTAGTTGAGAAATGTATGGAAATCTTTATGGACGATTTTTCGGTCTTTGGTCAGTCCTTCGATGATTGTCTTGACAACCTTGACCATGTGTTATCCAGATGCGTGGAAAAGAACTTAGTGCTCAATTGGGAAAAATGCCATTTCATGGTTGATGAGGGAATAGTTCTTGGCCACAAGATCTCCGCCAAGGGTATTGAAGTTGACAGGGCAAAAGTAGAAGCTATCGAGAAGATGAGTTATCCCAAGAATGTGCGTGAAGTGAGAGGCTTTCTTGGACATGTCGGTTTCTACAGAAGATTCATTCAAGACTTCTCCAAGATAGCCAAGCCCCTGTATACTTTACTTAAAGAAGACGTTGAGTTCAATTTTGATGAGGACTGCAAGCAAGCGTTTGTGGAGCTTAAGGACCGTTTAATTTCTGCTCCAATTCTTATATCGCCTGACTGGAACCTACCTTTTGAGCTTATGTGCGACGCATCAAAATATGCAGTTGGTGCTGTTCTAGGACAAAGAATCAAAGGGAAATTCCAGCCAATCTATTACGCCAATCACACATTGAATCCTTCTCAAGTTAACTATACTACTGCTGAAAAGGAATTATTGGCCGTAGTCTTTGCTATGGACAAGTTTCGTAGTTACTTGTTAGGAGCTCAAGTGATTGTGTGGACTGATCACGCTGCTTTGTGATATCTGATGACTAAGAAAGAGGCCAAACCGCGCCTACTGCGTTGGATATTGACCCTACAAGAGTTTGACGTTCAAATTAAAGACAAAAATGGCATTAAAAACGTAGTGGCTGATCACGTTTCGAGAATGTTAAGTGAGGAAAAGGATGATCCAGACGATATAGATCTTTATTTTCCTCTAGAAAACATTATGCTTATCGATGGCTGCGCTCCAGATGTTCCATGGTATTCTTCCATTGTAAATTACTTTCATGCCCGATATCTTGATCCAGAACTGTCCTATCAGGAGAAGAAAAAGTTATTCTCTGATTTGAAATCTTTCGTTTGGGATGAACCTTATCTTTTTAAGATCTGTAAGGATTGTCTGCTTAGAAGATGTGTTCCAGAATCTGAGCAACGCGATATCATTGAGCAGTGCCACAGTGGACCCACTGGAGGTCACTTTGGTCCTTGGAAAACCGTTGCTAAGATCTTCCAATCCGGTTTCTATTGGCCAACGATCTTTAAAGATACAGAAGCTTTCTGTAAAGCTTGTGATAGATGCCAAAGAACCGGTACTCTGACAAGGCATTTTGACATGCCTTTGAAACCCATCCTAGAATGCGAAGTCTTTGATGTATGGGGTATCGATTTTATGGGACCATTCCCATCATCTTGTGGTAACAAATACATCTTAGTCTGCGTGGATTACGTGTCGAAATGGGTGGAGGCTCAGGCCATGACTCACAATGATCATAAGACGGTCATGAAGTTCTTAAAGAAAAATATTTTCGTGAGATTTGGGTGTCCTCGAGCCTTGATCAGCGATGAAGGAACACATTTCTGCAACCGACCCTTAGAAAAAGTGCTTGATAAGTATGGTGTTCGTCATAAGACTGGCACACCATATCATCCGATGACTAGTGGTCAGGTTGAAAGGAGCAACCAAAGTATTAAGAAAATCCTAGAAAAAACGGTCAACAGTCATAGAAAAGACTGGAGTTTGAAATTGAATGATGTACTATGGGCATACAGGACCGCCTATAAGACTCCTATGGGTACATCTCCATATCAAATGGTTTATGGTAAGCCATGTCATCTGCCAGTCGAGTTAGAGCATAGAGCTTATTGGGCTACAAAGTTTCTGAACTTTGATTCCTAATCTTGTGGTAAGCATCGACTGCAAAAGTTGAATGAGTTGGACGAATTCAGACTTCAGGCCTACGAAAGTGCCAGGATTAGCAAAGATAAGATGAAACTCCTCCATGACGCCAAAATTAAGAAAAGAGAATTTCAAGTCGGAGAACAAGTTCTTCTGTATAATTCTAGGCTACATCTATTTCCTGGGAAGTTAAGGACACGATGGTCCGGTCCCTTTGAGATTCTCCAAATTATTCCTAGAGGTGTTTTAGAACTAAGAGGTCCTGGTGACCAGCCGTTTAGAGTGAATGGTCAAAGGTGCAAGCACTATATTGGTGAACCTAAAGAGAAGCCTTTGATAGTTCGTTTCCTCGATATCCTCGGGTGTCGTACTAAAGAAGTCGAAGAATTTGACGAGTTTTCACCCGACCTATTTTCAGAGGATGACGGTAGTGGTCGATCTGAAGAAGTTCTAGCAGGTAGTTGGGATATGGAAGAGTATGAGAGGGAGCGTCAGCTGAAACGTCATCAGAAGACTCAGAAGAAGAAGAAGTCAACCATGGGGAAGTTTAAACGTGTTTGGAAAGTAGTAAGGAACCTAACCCCATGTGTTAGATGCTGTTTTTGTGGCCACACCAATCATCAGAGCTTACACGAAGTAGTGGCCGGAAGGAAGGTTAAATGGTCTGATCCAGGCTGAGCTTAAACAGTGTCGAGCTAACGACATTAACCAACAGCGCCACTAGGGGTCATCCTAGATATATATATATATATTAGTCCCTTTCTTTTTTTTACTTTTTTTTTGAGTTACTCTTTTGTCTTTGGTTTATTTTTTTTAGTTTTAAGTCTAATAAGAGTGTTGTATGAATCTGCTTCAGTTCGGCTTTGTTTTGAAATGGATTACGGAGTTCCCCCGCATGAGATCCCATTCATTCATAAAATCCGCCATATAACTCTAGATGATGGACCTGGAGGAACGCTTATCCTTGACGTTGATTACCATATCATCACGCGCGTCAGGACCATTACTTATGTTGTCATCGTACCCCACACTGTGGGTGGTGGAGAGTTTAGTACTGAGGACCTTCAACGTGCGTTAGGACGGCTGTATACAATTTTAAATGACCCGATGCTTACTGATTTGTTGTTGGTACTCCGTGATGAACATTTTAAAGGAATATATGTTGCGGGAGAAGATTGGAACTTGCAAGATGAATATGACATCCCTCCTGCGATCGATTTGCTTCGTCGCCTAATCCGGATTGTAGATTGGGGCGACATCTATGAAGATTAACTATGGGCTAGTGTTTTGTGTTTCTATTTTCTTCGTGTATCCCAGTATTCTTTGCATTAGTAGTGTATTTGCATATCATTTTGTAGCATTATGTTTATGTGTCTGTTGTGATTTTGTTGCACCTAGCCCTGCTACTTTGTAGTATCCTCTATCGTTACTTTTGCGCGACGTATTATATTCCCCTATGTTCCCCGAGATGTTGCCATGTTTGTTCAAGTGTGCAGGATATTTTCGATAGCGATTGTGAGCTTTTAGATGATATCAGTTTTCCGGTGGATGGTCCACAGTCTACTGATTTCTTCAAGCATTTCAGGATTTGGATCTAGACCACCTTCAGAATTGCCACCTTCGAACTACAATCAGCTAAGTACTTTATCTTTTCTTTAGTTCTGCACAACATGAGGACATGTTGTCGTTTAAGTGTGGGGGAGGGGAATGGTTATGTGTATCTATCATTTGCTTATATTATTTTTCTATGCTGAAATGAGCTAAATTTTTTTAAAATTTTTGTTTTGTCCCGAGTGAGCAAATGCATATTTTTGTTCGGTTTTAAAATTCATGGATGCTATATACCGTATGTTTAGTAAGTTAGTTGTTTCACCCGACATACATTTCACGAGCCATATTGAACGATGAGCTAAAATACAAAGCTATACTCATTTGGATTAGTGATTTTTGATTAGCTTATAAGTATCGTGTGCTTAGTGCTAATGTACGTATCGTGAGAGTTATAATAGTTTGTGTTTAGATCCAAAGTATGACATACTGTGAATATGTGAGGTTTGAATGTGATAAGTGAAACGTAACTACTGTGCTTTGAATAAGTTGTTTAAAAAAAAGTTGAAATTGGGTGTGTCGGAAGCTAGTCGATGATTTGAGTGCGATAGGGTATACCACGTATGTCCTATACCACTATGATGACCAAAAGCTCACGACAGTCAGAAGAAGCTGCCTTATGATTTGAGTAAGGTAGGGCATATCCCGAATGTCCTATTCTGCTATGACAGGGCAATGGCTCATTCTGATGTGCGTTTAAATATGAAAATAGTTAAATCAACTTGCAATAGGAAGTGGTATGAATAAAAGACTTTGTTATCGTATACCTTATCCCCAATATAAACTGACAGATATGTTGTAGGGATTATCCTCTGAGTATGTCAGAAAGGTCGTAAATACCTTCTATCATCCTTTTCGGGATATGTTACGTTTTGTAGGGTGCATGTTATAAGTGTCAATTATTTCTAGTTTGAATGGGATATTGGCTAGTTGCTTTGAAATTTTCAAGTTTGGACTTAGTGGAAGTTTGCTATGGCTAAGCACACACACACGTGGGTGAACTTCGGATTTATTGACTATGCGTTGTATGTGCTGAAGTGTCTATATTTTTCCCGAGCCTTTATCTTGTTTTGTTTTGCTCGGGACGAGCAAAAGCTAAGTGTGGGGGAGTTGTTAAGGGTGAGTTTATGTGATTTATATCGTTATATTTTGTAGCAATTCTCTCCATATTCGTATAATTCGCATAGAAATTAAGCGTTTAATTGATTTATTGAGCAAATGAGTTTTAAAAGTATTTAAGTGCAAATTCGGGTTAATTATGTTATTTTATTGGTAAATATCTTTATATATGTGATGTTACACTTTGCACGTTTTTATTATTGTAGGTACAACGAGCATATCGTGGACGAGTCAACGAGCTAAAGGGTTTCGAGCTGCATTTTAATTGAAGATATATCTAGAAGGGCAAAATTGGAATTATCATATTTTTATTAGGGTTTTATTATTTTAAGAAAAGAAAAAAAGGGATAATTGTTACCCTAGCTCGAAGAAGGTTATAAAAGGACGGCATTCAGCAGCAGCACAGAACACGAAATTTCATCTGGAACGGAGGCAGAACTCTAAAATCAAAAAAAAAAGAAGCACTCACTCGGTCGACCGAGCCAAAAATATATACTTTTTTTCTTTTTTTCGTTCGTTCTGAGGATGAGTAGAGGCTGAGTCCGAATTGAACAAGCTTTGTGAAACCGTCTCAGCAACGTTTTGATCTCAACTTTGGATTGTCTGTGAGTTTAATTAAAGTTGTATCTTTATTATGTTTTTATTGTTATTATGCAATTTCATTGATGAATGTATTGCTGTTTGATGTTTACTATTCGATGAGAATCGTTGTTAGACTGAGATCACCATAGTAAATTTTGGATTTTTAACCTAATTAACGATAGTTGTTAGGTGGAAATCTAGATTATGAGATTGAATAAATTTCACACCTTGGTAATTAAAGCGTTAATCTTTTTGTATCGATAGACGAAAAAGATTGATAGGTGAATTTTTCTAAGAGATTAGAAATTCATACTTATGATAGGCGAATCAGAATTTTTATTAAATAATCACTAGACAATCCAGAGAAGAAATTGAACGTTGCGAGATAGGTGGATAATTGCTTGTTCGTTGTTAAATCAATTGAGAAAAAATCATTGTTGCTTATTCTTCGTAGCAATCTTAAAATTTTATTGTCTTTTTAGTTTATAAAATAGAGTTATCTTAGTTAGTTCGGTCCGCAACTAGCCTCGCTGGCTTTAGATTTTTGATCTTCTGTCCAGTTTATCGTATTGTTTTAACTACTAGTTTGTTTTGGTTTTGTTATTCTAGTAGTAGTCTTTAATTGTTAAGTGTAGGTTAGTTTTATTTTTCTCGTGACAACTTTAGGAAATTTATTAAAACTAGACAAATACGATTCCCTGTGATTCAACTCCAGTTGTAATCGCTATACTACTATCCCTGCACTTGGGGTAAACCGGATTTAATTTATTACTTGTTATTTTTCGTTGATAAAATCCGAGACAGTGGTGTGAACCGAATTCACTCCTTATCCATAAATTCACTAGCATCTTCTAGGTAGACTTCTCGGTTACATAATAATGTTAACCGTTATTTTGCAACCAATTATCTTAATCGAGTTTAGCAGTGTATTGTAGCACATCAGTAAATAGATAGGGCAAGTCTATGGTTTCTTCCTCAGTGAGAATCATTCCACTAGGAGGCAGGACGAGCATCAGTCCCAAGACTATGCGATAGCCTATTTCTGAGCATGGAATACTCTATTCTCTGTTAAAATCAGAGACACCTCCTCGTATTCCTTCGATAAACTAAATCGTGTTTCGAGAAGTTATTAGACAAAATGTCACCACTCAAAAGCTCCCATTTGCTTGTATCTTTCACTAGACCCCGAAGGTCATTGTGAACAAGCTACGTTACTTCTTCAGATCTATTACCCTTTCCTAATAGAACGGAAGCTTAGTCATTGTTCCTTTGAGACAGTGTTCCGAGATTGGGAGATAGGAATCACCCTTAGCCAGTCGTTAGGTCTTATCTCTAGGATATATGCACTAATTAATAGATTATGAAGAATTGTTTATCTTAATACGGAAACCATTTGCCTATAATAGTTTAAGACGTGTTACATATACATTTTCAGCATTTCTTAGTGGTTCTGACTTTATCAAACAAAAGTCCGAGTCTCGGATTCGTACTACAAATGTCAAATTCACTTTCTATGAGGCAACAATATATCGAGTTGAAAGTGAATCCATTTGTTCCAACGAATCTGAAAACAGAAAAATACATTTTTCCGTGATATTCAAGGATCTCAAAAATTCATTTCCTCATACCACTCCCACTATTCTAGCTGAAATTACTGCCCGTTGTTACTCTATTAATCGTTAATGCAAATCTTCCTTGTTCTTCCAAAGAACTAAGCCACCGAGTCAAGTTACTCGGTTAAGAAAGTCGCTAAGGATTCATTGGTTAGTGATCCGAAATCACTTTCCTTATCCTATAATTTCTTTATTTAATGTTTCGGTTTAGCCTCAAAACTTTAGTTAAGATGATTAACACTTATAGACATTCTTTCCCATTCTTAACTTTCCTTAAAAGGAAATAGTCTTGAACTAGCAGTTCGTTTGAGTAGACACTACTCGCGAACTGTAGGATGTCTAATGAAAGCATTACCTAGTGGGTCTAATTTTCTAATAAATTAGAAAAACATAAGATAAAAGCTCTCACTAGTTTATCAGTTCCAAATACCGTCTAAATAGCGACACTTTAATTTATGATTCTCCAATTTTTCTATTTGAAAATTTCTCTTGTAGACACTACACAATTAAAATTCACTAGAAGAATTTTATCGTCCCAATCATCTTTCAAACAAACTACGGTTGTCTCTCGTACTGCACGAGTGACAGCAGTGACATACTTATTTACGTCACTTAAGTCTCGAAGGCTCAAGAGAAATATCTCTTCCGAAAAATTAATCGCATGTAAGATCAATAAGTACAACGTTCTAGTTACTAACCACTTTTTAACGAAGTCATTACTAGTCAATTTTACACTAGCAGTCTAGCACCCTAGAGAGATATGTATAACAGTTGTAAATAAAATTGACAAAAAATAAATCCAAATTATACACTACTAATAAATTTTAGGAACATAAACTAAGTACTTATAGTCTATCCTACCGTTCCAAGTATTTAATCTAATGCCTCAGTGCCGCCTTAGGGTAGGTCAAAGAGGTTTCGATTAATATTGAAGATCAGATTGAGAATCGAACATCTCATTTGTGATCGTCAATGACCTTTCCTTTTTCAGCCAAGGTACTACCAAAAATACCCTTTATGAGTGTGACCTACTGTCTCAGATTTTTAGGTAGACCCCGAGTGTGCCGCCTTAGGGTCGGTCAGTGACCCGACGAGTACCCAAAATCCTATCCTTTCGGAGACCAAGCCTTGAATTTTGATAGCGGTGAAGGCCTTCCTTAGGGAGGCCGGTCCCAGGCCGGCACGAGGCGTCACCATTCTCTCACGTTGCTTGTGTCAACAGTAGAGGCCGTGGGGTCGGCTGTCGCCTCTCCCGCTCCTACTCAATGTTTTGAAAAAGTGGTGGTTTACTGATCACGTTTTTGGACTTGATGTTACATTAAGGAACAATAAATCATAGGCCCGAATGTTGTCGGTTAAGTGGGCTAGCCCACTCGACCTATTCGTTGGAACATATGTGACCGTCGGACGGGTCAAAACTAGGGGAGCTCCGTTGAGCCGTAGTGGCTCTTCGGATGGCTCAGCCTTGCCAGACCCCCGTGCAAACGCCACACTGGGAGGGTGAATTCGATCGAGCCGTAGCTACTGTTGACCACCCAACCGTGGTTAAACCACTTTCGAACCATGTATGCCCGTGATAATCCAATCCTTAAACATCAAAGTTTCATGTAGACACTACGGAACAAAAACGTAATCTCGTCTAGGTAAGGTGGAATTCACCGAGAATCCAACACCTTAACCACGAGGTTTCGGGATTTTACTCTCTATGCTTTCGCAGAGTGGGATTCACCGAGAATCCATCACCCAACCTCGACGATTGAAAAAACCCGTGTTCCTCGGTTTTTACCCTAATTAGTTTCTAATTAATATCTAACAATTAATTAAAACTAATTGCGTGTTTTATACATGCCTAACTAATTCCTCGAATTAAGTTCTACATGTATGCATATAGAGTGGAATTAATGACATGGCAATTTTCCGGTTCTACACATACAATCTAAACATGTATACTAGTGCGGAAAATAAACATCGAGATGGACCGTTGGCACCCCCGTATCTAATCTATTAGAAAATAAATAACCAAAACCCTAATTAGGGTTTACTATTTTCTAACAAAATCTGCAGCTGTTCAAACTCTTTGATGATCAGGAAACCAAACGAACTCGGATCGCAACGAAACTTTCCAGATATGTTCTTCACTCCTCGGGGTTGAATATGGACGGTTGGATCGGAGTTTTGACGTGTCAATTTTCTCCAGTGAGCCGCCCAACTTGCTTCTGAATCTGTCTCTTGCAGCAGCGCATCAGTGACTTCACGAGGCCGATCGCGAATCGAGATGAAACCCGATCAACCTGAAATTTTTATGCCTCGTCAATGAGTCCACGTTTATCAATTTGACTTGTCGGATTTACGTTTCAACGGTCTAAACTCTTCCAGAAATTCGAGGAAGTCACAGCTAGGGTTTTTGTGAATCCTGCGTTTTTCTGTTACAGCAGCCACTTCATTGCAACGAACGGATGTTGATACGGACTCCGATCGACCCCAAATTTGGATGGCTTGTTATTCAACTTTTAATCATGATTCTGACCGGAGGGATCGTCGTTTCAACGGTTCGATCAACGGGAAAAACGAAAAAACTAAACAGCTACTAAACAGATCTATTTTCTGGAAATTAAAGTTGCAATAAAAATAAATTACATAATTTCCTATACTCATATGAACGAATTTTCATCATTTATATGAGTTTACAATAGATCTAACGGGTAAACAGTGCCAACCCCCAATCCATCTCTTCAACGATAGCAATTAATCATTATCAATGCATAAAACAATAAATAAAATTTACCTACATGTAATTCCACTCCTTTAAATCGTTTAATTATGATTATGATTATATAAATCGTGGAACTTGGCTCTGATACCATATGAAGGATGCAGGAGCTCAGATCTAAACGAGTTAGATCTACGCGCAGCAGACGGATCACGATTCATACATCACAATACATAAATAAAGGATTTAACAACTACTACAAAGGGGTTAAGATCATGTTACCAATATTAGGAAGAGAAGCCAAGATCTTCCAATGTGTTCTCCAAACGGCGGTTGGTGGACACCCTTCTTGATACACGAACCTCCTCGATATGCAACACCAAGAAAAACTTAGAGTTTTTCTTCTTCTAAAACCATAGACAAGAGAAAACTAATTTTTCCTCTCCTTCTTGATATGGTGGTCGAAATTAAGCCATCTCTAAGGCTTGGGGAAACTTTCTTTATATAGGAGAGTAATCATTGTCCTCCAAGGATTTAATAATTAATAGATAATTATTACATAAATCCTTTATTCCAAATAAAAGATAAATAAAATGATATCCCAAACAAATTAGGATAAATCATGTTATTATCTAATATTCCATGAATTATCATTTAACAAATAAAAGATAAATCACATGTCAAATAATTATCCAAGAAAACTAATTTCTCTCTAAATAAATGACTTCATTGGCGCCACCTTTAGGGTTTCCAAGCCCACATAAAATGTCTTTTATGTGTATTATTTATTTAGCCAAACTAAATAATATCTATGCATATCAATTAATTAGCCCAACCAATTAATTATCACTGAAGCCCGAATAACAAGATTATTAGTCCAAATTACAAAAGCCACATCGGGGACCATGGACCTATAACCAGTAGCTCCAATAATTAATTATTTATCGAACAGAATAAGTACATTAATTATTAATTCCGAGATCACGCCACCATAAACCCGAAACTGAACTCTACCGATTATAGATGTATACTTATACTCAACCCATAAAATGAATAAGCGTCCATTGATATAATCATTAAATACGGATTAACCCTCCATAGACTGTCCATTCTGAGTGGGAAGTCTCCGTGAACCCGACTCGGAATATCTTATCCTTATTTACCATTAACCCCCTAGTGATCAATTAGTTCACATATCTGACTAGTAGCTAATTAGTCTAACATGAACTGGGCCCATCGATCATTTTCTTAGGCCTAACAAATAAGGGGACTATCTCTCTACTTCCCGCAGGAAGGAATGGATTTCATGTCTGTGAAAATCAGAACTACTCACTCATCTGGAGATAGTGCCAATGAGAAGTGGCTTGGAACACATATTTAAGTGAACCGTAACTGTTGGTCCCTTGAAAAGGCTTTGGTTAAGTTTAGAGGGGGTGAATAAACTTAACCCTTAAAACTTTGGAGTTAACAAATTGCAACTCTATGATGTCTGTTGAGACCTTAACCGATAAAGTAGTCTCAGTTCATTCTTTGAATTTGTGAATTATATCAAAGTTAAGCCTTAGTACTTGTTGTTAAAATATGATACTAAGTATTAGATACTTAGTAGTGCAAGTGTGTGATTTCAGTTGCTAGATTCAGTAGGTTGATGAATGAAATAAACTAAGTGCAGAAAGTAAATGCTGAAAGTAAGTGGGCAGATTTTATAGTGGTTCCAGGTGATGTAATCCTGTCAGTCCACTCTTCTCCTGTGATGTTGGAGGAAATTCACTAGAGATCTTTGATAAAGCTTTTACAAAGATTCCTAAGGTTGCTTGTCCTTCACCAATAACTATGGCTTCACAAACTGAAAACTGGGAACAGGTAGGATTGCTGCTCCTGAGTCTTCCACTGGTCCTTGAAGGGTAGGATTGCCTCTTCCACTGGTCCTTGAAGGTAGGATTGCTGCTCCTGAACAGGTAGAATTCCTTTTTGACAGTGCAGTCTGTCCACCCTTTGACTTGTGTCCATTGGATAAAGTTCTGAATCATCCCAACGTTCTTTTAATCCTAACCACTGATTTGTTTGATCAAATCGAGGTAGTTGGCTGTCCTTATCCAAGTAATCTTTCAAAATAATCATGAATTAATCGAGGTATATATCAGCAGGCTCATCAGTCTGCTGAATTACCAATCAGTCTGCTGAACAGCATGTTGCTGTGTATATAATGCAATGCAGCTGATTTCTTTTATCTAACTTTTATTTGTGAAGTTAGATTACATCTTTTTAAATTATAACCAAGTTCCAAACATCATCCAACTTATGGAACTTAGACCTTGTACACAAGGTATATGTAATCGGTTTAGGTCATCACAGACTTGCCTAAATTCTGATTCCATCTCCTTGACTTAATTACTAAGTTTGATCCCTTAGCCTTCTGTAACTGAGTTTGAACCCTCAGCCTTCAGTCTTCAGTCTTCAGCAGGTTCCTGACTAGTCTACTGACCTATCTACCCTACTGACCTAGACCAGTCTGCTGATATCAATCAGCAGCCCTTTACAGTGCTTGTTTGATCAAACCTATTTATGAATCAAACTCTAATAAACCTATACATTTGATCTAGACATCTTTTTTGCCTTTGCACTATAACAACTAGTATGGCACTCATCATCAAAACTAAGAAATAAGTCCAACAATTTCCCCCTTTTTGGTGATGATGCCACTACCCTCACCTAATCAACAAAGCAAAAAGATAAAACACAAAAACAGAACAAGTATCCATCTTTCATTAAAATCATTTGTTCAAGATTATTACAAACTAGATACAGCAAAGATAAAGTATTGTAAGTATGCTGATCTATTGTCTCTTTTCTCTTTCTTGTCTAGCCTTCTCAGCTTGTTCTTGATAAGCTCGATTTTTTCTATCATATCCCTCATCCATTCATTTTCAATCAGTGTGAAATCAATGTAGGGATTGACTTGCTTCCACCAATTCCAAGCTTCAGGCAGGATAAGGTTTATCTGATTCACTCTGAAACCAAACTTCATATATAGTTCCTTAAACTCATCAAGTGAATCCTTTGCTTTTGTGATAGGCAAGTTCCTATCACCTCTGCCACCTCTTCCACTTCTACCACCTCTGTTGCTTGCCCTTAAGGCTCTAACCCTTGCTTCCCAAAATTTCAATCCCAAGAAAGAGTCCAGACCTTCATGAAATCCTTTGTCTTGATAAGGTTTCCTCCTGTTGTAATACTCTTTCTTGTATTGTCTAAGAAGATCATCAGTAAGCTGCACTCTGCCAGGTGCAGGTTGCCTAAAAGCATTAGTATCATCTTGCCATCTCTTCTGTGCAAACAGTCTTGCAGCCTCCTTTGCTGCAGCTGATTGGCCCTCTTCCCCCTTAGTGACATCATCAACAAAACGGGATATGAGGCCATGAATACTCTCCTGTGAGATAACCACTCTATTCAGTTGACCTTCCATAGCTCCAGTTCTTGTATCAAGTGAAGTTATCCTTGATTGCAAGGTCTCCTCCAATCAATTGATCCTTTCAGTAAGTTTGGGATCGGGCATAGCAGGTTGTTGTGCAGCAGCAGGCTCAGTAGGTTCAGGTGTTGCAGCAAGGTTGTCAAGTTTCTGATGGATAGAAATAAGTTGATCTTTCAGAAATTTATCTTTTCCAGTATTTCCAACCTTGATGCCCCTCACATCTAGTATCAAATGATTCACTGCATTTTGAGTAGATGTGAAGTTTGAAGCAACTGTGGCGATTGATTGTCTGTTTTCATTTACCATCTTCATCAGTTCTTCAAATCTTTCTTCCTGTCTGTCCAGTTGTGTCCTTAACTGTTGCATATCATGCCTTACAGTCCTTAACTCATTTAACACTTCAACTGGTACTTCACTGGTCATTCTACTATCGAAAGGTCCATCAGCAGGCTCCTCAACTCTATATTGTGCCTGTTGTCTGCTGATCACCATTGCCTTACTCATATCTCTCCCAGCAGGGGGAGGTCCTTCCTCAACCATAGCACCAAGAATATCTTCCATGACCGGATCTTGTGCAGGTTCTTCAGCAGCTTCTTCTTCTCCAAAAATTTGAAACTCTTCATCATTGTAGTCATAGTCCAGCAGCTGTTCTTCTTGATTAACAACAGCAGCCTGCTGACTATCCTTTCCTACAGTGGCCTTGGCTCCAGCAGGCTCCACTACAGCAGCCTCTTCAACAACAGGGGTTTCCTCCAAACCCAAGTCAGGTTCCAACCTTTGTCCAGGTGCTGTTTGAGACTCAGCAGCCTGTACCTCCTGTTCCAACCTGTGTGCAGGTGCTGTTTGTGTCCCAGCAACCTATACCTCCTCTTCAGTTCTCTGTGGATTGAATGTAGCCTCATTATCCACTTGGAAACCTTCAGCATAACCAATCTTGTGCGGGATGATGGCGGTTTTAGTAAGAGTGCCCTCAAAGTCAAAACCATCTTGATATTCAATGGATTCTTCTGAGCTGGCACTAGGTTCAGTGAAATCAATAACCTTTTCTCCATCAAAATCCTCACTCTGTTCAGCTTCATGTTGTGCAGTAGGCTCTACAACAAGGAATGTAGCAGATTCATCAACCAGCCTACCAGCACTCAAAGTAATTCCCTCATTGATCAATGCTTCCAGATCATCCATGGTGAGATCCTGTAGATCCTCATCCATCTCTCCATCTGCTGGCCCTCAGCAGACTTACCGATATCGGTGGACTGTTGTACGGGTGGTTCATTTGTCGGTGCAGCTCCACTTGATTCTCCTGGTCCGGAGGGAAAATCTCCTCTAGAATCGATGATGAGGAAGAATCATCATCTCCATCTCTTGGATCTCTAAACTTGATACCTTCCTTCTTCTGTTGCTCATCAAATAAATCCATCAGTCTTGATTGCAGCAAGGTTGTATCAATCAGATCCAGCAAGTTTTCCACTCCCAACTTGTCAAAAGCCCATTCTTCAAGATCTGTCATTGGTTCAGCAGCTGGCTTTTGTCTTTTGTAGAAACCAAACTTCCACTGAAAGTAGTCAGCAATTTGCTGAAGTTTGGGGTCTACATACTCCTCTGTTTTCTTCCTTGCTTTCACATGCCTTTCAAATGGCATGAAAGATCTCCTGGGAGCAACTCCAGTACCTTGTTGACCTCCAAAGGTCCCAACAAGTTGATTCAAAGTTTCTTCAACAGATGTCTGAAAGTCAGTAGGTTGCTGAGATTGTACATTTGTGCCTACTGCTTCCATTTGTGCCACACTTGGTTCCCCTTGACTTACATGCTCTTCAGCAGGGTCAGCAGCAGACTGCTCTTCCCCTTGAGTTCTTGCCACACTTGCAGGGTCTTCAACCAAGTCTTCAATTACCTCTTCAGCTACCACAGCAGGTTCAGTTTCAGTGGTTTGCTGTGGTACTTCAGTAGATACTACAGCAGGCTCAGGGTCAGTAGACTGCTGTATATCTTCAACAGATTGCTCAACAACAACCTGTCCAGCATCAGTAGACTTGACAACCTCTTCAGGTGAGGAGTCAGTAATCACCACAGGCGGAATGATAGTTAAGGGCTCAGCCTCAACAACCTCTTCTTCCTCTTCTACTGATGCCTCTTCTTGGGCTCTCTGTGCCTCCAAAATTTTCAATTCTTTTCCTTTGCCATGCTTTTTCTTTTTGGCAATCTCTTTCATTCTTTTGGAGAGGGGTTCATCGTCATCTTTTCCAGTAGATTTTCTCTTTCTACTAGCTTCCTTCTGTTGTTCCCTTAAAATTTCAACAACAGTTCTTCTTGCAGCAACAGCAGGGTCAGTAACCTCCACTTGACCCTCAGCAGACTCAGCATTCTGTGCTGTTTCCTTTCTTGTTTTCTTTGAAGGCTTTAACACTTGAGTTATCTTCCTTGTGTTTCCACCCTTTCTTTTCACAGCAGCTTTCTTTGGTGCAGCAGGTTTGATAAATATCTTCTTAGTTTGCTGAACCTGCTCACCACCAGCATCACCATCATCTCCATCATTATCATCACCAGCAGCTTCTCCAGCAACCTCTTCATCATCATCTAGACCAGGAATAGCATAATCAATTTCCTTCTTGTATCTAGACTGATTTATCTTCTCAGATTCAAGATCAGGAACTTCCAAATGATTCAGCAGGGTCTGAATCATCAAACCTAAGGGTAAGGCCTTTGATTTCCTTTTCCCTAGTTTCTCCTCCTTGGCTACTTTCTTCATATAATGAATGAAATAACCAGCCCAATCAAACTTCATGCTCCTGTAGATGATTATCATCAACTCTATCTTGGGTCCCGATAGAGTATCCATACTGCCAACTAGTCCAAGTATGTTCTTTGCAATGTGCTTGCTCAGCAGACTGTACTCATTTCCAATATGTTTGCAGTTGATGCCTGGTACGGATTTGGTGTCTGTATTTGTTTTAATCGATCAACAAACGCCAATTTGTCCAATCCCATTGCTTCAGGATTGACTGAACCATCCACCACTTCTTCAAACCCAAACACTTCCCTCAGTAGACTAGAGGAGATTTCAAGTTCCTCGGCATTCACAGTTGTCTTGAATGTTTCAGTTCCTTCTTCCACAACCATATTCTTCCGTAAATCAATAACATTGGTGTATGAGATTGTTTCTAATCTGATATTGAGTTTGTTCTCCAATCCTGCAAACCTCCTTATTCTTCGACCTATATTAATAGCCAACTCTATTTGGTTTGCATCAACAACATAGCCTCTAACACTTTGGCTTGATTTGATTTGAACTTCAATCCTTTCCGCCATTGGAATAAGAAGAAGATGAAGAAGAATTGCTCTCAAATCTGTGTTCACACAATGTAGGATTTGCAGAGATATAGCAGAAATTGCAAGTAGAGAATCCGCTGTATAACAGTCTGATTATATAGACAGTAGGTAGTTGAAACTGTCAGTGCACGTACATCCATGTCAACCATGATTAATCTGAATAAATGCTGGCTTGACACGTGTTCCATAACGTATGATAACCGTTAGATCGTGTTAACTGCGGTTATTAAAGGATAAAATAAATATCCCGCCAATATGCTTTTTGACTTTAATAACTTTGACTGAGTAACGTTCCATCCAGCAAGGTGATCCTCAGCAGGGTGGGCTCAGCAGTCTGGCGATAAATAGGCTTCAGCAGCCTGCTGACATATGTACTCTGCTGATCCCTATTTTCATTTTGTTTTGTTCAATTGATAATACAAGATGAAGTTTAATACCAATGACTAATCTGTCAAGTGAGCTCACCCAACATGACAAAGACCAATCCCCTTGGCAACCTCATTTTCTCAATTGTCCACACATAAGTACATGGAATTGTTGATACCAATGACTAATATGCTAAGTGAGCTCACCCAACATAGCAAAGACTAATCCCCTTGGTGAATTCCAGTACATTGCTGAATATCAGCCAACCTTTATGATTCCAAGTTCAGTCCTTAATTTAGCAAATCTTTCAATATCAAGTGGCTTAGTGAAAATATCGGCAAGTTGATCTTCAGTAGGGATGTATAGAACCACCACATCTTTCTTTTCAACATGATCTCTTATAAAATGATGTCTCACATCAATGTGCTTGGTTCTAGAGTGCAAAACAGGATTTTCTGTGATTGCAATTACACTTGTGTTATCACACATAATTGGAATTTCCTTTTCTTCAATTCCATAATCCCTTAATTGTTGTCTTAGCCATAGTACTTGTGCACAGAAACTTCCAGCAGCAATGTATTCAACTTCAGCAGTGGAAGTTGATATAGAATTCTGTTTCTTGCTAAACCAGGAAACCAGTCTATTTCCCATTAACTGACAGGTTCCTGAGGTGCTTTTTCTATCAATCTTGCATCCAGCATAATCAGAATCTGAGTAGGATATAACCTTGAAGCTTCCTTCCTTGGAATACCATATCCCTACTCCCAAGGTCTCTTTAATGTATTTGAGAATTCTCTTGATTGCACCTAAGTGACTTTCTTTAGGTTTAGATTGAAATCTTGCACAAACATCTACAGCAAAGGATATATCAGGTCTGCTGGCAGTTAGGTACATCGGACCGCCTATCATCCTTCTGTATAAGGTCCGATCAACATCTTTGCCTTCTTTATCTTCATCCAATCTGATGTTAGTACTCATAGGAGTTGAATTCTTAGTGCTGTTTTCCATACCAAACTTCTTTAGCATCCCTTGGTATATTTGGTTTGATGAATGAAAATTCCATCTTTCATCTGTTTAACTTGCAATCCCAAAAAGTAGCTCATTTCTCCCATCATACTCATTTGGAATTTACTCTTCATTAGATTTGCAAACTTTTCACAAAGTAAATCATTTTCAGAACCAAAAATTATGTCATCCACATAAATTTGTACCAGCAGGGTGCTATCCCCTTCACTGATTCTGAAAAGTGTCTTGTCAATGGTGCCTTTTGTAAAACCATTGTCCACCAAGAATTGAGATAGAGTCTCATACCATGCTCTTGGTGCTTGTTTCAATCCATAAAGTGCTTTGTTGAGTCTATACACTTTATCTTCTTGATCTTTAACTTCAAATCCAGGAGGTTGCTGAACATACACTTCCTCCTCTAGAATTCCATTCAAAAATGCACTCTTGACATCCATTTGATATACTTTGAAGTTCTTAAATGCAGCATGTGCCAAGAATAATCTGATAGCCTCCAATCTTGCAACAGGTGCATAAGTTTCATCAAAATCTATTCCTTCAGCTTGAGAATAGCCTTTTGCAACTAGTCTGGCCTTATTCCTCACAATGGTACCAGATTCATCAAGTTTATTTCTGTATACCCACTTAGTACCAATGATATTTGCATGATTTGGCCTATCAACTAGTGTCCAAACTTGATTTCTTTCAAATTCATTTAATTCCTCTTGCATAGCAATTATCCAATCTGGATCTGAAATTGCTTCTTCAACAACTTTAGGTTCCATTTGAGATAGAAATCAAGTAAACATAGATTCCAGTTGTCTTCTAGTCCTCACACCTTGCTGTACATTGCCAATAACTTGTTCAGCAGGGTGATTCCTTAACCATTGTGGATTCTGGTTATTTTGATTAACATGAACTTCATCTTCAGTAGGGTCTGCTGTAGCTTCTTCTACAAGGGGGTCAGCAGATCTTTGAACTGCTTCAGTTGTTGCATCAAGAACATTATCATCGTGGTGTTCAGCAGGGGCAGTATCAGAAACTTTTAAGTCATTGAATCTTTCCAAAGCTTCAACACAATCTGGATCGGTGATTTGTTGATTATCGGCAGGTTCACAAACTTCATCTTCCATACCAGTAAACTTCGGTTCATCAAACACAACATGGATTGTTTCTTCATGTTTCAGTGACCTCTTGTTCAGTACCATGAATGCTCTGCTGACTGAAGAATATCCCAAGAAAATCCCTTCATCCGATTTTGGTTGGAAAGTTTTCAAATGTACCTTATGATTTAGAATAAAACATTTGCTTCCAAATGGATGGAAATAGGATATGTTAGGTTTCCTTCCATTCCAAACCTCATAAGGTGTCTTCAGCAACTTCTTGTTTATTGATGTTCTGTTTTGTGTATAGCATGCTGTATTTACTGCTTCAGCTTAATATCTTTCGGTAGCAATGCTTCACAAATCATTGTTCTTCCCGCTTCCTTCAAAGTTCTGTTTCTTCTTTCAGCAACCCCATTTTTTTGAGGTGTACCGGCAGCAGCAAGTTGATGTAGTACACCATTCTGTTCACAATATTCTCTTATAACTTTGTTGAGAAATTCAGTACCCTGATCCGATCTTATCTTTATCACTGTTAAATTCTTCTCATTTTGTAATCTTTTCAAAAGATTAGGCATGCTTTGAAGTGTTTCACTTTTCTTGTTCATAAATATCACCCAAGTGTATCTAGAGTAATCATCCACAACCACTAAGGTGTACTTCTTTCCTGTTACACTTGTTGGAGTTATTGGTCCAAAAAGATCCATATGCATCAGCTCCAACACCCTATTTGTTGATTGTTTGGTCTTTGATTTGAAACTTGACTTTATTTGTTTACCCTGCTGACAAGCATCACATATAGCATCCTTCTTGAATGTGATCTCGGGAAAACCAATCACCAGCTTCTTCTTTACCAACTGATTAATATCATCAAAGTTTAAGTGATTCAACTTCTTGTGCCATAACCAATTGAGTTCCGATTTGGTATGCACAATCAGGCAGGTTTCTGGAACTGCAGTAGACCAATCCACAACATACATGTTCTGTTGTCTTCTACCTGCAAGTACAACTTGATCACCTCTTTCACTAATGACAATACAGTTGTCTTTGTCAAAAGTGACCTTGTATCCCTTGTCACAGAATTGTCCAGTGCTCAGCAAGTTGTAGTCCAGTCCTTCCACATATGCAACATTCTTGATTGTAAGTCCATTCCTCACAAGTGTGCCATAACCTCTTGTGTATCCAGGTGTATTCTTGTTGCCAAAATTCACCCTTGGACCATCTTTTGCCACAAAGTTTGTCAAACAGTGCTTATTCTTTGTCATGTGTCCGGAACATTCACTATCAAAGTACCG
Source organism: Gentiana dahurica var. dahurica (assembly GCA_024500145.1). Classification (NCBI taxonomy): domain Eukaryota; kingdom Viridiplantae; phylum Streptophyta; class Magnoliopsida; order Gentianales; family Gentianaceae; genus Gentiana; species Gentiana dahurica. The sequence continues at coordinate 56,853,759 of CM044906.1, forward strand.
GACACCCTACAAAACAAAGTTAATGCATTTTAGGTACCCAAACCTGTTTGGGTCCATAATGGTCGATGGTAAGCATGACCCTTGGCATGTCTCCATAAGGTCTTCTCCTGAATGTGTCATACTTTGGTTCATACATGTATTCCACACATCCATAAGTTCTAACAGTAGGTTGTGTAGAATTCACATATGTTTTCTGGCCTTTTGGTTTATAATCTTTGTTTGAAGTGATTCTTGGTGTTAGAAGCATTAGCATAACCATTTGCTTGCTGTCTGTTAGAAACAGCCCTGTAGTATGGAGTCTGCTGAGGTCTTGTGTAAGTCCTCTGCTGATCCCATTGTCTAGGTTTTACCCTAGCAGTATGGTTATACTTACTGTTTCTAGCATTAGATGCGTGAATATTCCAATCATCATCGGTAGGGAACAGTCTACCTTTCCCCCCGAGATAAGCATCCCTTGAATAATTAACATTTTTGGGTTTAGGATTCTTATCCTTGGAATATTTCTGTCTCTTACCCTTCTTTGGTCCAGCAGACTTGGTAGCAGGTCTGCTATCAGCAGGCTTAGAAGGCACAGCAGTCCTATTTTTAGATTTATTCTTTTTATTAGGAGCTGTTGACTTCTTTGACTTGTGATTTTGCTTCCTTGAAGCATTCTCAGTAGGTCTTCCTGCCTCAGCAACCTTACTAGGAGTTGGATCTAGTGCAGGTACATACTTAGGACCGATTCGGTGCTAGGTTCAGTGACCTTACTGGATCCACTCTTGTTAGATTGTTGAGTTCCAAATCCAAGCCCAGTTCTATCTCCATAAGGCTTTCCCGATTTGTATGCAGTAGTGGAACAAGATGGTTCAGCAGATTCAGAAGCTGCTGGATGTTCAGCAGACTTATTCTGATTCTATCCAACATCTTTTTCTTTACCTTTGAGAACCCTTACTTCAGCTTTCAATCTTCCAACTTCCAATTCAAGAGCTTCTTTTTCAGCCTTCACAACCTCATAACCAGATTGTATTATCCTCGGTTGATTAAGGATGGCATCCAAAGTCTCATTGTTGTCGAATTTCTAGGATTTGAACCACATGTTGATTCAAAATCACTTCCAGCAGGAGTATTGATAGATACAGTGTTGTATACCTCCTCGGTTTCATCCATATTGGCCATCAAGGCATAATCCTCCATGTCAGCAACCAGTCTTGTGTCATCCGATTCATCCCTTTTTCAGATTCAACTTCATACCCTGATTCATCTTCAGCAACCATAGCCTTCTTGCCATGTCTTCTTTGTTGACTCTTGGTCTTGAGTAGGTCTGGACAATCAGGTCTAAAATGTCCAGGATTCTTGCAGTTGAAGCAGAGATAATCAGGTTCCTTGCCTTGTTTTAACTCAGGGCAGTCAGGTTTGAAGTGTCCTGGTTTCTTGCAATGAAAGCACAGATAGTCATTATCTTTCTTTGGTTCTTCTTTCCTTCTTTCAGTAGGCCTCTTTGTGAAATTTCTTGAAGGGGCCTTTCCAGTCTTCATCATTCTGATTTTCTTGCTCAGTAGGGCAATCTGCTCTTGCATTTCATCCAGCAGATCATCCTGTCCTCCTGATGTTTCTTCATGATGTGAAGCAGCCAATGCGATGGTCTTTGGCTCTTCTTTTTCGATCTCAAGCACAAGCTTTTTGCTAAATTCATAAGCCTTTAGATCTGAAAACAATTTGAAGGTGTCTTCTTCATGCAACTTTCTCATTTCTTCAATTGCAGTCACCTTCATTTTCCAAACATCTTTTGCAGGTAGAGCTTCCAAGATTTTGGTGTTTATTTCCTCTTTTGAATAACTTACACTCAGCAGGGTAAGTTCATCCAGATTGCATTGAATCTTGACTCCATTTGCTCAATGGTTTCATTTGGCAGCATTTTGAACTTTTGGAACCTTTTTCTGGCCACACCGATTTTGTTCTTCTTTATTGCATCGGTGCCTTCACAGATCAAGTGAATCTTGTCCCAAAGTTCCTTTGCGGTCTTGCAATCTTTAACCTTCATGTACATATTGCTATCCAAGGTTACGTAAATGATGTCTATAGCAATGTTGTTGAGGTTTGCTCTTTTTCTGTCTTCTGCATTCCATTCTCTTTTTGGTTTAGGAATGTACTCAGTTGTATCACCCACTGTTACTGCCTTAGTAATCTCTAGTGGTCCATCGGTTAGTACATCCATCATCTCATCATGAGTAGCAGCAAAGTATGCCTGCATTCGACGTTTATACTCATCAAATCTATCAAGAGAACACATCAGCATAGTTCTAGCACACTGAGTGTTGTCCATGATGCAAATCTTTGAAAATCAGTAACTTGAAAGAAAGTTTTAAAGAATTTCCACAAGCACAACAAGTAGGATTACTTCAGAACAGAAGCACTGCTCCGATACCAATTGTTGGTCCCTTGAAAAGGCTTTGGTTAAGTTTAGAGGGGGGGTGAATAAACTTAACCCTTAAAACTTTGGTGTTAACAAATTACGCAACTTCAGCAGACTGCTGATACTTCAGTAGTCTGCTGAGACCTTAGTAGACTGGCGATAAACAGTAGTCTACTGACAGTTCGGTTTTTTGAATTTGTGCAGCTGAATTATATCAAAATTAAGCCTAAGTACTTGTTGTTAAAATATGATACTAAGTATTAGATACTTAGTAGTGCAAGTGTGTGATTTCAGTTGCTAGATTCAGTAGGTTGTTGAATGAAATAAACTAAGTGCAGAAAGTAAATCTTTGAAAGTAAGTGGGCAGATTTTAAAGTGGTTCCAGGTGATGTTATCCTATCAATCCACTCTTCTCCTGTGATGTTGGAGGAAATTCACTAGAGATCTTTGATAAAGCTTTTACAAAGATTCTTAAGGTTGCTTGTCCTTCACCAATAACTATGGCTTCACAAACTGAAAACTGGGAACAGGTAGGATTGCTGATCCTGAGTCTTCCATTGGTCCTTGAAGGGTAGGATTGCCTCTTCACCAGCTCCACCACAAACAACAGTCTTTCACACCCAATAGATGCTTCACTGTCTTCAGCAGGTTCTTTATGAAATAAAGATTGAATCAAGTAAATGATTCAGTTGCAGCAGCTTGATTAGGATGATGTAATCAGCAGCATGCAGTCTTCAAGTGTGTAGTCTTGATGCAGCTTGAATACAGATTGCACTTGAAGAAATTTACTAGATCGGCAGGTTTATGCTCAGCAAGTTCAGCAGGGTGTTTTTCACTTAGTATTAACACTTAAAGTTTATCCCCAAATATTCATCATCTTTTTCTGAGTTGAAAGTCTTCTATTTATAGGCAAGAATGCATGTGACTTGTATTTGAATTTCAAATGTAACCGTTCCTTGTTTTTGTCCCATCTGATTTGGATTCTGTCACTATTCATTGGACTGACACTGTCAGAATTCCTTTTTGACAGTGCAGTCTGTCCACCCTTTGACTTGTGTCCTTTGGATGAAGTTCTGAATCATCCCAACGTTCTTTTAATCCTAACCACTGATTTTTTTGATCAAATCAGAGGTAGTTGGCTGTCCTTATCCAAGTAATCTTTCAAAATAATCATGAATTAATCGAGGTATATATCAGTAGGCTCATCAGTCTGCTAAAGTACCAATCAGTCTGCTGAACAGCATGTTGCTGTGTATATAATGCAATGCAACTGATTTCTTTTATCTAACTTTTATTTGTGAAGTTAGATTACATCTTTTTAAATTATAACCAAGTTCCAAACATCATCCAACTTATGGAACTTAGACCTTGTTCACAAGGTATATGTAATCGGTTTAGGTCATCACAGACTTGCCTAAATTCTGATTCCATATCCTTGACTTAATTACTAAGTTTGATCCCTTAGCCTTCTGTAACTGAGTTTGAACCCTCAGCCTTCAGTCTCCAGTCTTCAGCAGGTTCCTGACTAGTCTACTGACCTATCTACCCTACTGACCTAGACCAGTCTGCTGATATCAATCAGCAGCCTTTTACAGTGCTTGTTTGATCAAACCTATTTATTAATCAAACTCTAATAAACCTATACATTTGATCTAGACATCTTTTTGCCTTTGCACTATAACAGCTAGTATGGCACTCATCATCAAAACTAAGAAATAAGTCCAACAGTAACTAACACATCAAACACTACCCCGGGACAAGCAGCACCCTGTGATCACCTCAGGATTAAGGTTGATCCATATATGATCATCTAATGATTTAATAAGATTCCTCGATTACGGAATTATACCGAGAAATACAGATTAAATCGGTCCAGTCCTATATGAATGCCATCATATATAAATGCCCTATGTAGGTACCCTCTACCTACAGTCCGGATAAGACTATCACACCCTAAGGTGTTCTTGGCGCATTATTGGTGTTTTAATCAAGAGACCCTAAACTCCGATTAAGTTCACCACGGACTAACAGTTTAAGCATATCTCCACTAACTCAATCCTCACGTGTAATCCATACACTGAGTTAAGTGGTTACATACAGATATACTTAGGGTTTGCAGCAGTGTATTACTTTACAAGCACAAAGCAAGTAACTAAGGTGGGATAAATTCTATCATCCATTATTAAAAACAATTACACAAATTGTCTTTCGGACACTACACCTAACAGGTAGCAGCAACAAGTTCAAATGTAGCTGTCACTTCTGCACAAACCTCCACAGTGCAACATAAAGAGATTTTCACTCCAAAGACAACCAAGATGCTAGATGAACTAAAGGAAATTCAAGTTGATGGAGCCATTGAATCAGATACGGGTGCAAAATGTACACATCAATTTTTGCAACCACCCGTGAAGATTGACGAGAAGGGCCCGCCATTTTCAGATCCAGAAGTGAACAAAGGCAAACCATCAAGTGAAACTGAGGAAAGCCCTACAAAGAAAACCAAGAACAAAATTAAACAAAACTAAGTTTCTTCCTACTGCCCTGTGACGATCACTTTGTTTGCTACTTCGTATGTTTTCTAATAAAAAACCTTTACTTACATAGTATATGCCATTACATGGTTCATCTTTGTAATGGTTGTTAATATGTCTTGTGCTTGGATGTTGGAGTAGCAACAAAACTATCAGAAGCTATTTTTTGTAATGGTTCTTAATTTGTATTTTATTTGCAGGTTGGAATACCAACAAAATTATCATCAACTACTTTCAAAACATATGCTTTTTCTGACCTGTATGTAAAGTAAACACTATGCACACATATGAATGAAATTCCCCCTACTTAAGGTTTATGAAATTTCAGCAATCGTCATTTTAAAGTAGATTTACATATACACTATGCATGTTCAACGGGCCGTGCAATGCACGGCCTTTAGCCACTAGTTATTATCTACAAAGCTTGGATCAAGAACCTCTATTGTTGGGACGGATTGTCCACACTCTTAAATGATAAGAAAATAAAGTAGCACCTTTATTAACACCAATTGGTTTAGTATAACGGTAAGCTCTTGATCTTTAACATCGTATCGGAGCCAAATGTAAGATGATCAAACCCTGGTTGGAACATTATTTTAAAAAACATTGTGCAAGTGTTGAGACTTATTTCCCACACTTGAGAGGGGTGTAGGAGATATTGCCTACACTCTGGGAAAAAAAATTTGTGCAAGTGTTGTCCAGATTGTCCAACACTTGAGGGGGGTGTTGGGACGGATTGTCCACACTCTTAAATGATAAGGAAATAAAGTAGCACATTTATTAACACCAATTGGTTTTAATACAACGGCAAGCGCATGATCTTTAACATCTATACTTTTACCATTCTCCCAAGGTAGTGTACTTCCATATTCCACTTATAATCTCAAAAAGCAATACTCCAAAGCGGAGACATATAGCTAGAATATGTGCCCACAACCTATTTGTATTGGCTTCATTTTGGTTTCTTTTGAAAATTAATTCCATTCTGAAATCAGAAATTTTGGGGTTCATATCTGCATCCAGCAAAATGTTACTTGCTTTCAGACCGTTGTGGATTATTCTGAGTCTTGAATCTCGATAAAGATACGACAGCCCTCTAGCAACTCCTTCAATTATATCCAAACATTTTCCCCTAACAGCGCATGACTCAAGACCAAATAAACATACATCTACACCTTTGATCTTTTTGAATAGCATAATCACCTTTATAAATACCTATATAAATAAATTTGGAATTCAATGGGTAAATGTAACCTTAATTCTTTTAGACAATTATGTCAGAAGAAGCTTCCGGGTAGTGAAATCGGATACACTCTACGGCTAATGTAGTGAATAGCCATGCTTTTTGAACGTTTCTTTGGATCACGGATGATATCCACGTGGGACATAGCTATGTGTGAGTTTTAACATGAATTTCTAGAGGAGAACATATGTGTCACAGTGTGTACAAATGTTGTCTACAAAGGTGTGAAAATTCTCTTTTGAAAATTGTTTGCTTTTGTATAGGAGTTTGTCGTTGAAATCAAGATTGTTGATCACACTCTATTTAGTACCATATACAATACAATTATTTACCCCGAATTATTCTCAATCGAGGAGAGTTAGTCCGAATATTGTGTGAAATGCATGACGAATGCTTAGTGCGTGTTCCTTGGTTGTTGATTCAGCATTTACATAATTATCCCTTCGAGTTGTTGGTATTGTTTTGTCTCATTTTATGTGATTCTCGGGTATACCATATTCATTGAGCAATGAATAGATGAATCCGGGCTGAAAGAGTTAATGGGCCGAAGTAAGGATGTCCAAGAAAAGATCTTGCAAGAAAAGAAAAACTAAAGTTAGGCCCGTTATTGCGGAGGCCCAGCCGCAAAAGCGAGAGCTTGGGAAGCAAGAAATCAAAGCTTCCATGTTGTTACCTAAGTCGGCTAGGGTTTAGATAGCTTAAGTCGGCTACAATTCTTTATATGAAGGTTGTAGCAGTCCGTTGTAACACATATTTTTACATCTATAAATTTTTATATTAAATAAAGTACCTTGGTTTTGCTTGTGAGTTTTTCTAATGGTTTCCTTCCCTAAACCATCAACTAGCTTGAGTTGATCAAGCTAGATCTCCATTATCAAAATTAAGAAGTTTACAATGTTCATTCGTATTTTCGGTATAGTAGATTTACTTATTTCTGCGTGGTGTAATTAATCTACATGTTTAACGAACCTATAATTTACCAAAAGTAATCGAACGATAAGACGTAATTATAGAATTAGGAACCGCCACGCTCGAAATGTTGCTGGTCTATATCATGATTGCGAGGCTACTTAGGTCACCCTAAATCTAGAGATTCAGCGTCGGATATGTAGATCGACAAGTTTAATTCATGATAGGTTAGATTTGACAAATCTGCTATTCGTATTTGTAAATTAACATGAAGGATTAGGTAGTGAGGTGTTAATTAGAACATAGTCTGGATTAATCTTTAGAAACGTGCTAGTCCTTGTCGATAGTTGCCTAGGAAGTTTCTCGGTCTTGAGCGGCACTTTGTAGAACTTATTGCGTGTGGGTTAATACAACCAAGTGAGGAGGTTAACTGCACATAGAGGTTTATTGTCCTTGGAAATGTAAGTAAACAAGTTTAGGAGATTGCAACCGGAGCTAAAACTGAATTAAAAAATAAGTTCCTATTAACTCGAGGAATTACATAGGGACGTAAACATAACGATTAATTACACCAAGCTAGAAGATAGGTTGGGAGGAAGGAATACCTGTGTATTTCTATCTTTACGTTGGTCGTAGACCATTATATGTTTTTTTAATTAGATTAGTATGTTTATTATCAATGTTGCATTGTCTCTGTGAGATCGACCTTGATTTGGCTTTGCTAATACTGTGATTGATCATTTACTCTTTCTAGTATAAGTGACTTACATGCACAACACCAAGTTTCGGCGCCGTTGCGGGACAATGGCCAATATTCAATAAAAAATTTATTAAACACTAATTAAGAACTTTCTGTTTTCTTTCGTTCATTTTTGAGTCTTTAGTCATTTCCGCATGTTCCTATATCGTTTTAGGAATCGGAAGAAGGAAAAAATAGCTCGAATTTATGAGAGCCCATCCCGCAAAAGCGAGACTCAGAAAACCGATTTCTGATCACTCCCTGTGTTTATGTGTTTACCCCTGTTAGTTTTTAGCTAGTAGGTCCGCAGCAGTTGGGGTAAAACCCAACTGAAGTGGAATTTTCGCTAACCGTTCTTTTGTTTTTCTTGCAGGACGTGCGAAACAATTCTGATTCACTTTCGGAAGATTTTCTACAGTAGAACCGATTCACTTTGAATGTGAAACCCATCTTTATGTATCCTTGGCTGAAGACGAGGAACTAGAGTCGATATGAAGAGGCTAAAAAGAGAATCAAGGTGGATGATGAAGAAGCTAAGTTTCGGAAAGCCTGAGAGGACAACCTTTAAGAGTACGAGAGTATGTTTATAATTTGCGCCACAGTAGGAAAACTATCATATTCCTCTTGGGATGGATAAGCCCACCATGCGTAGTGAAAGCTTGAATTCAAAGGTAGATAAATTGGAGCCTTTGAGTGTCTAGAAAAAGACTCAAGTAGGAGAGGTAAACTTTGTACGCAAGCTAAGAGGGCCAAGCGTGCTAGGACTAGAGCTAAAGACCCTATCATTGAATTTCAAGAGGGAGCCCTCCTCGATGGAAAAGAAGAATGCTTATTTCTTGGTGTTGGTCCCTTGGAAAGGCTAACAAAAGTTTAGAGGGGGGGTGAATAAACTTGTCCCCAAAAACCAATCTGAGAGTTGAGTCTTGAGCAGATTGAGTTCACTATATACTTGTGTGGAGTTAAGCTAACTTAGTTGAGTATAAGTCAAAATTGGCTTATCCTTAACTGAGTTAACCGGTAGCGGATTATCTTATGCCTTTATGAGAAACTTGATTTTATCGGTTTGTCTAGATGAAATGCAATGTTGTCTTGACTAAGTTTCTTATGTTTCTTTGAGTGTATGATCGGTGCAATATAAACTTAGATGCGGTAATTAAATGTGTAAAGTAAGTAAGTAAATGAGACAGAAATTATAGAGGTTCCAGGTGGTGTAATCCTATCAGTCCTCTCTTCTCATGTGATGTAGAAGGCAAAATTCACTATGTTCCTGAGGTTTACAGTTACAAGACACAAAGTAAATTTAAACATTGATTGTCCTTCACTAATCCCTAGCTTCACAATCTTCCAACTTCAGTCCAACAGGTAGAATTGATGTTTGAAGTAAGCTTGCTACACTGGTCCTTACAGGGTAGGATTTCCTCTTCACCAGCTCTACACAAACACAGTTTTCCTAATCGCACTCAACTGTCCTTCACACCTTCCTTGTGTTTCATAGTCTAAACCTTTGATAAAATCAAAGTTGAGACTTGAATCAATAACTATGATTCAATTTGTGTATCGAGCTTCTTCTTCTAGATGTATATGATATATTCAGGCTCCGTTTATCTTCAAGTGCGAGTCTTGATGTTTCTTTGAATGCTTATGAAGACTTTGAAGATTTCTTGATCTTGCAATAGAAATTAGCAAGAATTCTTTTGATTTACCTTCCCCCTTAGTAGAATCTTTCTTGACTAGATCAATTCTTAGAATTCCACACCTCTTTTTGTGATAGAAGTAATCTATTTATAGGGGTTTCTCCAACAGTTAGATGAATGTGAATCCATGTATCTATTGGCGGTCCAGCTTATTCTATTGAATGTCAGCGTCCTTTCGACATTTCTGTGCAACTAATAAAATTGATTACTTTATAACGGTCATATTCTCCTTCAGTTTCTCTTGACCTCATCATGAAAACTTGTCTTAGTCAGTTTTCAACTTAAGAGCATTAACTGAGTTTTTTCTCTTCTTCAAAAAGCTCAGTACTCTATTTTTTTGTCTGATTATAATTGACTTAATCGAGTACATCATAATACATAAATTAGCTAAGATATCATTGTCCTTACGTATCTTAGGTCTTCTTCAAGATCCATAAAGTCGATTCAGGTCATCACAGACTTTCCTAAAGTCTAACTTTAATATCTCCGCTTTATCTTCAACAAGCGAGTTTGAACCCTCAGTTCTTCAATCTCCAATAACCGAGTTTGAACCCTCGGTTCTTCATTCTTCAATAAATGAGGTTGGACCCTCGGTTCAGTTCTTCATCCACTGAGTTTGTACCCTTAGCTTTCCGCTTCTAGATAAGTCAACCGAGTCTGTGTCCCTCAGCGAACTTACCTTCTTCAGTTCTTCAATTGGTGTATTCTGAGTCGGTTTTATATCTTGATTTGTAAACTAATTATCCTTAGTAACATCAATTCAGTTTCTCATTTTCTCGGTTCTGATCCAAGAATTATTACATTGCTTGTTTGATTTACTTATACAAATGTCAGACTCTAATAAATACTATACATTGATTTTGTAGACATCTTTTTGCTTTGCACTATAACAGCTAGTTATGACACTTCATCAAAGGGGTTAATGAAATAATAAATGAATCATCATCAAAACATAAATTTTATTTCCAACAATTTCCCCCATTTTGATGATGTCAATACCCTCTTTAAAAGCAATGCAAAAAGATAACGACAAAATAAAAGTAAACACAAAGAACTGAGAAACTGAGTTTTTATTGATGAACTGAGTTACAACATATTAAAATACAAATACATGGAAAGAAACTAAGTTCCAGCTTCTTTTCCTATCCGTTGTTCAGCTCCACTTGTCTTGTTGTCAAAGACTTCAACAATTTCTCTCATAGTAGCATTGGTTATCGTGCTATGTTTGATGAAAAACTTGCTTTTGAACAATACAGCAAATACAAAGAAAGTTCTCCTTAATCTTTCACTCGTGGCTGTTTTCAGTAAGTCTTGAACAAATTCAGGTTCAATCTTTTCAACTTTGTCTGAAGTCTTATCTAGAGTACCATTTCTCTCCATTTTACACAGTTTGTGCCAATAGTGCACAAGAATCTTTTGCATGCTGAGAAAAGTCTCTAAGGCTTGTTCCCTTGATTCTCCTTCCTGAGTTGGTAGCTCTCTGAAAACATTATACAATTGTGAATCTTGACCAAGTCTTTTCTCAGTTGGTTATGGGAACTTTGCAATTAGCTCCATTTCTTCATCAGTCATGCCACATCTGGCTTTCTTCAGTTTGACCAGTTTCTCATCAATGCTTTCAAGAACATTCGGCCTATCAAGTGCATTGACTTTTAAAAGATCCAGACTTTCCCCCTTATTGACATCATCTTTATTGATCAAGTTCCTGATGTAAGTGTTCATGTGCTGCTGATTTGAATGCAATATAGTCTGTGCAACAACTAAGCTTTCATTCCATTCTCCAATAAAATCAATCTATCAACCACATTGTTGAGAATATCTTCCAATCTTCCTTGTGTCCCAGTTTTCCTTGCGTCAGTTTCAATGGCTGTTTTTCGAATTTCCATCAAAGTGTTGTGGCAGTCTTCTTTGACACTGTTCAGTCTATTTTCCATATTGACTCTTTCATGCATGTTTTCCTCCATGGATTTTAACACTATACCAAAAACACTTAGATCATCTTTCTAAATTCTCACAAGCTCATTGAAATAGAATTTGATGGTCTCAGCTGGTGTAGGCACTTCAATTTTAATTTCAGCTTCCTTTTCTGCAGTTTTATTCTTTACATCTCCAGGTACTTTCTCAGCGTCAATCTGAGATTTGTTTGAAACAATCTCAGTTGTCATAATTTCATTGAGCGGAGTAGAAGCGATTTGATTCAGTTTTTCTTTGAATTCCTCAGCTTCTCTAATTTGGGACTTAACATCAGTTTCTTCTTTAGCAATGTCAACTTTTGCTTGGTCAGCCTCAGCTTTTGCTATCTCAAGTATACTTTTGTCAGTTGGAGACTGATATCCTTCTTTCTCTTTATTTTCTGATTCAGACTGGGTCTCGAGTCTGAATCACTACTTCTTTCAGTGCTATCTTAATCAGAATTTTCAGCAACATCTTTTGTTGTTTCATCTTTTTGGAGTGAGGCGAGAATCCCTTTTTGTAAGTTACGATCTCCCTATGAATCATCATCATCATCATCATCATTGTCATCATCCTTCTTTGATTTAGAAGTTTCTCCTCCAGCAAACTTCTTCCAGGTGAATGTTTCCGATTAATGAGTAACTTGTGCTCAGATATTCTTTAGAACTGAATAGTTGGGACAAATGAGTGATATTGAACAGACTGAACACCCTTTTCTCTTTAGTTTCCATCAGCACCTGTTGTTCTCTTTGATTTTCGATTGAGCTGAACTTCCAATGTTGATAAGCATCAAGTCTTCTGTAGTCAGCTTCAATCAGTTTCCGAACATCAACAGATGTCTCGGCTAGGTTGTGATATCTTCAGTTACTCTGGGAATTTCTGGATTTGATTCAACTAAAGTTTCAACTCTCTTAGGTTCAGTTTTCTCTTATTCAGTTTTGTTGGGTTCCCCCTCAGCAACAACTGGGATGACGGATGATTCAACTCTAATTACTGGTACTGAGGTAACTTGCTCAGTTTCAAGTTCCTCTAACAGCAACAACTTATTTTTCTTTTGTAACCTCAGTTACAAGTTCAGCAGTTTGTTCTAGGAGTTCAGTTGCTTGATGCTCACTTGGTTCAGCAACTGATTCTTTGACAGGTTCAACTTCTAGTTCAGAAACTGGCTCTTCCCCTTTGCACTTTTATCAGCTTTCTTTTCAACTTCTTCTTCATTAACAAGATCATCCAGAGTGATGACTTGTATTGGTGCTGATTCAACTTCACACGCATCTTTTTCTTGCGACTGAGAGGCTTCCAGTTCTCTGATTGATTCCTCATATTCAAGTCTAGACGCTGATTTTTACGGAGTTGATTTAGACAAAGCAATTAAATTGAGCATGGTCAAGATTTCTGATCCAGTCCGTTCTACCTCACTGTCTGTTTCTTCATCATCGATTTCAGTTCTCAGGCTTGTTCCCCCTGAGTGTCAGCTTCAGGCAGTGATGAAAATAACCCTTCTTTATCAACAGCTTCAACAACAGCTTCTTTTCTTGTGGTGACTGGTTTTGTAGGGGTTTCCTCAGTTTTGGGTTTCTTTGCTTGATTTTCTTCAACTGAGGTAGCAGATTTTGTTGGTGACGGCTCCATAAATTTCTCAGAATCTACCACAGTGCTGGCTTTTTCCAATTCATCAAGTTTTCTTTTCTTTTCTCTTAACTTTCCAAAATCTTCCAGTACTTCTCCGGTTGTCATTTGCTTGGATGATCTTTTCTTCTTCTTTTTAGGTTCAACCTTAGACCCTTCAGCTTTCCTTTTCCCAGATTTTTCTTCTTTTGCTGTAATTTTCCTATCTACAATTGCAGTTTCCTTTCTTCTTGCAATACTGAAGTGGTCAATAATCCTTTGAGCCATAAGTTCAAGGAGTCTTCTTGTGGTAAAATCTTCCTTTCTTCTCGTCAGTTTTCTTCTTGGGCACATCAGAAGATTGTGCTATCAATTGATACAAAATGTATCTCTACCAATTGAAATTTTTGTCAAACCACATAACATACAGCAAATCAATCTTGGTGTCATAAAGATTCCTGAAATTGCCTGCATTTCCAATTATGCAATTTGCGAGCATCATGGTTAGAAAACTGAATTCGGTTTGACGAGACTTGTATTTCTAGATAACAGCAAATTTGAATCCTCTTTGATTGCGATGATTTTCCACAACTTTTACCTTTAAACGCTGAAGAATATCCAGATATCTCGAATCCAAATATATCTACGACAAGATCATCAGTGAATTTGATTTCTTTCCCATGATCTTGGTAGAGTAAGTGAAAATTCTTTCATCTTGTATGATTTTGCTTCCAAACTTGTAGAAGTCTCCGATGCTATCCGGAAATACATTCTTCAAATTGATGTTGAACACTTGCTCCAAACCTTTAATTTTTCGGTGTTTCTCTTCTATTTTCTGGGCTAGTGTTTGATCTATGTATCTTGCAATATATTGGTCAGGAGAGATGATCAACCCAGGTTCAACTCGGGTAAAAGACATGATTTCTAAAAGTGGAACTGCAATTTTGAGAAATTTGAAGATTGGATAAAAAAATTTAAGTGATGGATAATGCAAAAACTGAGTGTAAAGATTTTGTGTAAAATGCGAGAGTATTTAAAGGTAGTAGATGAGGTACTTAGAAAGTTTGAGTGGGTTTTAAGAGGTCTTTTCATAAGTCACATCTAGCGTTGAGATTGCAGAAAAGATGGTGAGTGGAGAAGATGATGGTTGAGATCAATGTATGTCACATCTTTACTGTCATCCGTAGCTTGTATCAGTAAATGCAGTAGATACGGTGTATCTCCAGCTGTATAGGTCCCTTCGATCTTATCCAAAATTTGAGTTAGTAGTCCTTTTGGTCAATACCAAAACTCAGTTGAGTATGAGGCTCAACTTTGAAAATTGCATTTTCTCAGTCTTCTCGACTTTTGATTTTCTCCTTCAAAACAAATTGATAGATTTTTGGTACCCATACCTGCTTGGGTCCTTTCTGATTAGTTCTTGTATTTCTGTAATCCTTAAATGGCTTGTCAAACATAGCCTTATACCTTTCTTGATATTTTGACTGAGTGAAGTTAGTTTTCACAAAATTTTGTTGTTTTGGTCTAACAGTCTTTTGTTTATTCATTTTGTGAAACCGATATGATCTTTAATTTATTGATCATAGGTGCATTACAGTCTTCATCAGTAGGAAAGAGTCTTCCTTACCCCATGAATCTGTTATTCCATGAATGATTATCATTCTTTGACGGATATGACTTGAATGTTCTTTTAAGCGATATCTGGCCAATTCCGCCCTTTTCAACCTTCCGAGATTTTCAATAGAATCTGTCAATTTGTGAGTTGCCACCAACTGATTTTACAGTTTTGTCGGTTTTAGGTCGAGGTTGTCTTTGAGTTCTTCTCATTTTTAACAATTTTGTCGGTTTTCTGAGTTCCTGACTTTTGTGCGGCTACAAACTTGGGTGCTGTTGTACTAGGTCTGAACTTAGAATTCTGTTGATTGTAAAACCCTAAACCATTCTGTCTCCAAAAGGTTTTCTGGTTTGAACTGAACATTGAGAGATTGATCAACTAATGATTATATGATGTTTATTACCTCTGTTAGTTCATCAGTTGACAAATTCTCATTGGTTCCATTGTTATCCATCATGAGGTTAATCTTGGCATTCAATCTTAGAACTTGACTTTCAATAATTCTTTTTCCTTTTTGACATTCTCATATTTATTTTGAATTTCCACTAATTCCTTTATGAGTATGTCCAGGTTTTTATTGAAATCTTCATTTCTATGATTGTTCATGGCGATGTGACAATTGGATGTAGGAGCATTTACCTCATGATGTTCGATACATAAATTTTCAGTTCTAGCTTCTTCATCTTCTACTATCTGTTTGCCTATGTTTGATCTAGCGGTGTTGCTCATCGGATCAGTTCCAAAAAGTATGATTTCTTCATCACTTTCACCATCATCTCCTCCTCCAAAGCTTATGGGTAATATTTCAGATTATCTTCATTGTTTGTAATGGATGGATCTTCAATGAATGTCTCAATCAATTTTTCTTGAGTATCAGCAACAAAAGCCTGCAGTTTGCTTTTGTTTTCATCAAATCTTAAAAATGAACAACTAAGCATATTTCCGAAATGATTATGTGATTCCATGATGCAATAACCGAAAGCTGATAGAACTTAGTTGAAGATCTCTTCAAGATGGAAGATCTGCTCCGATACCGGTTGTGAGTATCAGAAATAAGTGATACCCAGTTACTTTGAGCAAACAAACCGATATTGAGATTCATCTATGGATCTCTTCGAAATAGAAGCACTGCTCGATACCAATTGTTGGTCCTTTGGAAAAGCTAACACAAGTTTAGAGAGGGGTGAATAAGCTTGTCCCCAAAAACCAATATGAGAGTTGATTCTTGAACAGATTGAGTTCAGTTTAAACTTGTGTAGAGTTAAGCTAACTTAGTTGAGTATAAGTCAAAACCGACTTATCCTTAACTGAGTTAACCGGCAGCGGATTATGTTAAGCCTTTATGTAAAACATGAGTTTATCTATTTGTCTAGATGAAATGCAATGCTGTGCTGACTCAATTTCTTATGTTGGTTGAGTGTGTGATCAGGTGCAATATAAAATTATATGCAGTAATTAGATGCGTAAAGTAAGTAAGTAAACGAGACAGAAATTATTGAGGTTCTAGGTGGTGTAATCCTATCAGTCCTCTCTTCTCCTGTGATGTAGGAGGCCAAATTCCCTATGTTCTTGAGGTTTACAGTTACAGGACACAAAGTAAATTTAAACACCGATTGTCCTTCACTAATCCCTAGATTCACAATCTTCCAGCTTGAGTCTACAACATGTAGAATTGCTGTTTGAACAAAGCTTGCTACACTGGTCCTTAGAGGGTAGGATTGCCTCTTCACCAGCTCTAAACAAACACAGTTTTCCTAACCGCACTCAACCATCCTTAACACCTTCTTGGTGTTTCAAAATCTAAAACTTTGATAAAATCAAAGTTAAGACTTGAATCAATAACTATGATTCAATTTGTGTATCGAGCTTCTTCTTCTAGATGTATATGATATAATCAGGCTCTGTTTATCTTGAAGTGTGAGTCTTGATGTTTCTTTGAATAGCATGAATTCTTTTATTTTACTTTCCCCCTTAGTAGAATCTTTCTTGACTAGATCAATTCATAGAATTCCACACTTCTTTTTGTGATAGAACTAATCTATTTATAGGGATTTCTCCAACAGTTAGATGAATTTGAATCCCTGTACTTGTTGGTGGTCTTGTTTATTTTGTTGAATGTCAGCGTCCTTTCCGACATTTATGTTCAACCCATAAAATTGCTTACTTTATAACGGTCATATTCTCCTTCTGTTTTTCTTCACCTCGGCATGAAAACTTGTCTAATTCAGTTTTTAGCTTAAGAGCATTAACCGAGTTTTTTCCCTTCTTCAAAAAGCCCAGTACTCTATTTTTCGTCTGATTATAATTGATTTAATCGAGTACACCATAATGAAAAAATTAGCTAAGATATCATTGTCCTTATGTACTTAGGTCTTCTTCAAGATCAATAAAGTCGATTCAAGTCATCACAGACTTTCCTGAATTCTAACTTTACAGTCTCCGCTTTATCTTCAACAACCGAGTTTGAACCCTCCGTTCTTCAATCTCCAATAACCGAGTTTGAACCCTCCTTCTACAATATTCAATAACCGAGTTTGGACCCTCGGTTCTTCATCCTTTGAGTTTGTACCCTCAGCCTTCTGCTTCTAGAAAAGTTAACCGAGTCTGTGTCCTCAGTGAACTTACCTTCTTGATTCTTCAATTGGTGTATTCTGAGTCAATTTTATATCTTCAGTTGTAAACTCAGTATCCTTAGTAACATCAATTCAGTTTCTCATTTTCTCGGTTCCGATCCTAGAATTATTACATTTCTTGTCCGATTTACTTATACAAATGCAAGACACTAATAAATCCTATACATTGATTTCTAGACATCTTTTGGCTTTGCACTATAACAGCTAGTTATGACACTTCATCAATGGGGTTAATAAAATAATAAATGAATCATCATCAAAACATAAATTTTATTATTAACACTTGGTCTCAAAAGCCAAGAAAGAGCATGTATCGAAAGAGAAGGTAGGCGCACTTCGGTGAAAACTTCCCGAGTGCAAGTTTGGCAGGAGAAAGTTCGGGAACCTAACTGAAGGTGAGTCGGAAGGAAAGTTGAGTGGCGACTCTAACATAGAACTACTTCTTATCCATTTAGATACATTGTGTCCGATAAAAGTAACCCAAGACGACAACGAGCTTTTTTGCATCCTACCGTATCCAAAGGCAACAAGCCAATGAATGGTGGGATGGTTTTTCTACTCGTTAGGTGAAGTAGGCTAGGTATCAAGTTAAAGATATGCATCTGGACCTCCTCACTAGCCGAGGTTTGACTGCATTATGGACCACCTCATAAGCGCGTGTTGCCCATGCGGTATTACGGGAAGCCAGCAAATTGTCAGCAGCACTCCTTCCACCATCCAACTATTTCCTTCTTCCCCATAAAACCACCGTTACTCCTTCACATCAATCCCCTCACAATAACCTCAATCCTTTCTCCCCATTACTCCTATCCCACTCTCCCATATAAACCCATGAATCTCTACCCATTTCTCTTATTTACACCTCACTTCTTCAACCCATTTCACCACATTCATTTCACATAACTTCCATATGAAGTTTTTTCTTCTTCATCTTCTTCTTTATATCATTTGGCCACCATCACCAAACCATCACCACCATAATCCTCCTTTTTAGCCACCCAAACCACCATAAACAATCACCAAATCACACAACAAAGGCACTGCAATTGTGACTTTGTTCTTGCCACCACCATTGATGTAGCCGTTCTGAGTTGTTGTTCATCATCTGCAAATGTTACCAGAAAAAAAAATTCCAACCTCCAGGCCTTCGAAACATTGAGAAGCTGCTCACAGTTTCAAGCACTGTTCAGACAGTACCCAATCCATTTCCTATTTCTAAAAAATTCAAGAAAACTCTATTTGAAATAGCGAGCTCCCTTAGCGCTAAATCGAGCTACTTTTTTCAGAAGCGGTCTTCTCTAAGAAGTCATCATCTTCGATTGTTATCGCCCACAGAAGTAGCAGTGCAGCTCACAGACCCAGTGGACAATAGGATGTCCATGGAGATGCTAAGACCTTATTTAATACGGTCGAGCAGTTGGATTCGATGCAGATTTATGAGGCATTCCGTCTCCACTAGAACAAATGTACTGTGGCCCGAGAGCAGGGCGTCGAGCTAATCGATTGTGGTGAGCTTTTACCTACCATTCCTATAAACCATGATTGGTTGGCTTGGGCCGAGAGATCGGCCAGCTTCATCGCCACAATTGTGCGGGAGTTTTATGCGAATGTCTTGCATAATCCTGAAGCACAATATGCTATGTTTTGGAGTGTACGCATGGACTTCACTATTGATACAATCAGTGCACACTTTGGCGGTGCAGACGCACCCATCAGTAGGGATGAGTTTACTACTACTACGCTGGAGCAAAATCTGGAGAGGCTAGATATGATAGCCAAGTATTTCAAGGTCAAGTGGAAAAGAGATTCCTTTGAGCACCTGACGATCTCTATGGTGAATGACATGTCGTGGGACACGAGAGTATTGCAACGGCTCATTATTTCAAATATTTTGCCATGTGATCACCAGGATTGATTCACGATGAGGCATGTTGAGCTCACGTTCTATCTTGAACAAGAGCTACAGGTTAATTCCGGCCTTGTCATGACAGCCGCATCCGTTATGTTGTCGGCACTACCCAAGAGCCGCTTCTATATGGGCATATGATCGATGTGTTTGCAATAAAGGTTGGTTGCCCGGTTCTGGTTGCTGATGGAAAGAGTAAAACCAACTTGCAATAGAAGCTGGTTGCTCGCTTTTTGCTGCTGATGAGAGACTGGAGAGCTGCGGTCATCCGAGAATGGACGAGGCCAGGGCTGGAGAGAAGAGCATAGAGCACACACCTCAATTCACGGTGGAGCTATATCTCAGCAGGAGATCAATGAGGGCTTTGCACAACATAGCTACTTTGCATGGGAAGATGGATCATATGATGCATCATATAGGCATTCCACCATTTGCCCCTCCCCCGGACCCGCCCTTCGTCGAGCTGCTTCTTTCATCAGCTGCCGGTCCTTATACTTCATCTGCACCTCTTCCAGGTTTTGAGCACCATGAAGATCCCCCGGAGGATTATTATTCTGAGGATGAGGCCTATACTATTTTTTATTTTTATTTTGTCATTTTCTCCATTTCATGTTTTTATTTTTAGTATTCCCGACTTTTATTAATCGTTGTAGTTTTTATTATTACAAATATATTATATTTTATTGGCTTAATCTGCTTGAAATTCAAATTAATTCCGTCGTAATTATTATATCGATTTTTGTTACCCCGAGAACTCGCTCTGTTTTGTATATAAGATCCATTGTAGATTTTCATGGTGTTCTTTGATTAGCCCGGTGACGCACATTTACGGATTCATTATTTGGGCTCCGGGCTTTACGAAGCTAAGTTCCTTTCTAGCTTTTAATCTTTTCATCACTGGGAACAATGATTCGATTGAGATGAGGGGTAGGAACGTCACTTAGCTTTTGACATTGTATTTTATCAATTTCTGATTATCTCAATTCTGTTTGATGCATTTTTCACACTCTATTTTTTTATTCGTTTTTTAACAAAATTGTAAAAGACAAGGATTCTTTGAAATTTTGAAGCTAATTCATTACATCTCTATTTCTGAAACAAATAGATAAAAATCGTGCCTACTTTTCAATTAGTTGTGTATTAACCGCATATTCTTCTTACGAACCTCATTTTTAAGCACGTATAACTCACTTTCTTGAGTGTGTAGTATAGATGACGCCTTATGTTGACTTGTGTTGGCACAAGTTTTCCGAGTTTGGTTCTACCTATGGTCATTTAGGTCAAGTTGTGGATCTTATAAGGGCCAAGGATTTACGAATTCGGTAGTTTATCAAAATGAGCGAACCATGATGATAGATAGATTTTGGAGAGATGTCCCACCTGACTGAAAAAGAATTATATTTTTTTGGCAAGATGGTATCAAGTTCGGTATTAGTTTTGATAATCATATCGCTGTAATAATATCCATAGGGTCGTGTCTTATAATCCAGCTATCAAGCTCTCTCGAAGTAACTCAATTAGTCTCACTTTGCAAAGATTCACGAATGTAAGATAATCCTTATAAGAAGACCATTTCGGATATTTACTCAAATTCATAGGATACGCGATTAACAACATGAATCATTTGCATGCTTCAGTATCACACCCAATCACTATCGCATTATCGTCCCATGGCTTAGGGAAACCTAAATAGTGTCAAAGCCGGACAATCCACACCGTGATGTCATAAAGACTCCGGCCTTAGGATAATTACACAACTGCCACATAGTGCGACACTTAATAAAGTAAGTGGGTCAGGATAACGTATGCATTCTCTAAGACATGTCCACTTACAGTCCAAGTGTCTATACACTTTGATAGACGAGATCTATCCCTATTTTCAAAAGACAAAAGACATCCAATACGTGCAAGTCTAACGGTACTATTAATATCCTATTTTATAGTACATACGACTAGAGACATTTAAGTATCAAACTAATTAAAGTGATTCGAGATCTCATCAATCATAATCACAATTATGATTTCTCTATCACATTTTAATACTAAGAACGTGATCATACATATACAATATCATAATTGGTCTGTTAAAAAAAAAATATATATATATATATATATATATATATATATATATATATATATATATATATATATATATATATATATATATATATATATATAATATGAAAAACCAATTATTATATGTACAAAAATAAAGAAATAGAAGAAATGACACGTCGATCGGTCCAAATTCAACCCGATTGAGTTTAGGACACTATTTCAACACCAATGCTATAAACAGCTTAATCGTTAACGGTATATAAAAGCAACCATAATCCATAATAGCAGAACTTACGGCCTTCGAATGAGGAAGCCAGGCATATTGGACATTTGCGTCCTCACGATACTTTTGCATAATCTCGACATGCTTCAAGAAAAGTTTAAACTCCATTGTAGAACTCGGGTTTCGAGAAATGTCAATGACGTCTACCTTGTCAGGCGTATATATCCTATCAAAAAACATCTGCCTAACAGTTTCCGCATCCAGATGTCCAATTTCAAATTCATGAGGAACACCAGCTTCCACAATATTATCACCTAACCTCGCACCTTCTTTGGCATCCGGAATATCATTAGCTACTGGATTGAATCCCCGACTAGACTTCTTTATGATAGGGGTGTCTTGTTCGTTTATCTCAATACTGAGATGCAACTTGAGAACAAAAAATCCTTGAGGCTCCGATTGGTAATCACATTCTTCGGCAAAACTACAACAACAAAAATCAACAAAATTTTTGGGAAAATAACAGGAATCAGCCTCGTCAATCCATGCAATACATTGCCGAAGGGCTAACTGCAAATCAATTTGAATCATATGCAAGAAATCTAAGGCAAACCATTCTCCATTCAATTTCACCTCAATTGTTCCCTTCTTTGATTGAAAATTTCCTTAACAAAATCAATTGGGGTGAAATTGGGGGAAAACGATTAGAATTGGGAAAGAAATCGACCTAGAATTAGAATTGAGGAAGAAATTGATTTATGAGGGGTGAAATTGGGGGAAAACGATTTGGAAGGAGAAATTCTAGTATTATTTACTCAATGTGGTGAGAATGGGGCCACAAGACACGTAGGAGCCAACGTGGCAACTATATAAGCTTTTCTAAAAATTTCGGTACCCAAAAAGCAATATCCGCATGGATGTCTGTTTATAAAAAAAATAAAAAAAAATAAAAAATCAGAGGACTAATTTCCTATTCGGAGACTAAAACATTTAGGAGGCCAACTTACGGGACTATTTTTACAATTTTCCTCAATGAAAAGATAAGTACATCTCGTGGGAGGGTACTTTGAAATTCCGGTCTCACGTTTAAATATTTCGAGGAAGAAAACACCACGCGAACAATCTTCTACTAACCAACAAACATAATTACTTCTAATAATGTAATTAATAAACTAAGATGAAAAAAATAAAAGTTATCGAAACATGCTGTTTAGTGAAACCGCGGTGAAAAATTATTTGCAAAACCAGCAGTATGAAGGAAAAAAAAAATTGGAAGCTTACCTAGTGCCATAAATGTGATAAAAATTTTGATGTGCAACACCTGGGATGCAAGAATTACACATTTCTTAAAAAATCAATGACAAATATCATCAATTTTCGAAATGAATTTGAGAAGTGATTCTAGATGTTTTCTGGATTTTGTATGTCCATTTCAATAGATACCACATATGATAAAACTAGTACAACGCATAAAAGGAAAAATCGAAAAAATAATGGAAGCTTACCCATACATGCAGGGCCCAAGATAAATGATATGACATGATCAACAATCTCAGGTTCTACCAAAATCTTTTCCCAGAATTTTTAACTGAAAAGGCATGATTAATATTTTCCACAAAAATTCAAATCTCAAAAAGAAGTGAAATCTAAATTTTTAGGCGTCTTGCCTAAAATTCATAAAATACTTGGCAATGGTAAAATTTTATCAGCGGCGGGGAGAGATGAAGAAAATAGGGAAAGAGAAGTAAGAGGAAGCAGCTTATAAAGGCTAGTGGACATTCATACCCCTAAAAGCATTGTCAAACCCATTTCATGCACTCAAACGGAATATTCAAGCATATTCCTTCAGGATAAACCTGATAGGCCCCACAGAGTAACAGATAAAGAATGTGAGACGGAAAGGTATATTTTATTACCGTTGAATGATTGCAATGTATGCAAAAAAAAAAACAAAAAAAAAACATAGATTGTTCTATGCCTAATAAATCGTAATGAATCATAATAATTACGAATAAGGAAAGAATAAGTATATCTTCTTCCTCTAACCCTCAAAAAAAAAAAATGTTATTGAATATTCTCTATTATTCCCCTGAAGATGTGTTCGAAATTGGGCTAAATTGAAATTTTGGTCCTGTAACTGGATAAGTTTTAAAAATTTGGTCTTGCTTTTTCTTCGGTGACGAAATTGGTCCTTTAACTGTTTATTTTTTTTGCAATATTGATCCTAGCCACTGGAAAATGCTGTCTGGGCTAATTTTCCGGCAAAACTTCATGCCATGTCAACTAAACATTTCCACCTATGCCAATTTTAATACGTAAAAAAAATTATCCAGTCAACATTATATAAATTTATTTGATTAAAAATATAAGCGTAATCCCAAAACAAAACCTTAACTTAATTGAACTCTTTCTTCTTGTGGAAACCAATTTACGATAGAGAAGAAACTTCATCGGTTCTGCCCAAATCCCTAACCTTCTTCCCTCCACAAAATCCAAAATCCATGGCTTCCATTCACTAAACCATGGTAAATGTCGAGAGGTGCTTAGAATCTAATCCTGAATTAGAGACGCGTTTCAATTTCCCAAAATCTGCTATAGTACGACATTGATATAAGCCATGGGAAAGAAATCGCCATTCTTTGATCCGACCGCCATCAGTTCTGAACGTCGGAAAGGTTCTCTTCTCCGGTATGTTTTCTAAGCCTATGGTGGTTCTCTTCTCCCTATGATAATTTGGGGATTTTTTTAATTTTATTTTTGCATATTGTGTTATGATCCTTTGCATATTGTGGTTAAACATTGATAAAGAAATCGAAAGTTCATTGTGATACCCCGTATCTTAGTAAAGGTCATAAAAGTCTATTTATAATTTTGTATGTGTCTCGATAATTTTAATGGTTATGTTTAATATACATTTTAGATTTTCTATTGACTCATGATCTGGCCTGATCGACCCAATCATGATATTGAAGGATGGGACCCTTTCTCGAAAAGATTATGTATCCACATTCTTTTTTTCAGTTCTGGAGCGGCAACTAAACTAAAGAGGTAGCGAGACTGACCGCAATGTAATTGCAGGAATAAGTTCACTTTCCATAACAAAAATGAATGAAAGTGAAAGTCATTTCGTTTAATACGGGAATAGAGTCAAGATAAATGTTAAAGGGTATTTACGGCATTCTAAATGTGTAAATTTTAATAATGGAAAAAAGGTAAATGTACCACCCTTTATATATACCCCTTTACACCCCATATCCTTTCATTTTCATTCCCACCTTTCCCAAATGAGTCGTGCGGCTGAATGTGAGAAAAAGGAGGGGATAAAAGAAAGAAAAACAAAGAGAAGAGAGAAAGAGAAATCTCAACTTTCCGATCAATCCGACCGTCGAAATCACAAACTAATTACATCAAAATACTTCCTTTGATGAGAGCTTAATTTTGATACAAGTTTTACTCCAATCGGGTAAAAGTTTCAAAAACCCATTTTCTAGATCTAGATGTGTTCTTGAGTTTTTATTAGTTATTTTAATGTTTTAAATGTTGTAGTAATCGTAGAACTTCATTTTTGTGGTAGATTCAAGTGGGCTTCTTAGAATCTTGGAGCTTTTCTTGTGGATATAGGATTCATGTGATGTTCTTGAAGTGTTCTTGTGAGTTCTTGAACATTCAAGTGTGAATATCATATTTTCTTCATGAAATTGAGGTAAAGGGGTGTTCAATCGAATATTTAGTTGTTAGTCGCTTTTTAATCTTGCCCATGACTTGTAGAAATGTTAAATTTGATTGTTATAGAATGTTGGAAGTGTTTTGGATTCAAAATTTGTAGCTTTTCACTTCAAGCATGTTTTAGAGTAGTTTTATATCACTTTGACTTGAATTCATGTTATGTTGGTGTTTAGATCTAGTATAATATTTTTATTTGTGTTTAGATCTGGTATAATATTTGTTGTTTAAATATAGTATAATGTTACAAGCATGTTGTAGAATATTTTTCGTATTATTTTGGTATGGATTTGGAGTAGATTTAGTGTTTAAAATGTTGAAGAAACTATGGAATTCGATCTAGACTCTTGGTTGATTTTCTAGGCAAAAATGGAACAAAGAGTTCGTGAAATGTTTCTCATTTAAAGTATGCCTTAGTGTAAAGCCTTATGTGGTTTGTTGTAATGTTAGGTGTACATGTTCTGGTGGCTTTGGATTTGCACCGTGTCTCACAGGAGCATTGGAACACTCTACATTTGGCCTTACATGATGTGGACATGAGATCAATGTCTTACTTGTAATATGACGAAGTTAGGGGTTCGGTTTTTGGTGTATTCGGCTCAGCACCTTGTAGAGACCATCTGCGGGGAGATACTCGGGATCACAGAAAGTCTTATTCCTTAGCCTCATGGGTATTGGATTAGATTTCAATATTTTTGTGCAGTGTGCTAAGTAGTCTAATGTAGAGTTTGTCTAAGGTCTAGTGGTCACGAAGAAGCCTTTTTTATTGTAATGAACTTAAGTGGTAGATTAAACGCTTAAATACGTACTTGATGAGTCTAAAAGCGAAAATATATTAGTCCTTAGTGAGGCACGTTTATACCATGCCTCACGGTATCATTACGCCTCCACATGATCAGATATCCACCGGATTTGCATAGTAATCCACATGAATAGCATCATGATCTATCATGTCCTTTAGAGGTGTTGAGGAAATGTCTCGGTGCATTCTCACCCGGAAAAGTGTCCTTGGACTAATATGTAACAAATGTCTTATGTAGTTGAGTCAACTAGTGAGACTAGTGCGCATAACTCCCACAAGATTAAATAGGCATGAAATATGCAATAATTCACCAAAATGACGAGATTTTGAATAATTGCCTTTGACCTCAAAGTGAATGTAATGGTGAAAATGCATCATAAATCGCTGAAACTACACCAAAAGTGTATCAAATAAGTTGTAAACGGGGTAGATCATGTAAGGAATGAAGCAATGTTGGCTATCATTAGAGGGCATATTTTGATGGCTAACAGCAAGGTCTGCATGATATTGAGGGGGTTGACTCAATTCAACTAAGGACAGAGGATGGTAGATTCTACACATTGAAGGATGTGAGACAGGTTCCACAAATGACAAATAATTTGGTATCTCTCAATCTACGGAACAACATGGGGTTCATTTTCTAGGGTGAAGAGAGAGTGCTGAATGTCTACAACAATTCTGGTGTGGTCCTCAAAAGGAACCTGATATTTGTTACATGGCTCTAGTGTATTTGGCTCTATTGTTGTTGCATCATCAGAAGTTCACCAGTCACGGTTGACCAAGCCGTGGCTTTTGAGACTGGGTCATATAAGTGAAAGAGGGATGCATATTCTTTCAAAAGCTTATCTTCTTGGGGATATAAGATCATAAATTTGGACTTTTGTGAGCAATGTGTGTTTAGGAAGCTTCACAGGAGCAAGTTCTCAAAAAATACACACAACACAAATGAATAACTTGATTATATCCATTCTGATTGTTGGGGGCCATAAAATGTGGAATCATTGGGTGGTTACAACTATTTTGTGTCCTTTATTGATGATAATTCAAGATGACGTAGGTGGTGATGATGAAGCACAAGAGTGGTGAATTCAATAGTTTCAAGCAGTGAAAGACTTTAGTGGAGAATCTGACAAGGAAGAAGATCAATAGGCTCTGCACAGATAATGGTCTAGAATTTCACTGGTCTGAGTGTGATCAGTTATGCAAGGATAAGGGTATTTCTAGGCATCACACTGTCCGGAATAATCCTTAGCCGAATGGTGTTTCAGAAAGGATGAATCAAACTCTTTTGCAGAGGGCAAGAATCATGCTCTCCAATTCTAGTTTATCAAGAGGATTTTGGACAGAGGCAGTCAGTACAGCTTGCTACAAAGAAGCATTGTCACTAACGAAGAACCATACATAGGATCTGGTCAAACAAGCACTTTAAAGAAGCATTGTCACTAGCAAAAGGATCTTCAAGAAGAAGGAAGGAATGACATCTTCTAAGGGAATAAAGTATAAGGCACGTTTAGTTGCAAGTGCGTTCAGTCAGAAAGAGGGGTGGAGTATGATGAGATCTTCTCGCCTATGGTCAGACGTACTACCATCAGAGTGTTACAACCAATGATGGCACATTAGGATCTTGAACTTGAGAAGTTGGATGTGAAGGTAGTCTTTCTGCATGGTGATATAGATAAGAAGATATACATGACTCATCAAGAGGGATTCTCGATTCCTGGAAAGGAAGGGTACGTTTAAAAGTTGTAGAAGTCCCTATATAGACTTTAGTAAGCTCCAAGGCAGTGGTATAAAAAGTTTGACAGTTACATGATCCAGCTGGGTTATAACAGAAGTCCATATGATTGTTGTGTGTATCATAGTCAGCTGAGTGATGAATCATTCATCTATCTTGTCTTGTATATGGATAACTTGTTGATAGTTGCTGTAAAAAAGTTTGATGTTTAGGATGTAAATGGCATTCTCTATGTTGTATTTGAGATGAAAGAATTAGGTGCATCAAAGAATATTTTGGGTATGACGATCTATAAAGACAAGAGTCAGAAGAAAATTTTATTCTCTCAGCAAGGCTATATTCAGAAGACTTTGGCCAGGTTTGGCATGTCAGCTGCCAAGCCAATAGATACTCCAATGGCATCAAATGTTCATCTATCCGTTTATGCTACACAGTCAGCCGAGGAGAATGACTACATGCTAAAAGTTTTCTATGCTAATGTACTGGATAGTCTGATGTATGCCATGGTCTGCACTAGGCCTGATCTGTCTTAGACAGTCAGTGTCGTCAATAGGTTTATGGCTCAACCTAGAAAGGATCACTAGAATGTTAGGAAATCTATACGGGAACCCAGCGGAATTTAAAATTTATTTCCTATTTAAACATGATCGACTTTGTTTAAACAATAAACACACAAGTAGTAGATGGTGATACCTTGCTTGATCTAAAAGATCGACGCTTTGACCGTCTAAGGAGAGTAGTGGTGCATGGAGCCTCCCAAGCTTTCGGCCTCTACCGCTAGCCCACACGAATAATCCGCTGAAATCCACCATTGGATTGCTACTAGGAAAAATCCGGTTACTAGACCAGTCTTTTTCTTTCTCTAAAACTCTCTAGAAGAGCTCTTTTTTCAAAAGAAACTATTAGTCTCTTGGAATTGTGATGATCAAAAGAGCTTGACACCTACTACATATATATAGTAGTGCCTGCGCCCCTATAGCCCCAAAAACTGATTGGGAGAAACTTCCTAGTAGAATGAGTAGAGATAAAACCTTTTCCTAATAAAATAAGGATATTTATTTAATTGATTTATCTCATTAATATTCAATATCTTATATTAAATATTTTTCCAAGATATATATTGACAATATCTCATATTGAATGTATCTTACTATATTACCATAAATGAATTTACACATGTGTGCAAATCTATATATTAATATATGGTAATACTATTAATTAAATTGAAGAATCCAAGTGTATCTTATACACAAATAAGTTGCGCCACCTACATACCATATATTGGCATCCGGAATATTCTTTAATTAATATAATGCTATGATTAATTAATTTGCAAAATACATGTATATCATATATACATATTTCTCCCCATACATATTAAAATATATATATTTAATTAATCAACATAACTAATATCTTGTATTATATTTATTCATAATAAATGAATACCACCATATCAATTTACCACTATAACACTTTATAGTCCAGATAAAATATTCCTTATTTGGTTATCGCTATAACCGCATTTTAATCCGGCTAGTTGTTCTTATGTGTGTGACCCGATAGGCTTCCGAATATGTTGGCCGTAGACACAAAATGCAATTACAAAAATGCCCTTCATACCTAAGGATCACGGAATAGCGTCTAGACACACAGCATGACCCCCAATCATCGGAAGAGTCAAATGCAATGACTACTACCTTTCATGTAAAACAGTTACCGTGTAAATTGAATCCTATCGCTGTAATAATATCCATACGGTCATACACCGAGTGTCAAACATCAACGACCGTATCTTATAATTTGGATATCCTACTCTCTTGAAGTAACATATTACTCCGCTTTGCAAAGACATCGAGAATAAGACATTCCTTACAAGAAGGCCCTTTCGGATATTCACCCCTACCAATAGGGTACACGATTTCCAGATGAACAACATGAACCCTACGCATGCTTCAGTATCACACCCAATCACTACCGCATGATCGCCTGATGGTTAGGGGAAACCAGAATAGTGTCAAAGTATGACAATCCACACCGTGAATACTTTGGTCTTAGAATAATTACACAACCGCCACATAGTGCGACACTTAATAAAGTAAGTGGGCCAGTCTAACATATGTGTTGGTCCCTTGGAAAGGCTAACACAAGTTTAAGGGGGGTGAATAAACTTGTCCCAAAAAACTGACTATAAATTGAATCTTTGAAGAGATTGAGTTCATCTTTAAACTTGTGTGGAGTTAAGCTAACTTAGCTGAGTATAAGTCAAAACTGACATATCCTTAATTGAGTTTTCCGGCAACGGATTAAGTTAAGCCTTTATGAAAACTTGAGTTTATCAGTTTGTTTAAATGAAATACAATGTTGTGCTGACTCAATTTCTTATGTTTGCTGAGTGTCATGTGCAATATAAACATAGATGCAGTAATTAAATGTGTAAAGTAAGTAAGTAAATGAGACAGAGATTATAGAGGTTCCATGTAGTGTAATCCTGTCAGTCCTCTCTTCCCATGTGATGTAGGAGGCCAAATCCACTATGTTCTTGAGGTTTACAGTTACAAGACACAAAGTAAGTTCTAAATGCTTGACTGTCCTTCACTAATCCCTAGTTTCACAATCTCCCAGCTTCAGTCTTCAATAGGTAGAATTGGTGTTTGAACTAAGCTTGCTGCATTGTTCCTTAGAGGGTAGGATTGCCTCTTCACCAGCTCTACACAAACAGAGTCTTCTGACTGAACCAAACTGTCATTGAAACCTTCTTGGTGTTTCACAGTTTAAACCTTTAATAAAATCAATGTCGAGACTTGAATCAATAACTATGATTCAATTGTGCTTCGAGCTTCTTCTTCTAGATATATATAATATGCTCAGGCTCTTGTTTCTCTTCCGGTGTTCTTCTTGATCTTTCTTTTAATGCTTATGAACACTTGAAAAATTCTTGATCTTGATCTTGCCATAACGTGCACAGCAGGAGTTCTTTTTGATCAACTTTCCCCCTTACTTGAATACAAATTTTTTTAGAACTCTGCTCCTCTAGTCGTGGTAGAAGTAATCTACTTATAGGGGTTTTTCAAACGGTTAGATGAAATCGAATGTCGAACTTGAATTCTTGTATCCGTTAGTGGTCCTGCTTGGCATGATGAATGTCAGTGTCCTTTCCGACATTTCCGTGCGTCCAATAAGATTGCTTTCTTTATAACGTTCAGATCTTCTTCAATTTACCTAGACCTCAGCATGAAAACTTATCTTTGTCAATTTTCAGCTAAAAAGCATTAACCGAGTTCTTACTCTTCTTCAAAAACTTAGTACTCAATTTTTCATCCGATTACTATTGACTTAATAAGAGTACACCAAAACTCACAACTCGGCTAAGATATCATTGTCCTTATGATACTTAGTCCTTCTTTCAAGATCCATAAAGTCAGTTCAGTTCAGTTCATCACAGACTTTTCGAATTCTAACTTTACAGTCTCGGCTTAAGTCTTCACAACCGAGTTTGAACCCTCGGTTCTTCAATCTTCAATAATTGAGTCTGAACCCTCAGTTCTTTAGTTCTAGATAAGTCAACCGAGTCTGTGTCCCTCAGCAAACTTACCTTCTTCAGTTCTTCAGTGGGTGTGCTCCTAGTCATTTCTCAAAGTTGGTTAATCTTCGGTTATGAACTCAGTTCAACAAGTCAGTTTCTCATGTTCTCGGTTCCGATCCTAGATCTATTATTGGTCATGTCTGATTTAACTTATACAAATATCATACTCTATTAAATCCTATACATTGATTTCTAGACATCTTTTTGCATTGCACTATTACAGCTAGTTATGACACTTCATCAATGGGGTTAAATATAACAATTAAATAACTAACTAACCATCATCAAAACATAAATTTTATTTCCAACAGTATGCATTCTCCAATACACATCCACGTACAGTCCAAGTGACTATAATAGACGAGATCTATCCAGACCTTCAATAATATATAAGACATCTAATACATGTTGGTCTAATCGTACTATCAATGTCCCGTTTGATAGCACATGCGATTAGAGACATTTAAGCATCATACCATTTAAAGTGAACCAAGATCTCAACCAGAATCACTATCATGGTTTCTCTTAAAAGTTTGGCACTAAGGACATTATCATACATACAATCACAAATTGGTTCATATAAATGTACAAAATATATAATAACAGAAAAGCCATTTAATATATGTATAAACATAAATAAATAGTAGAAATGATCCGACCCAGTCGGATCCGGTCCATCCCGATTGGGTTTTGGACACTATTTCAACAATCTCCCACTTGGCCTAAAACCAATCTTTCGTACACACAAGACAAAGTTGAAACACAAGAATCTCATACAATACTCGTAACCAACCCTAAGCGTAGACGGATCACTATCCGTGGGGACTTAGACTATCTTCATATCATGCTCCAAATGATCAAGTCAAAGGAACCGCCTCAACACACACAAGAATCTCTGACGAGACCCTGTTCCATGCTTCAAGCAATGAATCCACTACTATATTAGCCATATAGAAAATGTGGAAGAACCGTACAAGGTTCATGAATGAACCTTCTAGATCCATGTACTTCTCACGATGTGCCTCTAAGGCAATATTGTGTTTTGGCTTAGTTATAGAATTCATAGTGATCTCTTGCCAAGAATATTTCTAGCTCAATGTATCACCTAATCAAAGTGACTGCAAACCCAGACCGTAGATCCCACTATCTTTATAATATTTAGGATACACATCTGTATATCTACGTTTATATAATTCCAAGTTTCAATAAACTAGGAAATCTTCCTTAACACTTTTAAGGATATTCTCGACATTTACCATAATCACTTTCATACTTGCCCATGACTCCTCATGCAGTATGAACATCTGGTCCAATTCACAGTACTCGTGATGGATCTTATTGCTGAAGCAAAGGGAACCATAAGTATCATCTCTCACTTCATCATCAGGACTGACGTCCTATCATAGATAGATCCCGAAAATACTGGCCAACAGTATCTTCTGCCATGATCTATGCTAAACCATTTTGGCATCTCATCAATAGGTTGAACTGTGAAAATCAAGCAGTACCTAAATCTATCACTATATATTCTTATTCCTAAAATAAGACCTGGAGTCTTCAAGAGATTTTGAAAACTCCTTGAATTACCAAACACTAATCGACTGTGACATGGGGTGTTGATTCCGAGAGGATATCCAATACCCCGCTCGAGAACTATAACACTCCCACTAACCCTTCTGCACATAAGGCATATCTTTTTCTTTTGATAAAATCAAACTCTTTTGATTATCAAAGTAAAGAACTTATATAGAGAAACTTGTTTGAGTCCATAAATGGATCTCATAAGCTAACATATCATGTCATCGTCTATGAACATCAAGCCTTTGGCCCAACGTTTTCATCATTATCATATACCCATGATACGTAGCTATAACAAAGACTATCTGAATAGACTTAAGTATAACTGGTAGCACAAAGGTAATTACAAGGTTTTGGCCTCGTAGCCCCTTTAGCCATCAACTTAGCTTAACTAGTAATCTTATTACCTTTCCATGTTAGTCTTTCATAAAGACTTGCTACACCATTCAGAGACATTCCCTTCAGGTAGGAAAGACTAGGTTCATTACCCGGTTGTCGCACATGGAATCTGCTTCAGATACTATGGCTCATAGCCATATCTCTTAATCTTTCCTTTCAAGCATTCTTTCATAAGTCACGAGATCTTCATTCTTCAAGATGAACATACCAGTAGACTTTTCGGGCGTATGGTTATCTACAGACTCATAGAGTGCTTGTGTGCACTGAGCAGTGTTCTACACCCAATCACTATGATGTGTCTGCTCACGTTCCAACAGATGAATATCTCCTTGTGGTTCTCAAACTACCTTTTAGATCCAAATTTACTCTCACTGTTTCTTTTGGAAGAAACACTTCCTCTAGAAGACAGCATGTTTGGATACAAACATTTTTGTTCCGCGGGTAAGTAAATGATATCTAGTGTACTTTCAAAGATATCCCACAATGTTGCATATGTCGTACTAGGCTCCAAGCCTTTCAGACATTGCCTGCGTGCTTGAAGTATGACAATCATAAATCATCGGTTGAGATGGATTTGATGTTATTGTTTTCCATATCTGATTTGGAATTTATTCAACCTCTATTCTTTGGAACTCGGTTATGTATATGTATTGAATAAGGGCACTATCCCGAAACTGGTAAAGGATGCTTCACATAGCCGCATCACATTTTTATCATATAAAGTGTCATTTTCATTTTCGAAAAACAATCTAATTACGTATCCCAAAGATGGTATCCTTCAAGGGAGAATCTGATTCTATTTCAGACGCTTCTAAAACACCCTTCGGGGATTAATTACTCCAATCCAATTGAAGATTTACTCCTGAGTAGTTCATCAATCTCATGTTTATACTACCTCAAACTTTTCGACCTTTCCGAATTTTGCACTTCATTGAGTACCTACTATTTTTAAAAATAGTCATAGAGAGTAATAATCAATAATATTATTCATGGCATTAATTGTCATAAGCCAACAAACATCGGTATGTTTAAGCTTTAGACAAATTTTCTAGAATTTATGACATTTTCATAAAAGGTATTTTAGTCATCTTTAGGTAAGATACGTATTTCCGACATGATTCATAATCACGTGGTTTAGACATCATCAGAATGACATTTGATTACACGTTTCTCTTCTAGAGATTCTACATATAGAACAACCACTAATATCAAGGATAACAGCCATACAAATATTTGGTTGAAATTTTATCACCTATATCGACTATATAGTGATCGTATTCTAGTATGTTAGATTCAGTGATCGTTCAACTTTATCGGAACAACGTTTATTCCTTACAATTCAATATGTCTACTAAATCCTTACAAGTAACTGAAAATCATGTTCTTCATAAGAACCGGAACATAATAACGTTTATTTAGTTTGCTTATCAGTCTACTAGATCCAGAATACAATACTGAAAATGTCGCAAAGTTTGCTTCACTTTTTCAATCTTAATGCATTCTGTTTTTAATATATCTAATTTAATCATACTTGTCAGATATCATATATCTAAGAGTTGACTTGAACTTATATGGATTTATCTCAACACACTTGCCTAGAATAGAGACTTCAATAAGATCTCTTATTTTAAGCACATGCCCTAACTTTCTTTAATCCCTTAAGCACTTGTAAATACTTCTTAGCTTAGTCTTCATGAGACTTAAGAAAAATCACAAGAGCTATGTCTTCTATTTCCTTTAATAAAGAAAATCCAAAGTTTATTAGATAGTTTATTTAGCCTTTTGAATCATATTAAAAACATGAACTATTTAATTAATCTTCAAGCAATGATTTAAAGAAATAATTCGATACTTAAATCATACAATTTTAAAACAACCTTTCAAAAATTCGATGTGGTCATTCTTATCCAGTTTGAATTAATTGTCATCGTATGACAGAATGATCATATTGGACCGTATCCAATGCATGATTAATTCGTTGAAACTTATTTCAAATGATTTAATCATATCATGAGCTTCCATTTTTCATTAATAATCAAAGTCTTGGAGCACTCCATTAAATATGTAGTCTCCTTGTCTCTAACTACTATAACGGGGTTGCTCATGTCATTGCTTATTTTAAGAGGATTAAAATTACTTAACCATACTTGAGAACGTTTCTCAAAAGGTAACAATTATAATTTGGTTTTACTAATAGAGAATAAAAACATAAATATAAAAGTTTGCTAAAAAAACTACAACACAAAATAAAGATAAAAGAGTGTTGTTGTTTACACATGCAAAATCGAAAACAGCTTTTGGTTTATGATTTTACTCACACTAGTCAACTACTCCCAAATGACTTTCAAGAATATTTCAAAAAAAATTTAGTGGACGAGATCCCTTTAAACTACCGCGGCCCCCTGGTTTGGCTGGTGGGCCAAAAATAGTCTAATAGGTAGACGACTCTTTGTCAATCGTATCTTATACGACTCTTGTTGTTTGACTAGTCAACTCTTTGACAATTTTCATCCTATGAAATAGTCAAACCATTGCCTTTAAAAACCAAACGACCCCGCTTTGGTTGGTGGCCGATAGAATTCTTAGTCAAGTTATAACCCTAATATTCATAAGTTCTCATACGATCATATCTCGATAATGACGATATATCCGGGGTAGGTCAACCCCTTGCTTTGGCTGATGTCTTGGATCCGAACAAAGGCTCTTCATAGTCACTTTAATATGGGGAGGTAATTTTGACATGATTCTTTTGACGTGAGAGTATTTAATTAATTTATTAGTTGGTCTTATCATGATATATCTATCTCTATAGACATACACCCAACACATTCATCTAGATTGTGCCTAGTCATGCATCTATCATATCATATAAAATAAATACAAGCACAAAATAAGTAAATGTGTAAAGTAACCGGTATGATCATAGACTTAGTGCGGTTTTGAATACAAACTAACATAACCTTGGGTCACAATCTAAGGGTTGCTGTAACCACCAATAGGCTCTTTAATACTCTATCTCCAATAGGATCTTTGTCTTTATTTGGTCTCCATCTTCTGCTCCATTCATGTTACATAACATTCTATATAATAAAATAAATACACTTGCTGCACACGGGGGAAGCTAACGGGAATGGGATAATGCAGAAATTAAACTAAATCATTCACATCTATCCTATTGGTCGAATCCATGATCAATCGGGGTCCATATAATCATATTATATCTAACATATCTTATGAAAAAGATAAATATTAAAATTACCAACTTGCGTCTTAATTAATCGATTAACGTTTAATCAATTAAGTATTTTATCAAATCAACTAACTAGTTAACTTTTAATTACTGAAATGATTCTAATCGAAATAAAATTAACGGTTAATTTTAAACAATTTCAATTTTAATTAATTAGAACTATTCAAAAATAAATCAAAATTAAAATTAAGTCTCCTTTAGTTTTTTTCCTTTTGATTCTTAATCAAAATGGATGCATTTTGTTTCCAAAACAAAAGACACCCACATGGGCCCTTTCCAAAATCATATATTTTGAAAAAGGCCTAGGCCTGGGCCCTTTCCAAAATCAAATATTTTGAAAAGAGCCTAGGCCTATTCCAAACAAAATTTGGAATTGCCTAGGTTAATCATATTACCATATAATGTCATATGGCATCCCAAGGTCTAAATTATTTGAGCCATTAGTTAGCGACATGACACCAACTAAACAAAGAGATATCAAACACAACTATGAACCATATTGAATCATAAATTCATAAAACAAAATTTTGGAGATCCACCACCTTTGACCAGTCAACCGATGCCGGCTGCAGGTTGCCCCGCTGCCGACACCACCGACCAGCCGCTGGTGGTGGTGCCGCCACCAGTCGGCCGAGCACCACCCGATCTCGTATTTTTTCATGTATTGTTTTGTGAATAAAAAATCTTTCAGCTTTTAATTACTTGATTTAAATGATATAAATCAACTACGCAAATTAACATGCTTATTGCTTAAACTCGAAGCTCGCTCCTATACCACTGTTAGGAAATCTACACGGGAACGGAGCGTAATTTAAAATTTATTTCCTATTTAACCAGGATCGACTTTGTTTAAAAAATAAACAAACAAGTAGTAGACAGTGAATACCTTGCTTGATCTAAAAGGTCGATGCTTTGACCGTCTAAGGAGAGTAGGCGCATTGAGCCGCCCAAGCGTTCGGCCTTTACCGCTAGTCCACATGAACTACCCGTTGGAATCCACCATTGGTTTGCTACTGGGAACAATCCAGTTACTAGACCTGCCTTTTTCTCTCTCTCTAAAACTCTCTAGAAGAGCTCTCTTTCTTTCATAAGAAACTATTAGAATCTTGAAATTGTGATGATCGAAAGAGTTTGACACCCACTACATATATATAGTAGTGCCTGTGCCCTATAGCCAAAAAAAATTTAGGGCAAATGAGGGAGAAGGATAGAAATATTTCATCAATTGAGTAAGAAAGACAGTCTTTTGAAATTTTTGCATAAAGGACAAAACTATTTATTCACTGTCGAAATTCACTTGTGCTCGAATTCACTGTCGAAAATTACTAATTTTCAAAATTTATTGTCGAAATTCACTGATTTTTTGGATTCACTGTCGAAATTCACAGATTTCGGGATTCACTGATTTTCGGGATTCACTGTTTGACCTTCTCGCTATAAAAATTATTCAGTTGTCCTTCTCCCTATAAAAATATGTAGCTGTCCTATTACTTAAAAAATATTCCAGATTGTGTCCTTATCCATAATTTCCCAAAAAAATTATTGGGAGAAGCTTCCTAGTAGATTGAGGAGAGAGAAAACATTTTCCTAATAAAATAAGAAAAATATATTTGATTCATTTATCTTATTAATATTCAATATCTTATATTAAATATTTTTCCAAGATATATATTGACAATATCTCATATTGAATTTATATTTTACTATATTACCATAAATCAATTTACACATTTATCCAAATCTATATACATTAATATCTAATATTAATATATGGTAATACTATTAATTAAATTGCACAATCCAAGTGTATCTTATACACTAATAAGTTGCACCAACTACATGCCATAAATTGACATCTGGAATATTTTTTTAATTAATATAATGCAATGATTAATCAATTTACAAAATATATGTATATCATATATACATATTTCTTCCCATACATATTATAAATATGTATATTAAAATAATCAACATAACTAACATCTTGTATTATATTTATTCATAATAAATACATACCACCATATCAATTTACCACTATAACACTTCATAGTTGAGATAAAACTTTCCTTATTTGGTTATCGCTATAACCACATTTTAATCCGGCTAGATGTTCTTTTGTGTGTGACCCGATAGGCTTCCGAATATGTTGGCCATAGACACAAAGTGCAATTACAAAAATGGCCTTCATACCTAACGATCACGGAATAGTGTCTAGCAAAACACCGTGACCCCCAATCATCGGAAGAGTTAAAAGCAATGACTACTAACTTTCATGTGAAACAGTTACCGTGTAAATAGAATCCTATCGCTGTAATAATATCCATACAGTCGTACGTCGAGTGTCAAACATCAACGACCGTATCTTATAATCTGAATATCCTACTCTCTTAAAGTAACATATTACTTCCGCTTTGCAAAGACTTTTGAGAATAAGACATTATTTATAAGAAGGCACTTTCGGATATTCACCACTACTAATAGGGTACGCAATTTCCGGACGAACAACATGAATCCTATGCATGCTTCAGTATCACACCCAATCACTACTGCATGATCGCCTCATGGTTAGAGGAAACCAGAATAGTGTCAAAGTATGAAAATCCACACCGTGATGCCATGAAGACTCCGGCCTTAGGATAATTACACAACCGCCACATAGTGCGATACTTAATAAAGTAAGTGGGTCAGTCTAACATATGCATTCTCTAATTCACGTCCACGTATAGTCCAAGTGTCTCTACACTTTTATAAATGAGATCTATCCCTACCTTCAATAAGATAGAAGACATATAATACGTGCTAGTCTAATTGTACTATCAATGTCCCGTTTGATAGCACATGCGACTAGAGACATTTAAGCATCAAACCCTTTAAAGTGATCTCGAGATCTCATCAACCACAATCACTATCATGGTTTCACTTTCATAGTTTGACACTAAGGACGTTGTCTTCTATACAATCACAAATTGGTTCATATAAATAAACAGAACATATAATAACGGTAAAGCCATGTAATATATGTATAAACATAAAGAAACAGTAGAAATGATCAGACCCGGTCGGATCCGGTCCAACATGATAGGGTTTAGGACACTATTTCAACATTAAAAGCTGTGAAAAGGATATTCATGTACCGTAGGGATACAATATATGTTAGACTCATATACAGAGGTGATACTCAATGTTTTGTCACGGCGTTCTATGATTCTTATTATGCAAGTGATGTGGACAGTAGAAAGTCAATGACTGGTTATGTTTTCTCTTTGGGTGATTCTGTAGTCATATGGAAATAAACTCTTCCGGCAACAGTGGAATTATCAACCACGGACGCAAAATTCATGGTTCTTATTGAAGTATCCAAAGAGGGTTTCTTTTTGAAGCTACTAGTCAGTGATTTGCGTTTGCATCATGATCAAATGGGGATATATTGACACATTTTGAATGCAATATGTTTGATTAAGGATCAGGTTCATCATGAGAGAACTAAGAATATAGATGTGAGGTATTATTTTATAAGAAATGAGAAGAGAATCAATGTGAGGAAGATCAACAATCGTGATAATCCTACTGATATTCTCACCATGTCTGTTTAGAAGAGCAAGTTTCAGTTGTGACTGGAATTTCACAATGTTAGGAACATTTTATTATGTTTTGATGATGACCATACTCGCTGTTATAGCAAGCTTGAAATAAGTTAGAATTCTCTGTATAAGTCTTTACTTAGAGTCTGACATGTTGTATAAGTTGAGTCAGACAAGTATTGTACTAGTTGGTAGGACGGCAAAGTAAAAATAGATTTTCGGCAGAGTGAAGCCGCCAAGTAACAACAGAGAAGCAATGAAGACATTATGGTCTGACTTATAACCAGGGAAGTCTGTGATGACCTTGGATAAGTCTAAGTTATGTTCTACGTGATTAAACTTAGTGTTTAATATGGTGTACACTGATCTCACACAAATCAAGGATCAGTGAAGTACAAGGATTCTCCTGAACTTAATGGAATGAAGGATACAGTGATTCGGCAAAGTGAACTGACTTTCAGCTGAGTGAAGACAAAGCAGTAAAGGAAGATCTAAGCGGCAAAGTCAGATGGATCACTTGACCGATCAAAGAACCGCTGAGTAAACCTTACTTAGTCAGAATATTGAAATATGAAGAAGATACAGAAGATCAAGAATTAAATGCACAATCAATAAAGGATCAATCAAGGACGGTTTTTTTGATAAACGTTTGAAAGAAAAATCCGATTACCGAAATCAAGGAGAATATAATTAAGGGGGAATCAAGAATAAAATCAAGGATTATTCCCACATTAATATAGCCAACGGACAGAAATTCAAATCAAGGATAATCAAGGCTATAAATAGAAGGAATTTACAGAAAAGAAAATAACGAAAAATTTGAGCAAAAACTCTATCAAAGTGAAAAGCATTACATCTGTGCTAAAAGGAATATCTAGTGATCAACTCAAAACTGAGAGCTACAATTCAAACATCAAAGCATTGAGATTGATCAACAAGTTTGTGAATTCAATTCACATCAACCAAGCAACTGAATCAGAGCCATCTAAGAAGGAGTTGTGTTTGTGATAGCTGCTGAAGGATCTGATCCCAAGGAGCAGTGAAAGAGACTGAGTCACTGAAGCTGTTGCAGTCAAGGAGTTATAGTCTTGTAGATTGTGAAGCTTGTGAAGTCAAGGACAAGCGTACTATTTTATCTGTGAAAACAATAGTGAATTCCTCCAATCATCATAGGAGAAGAGTGGATTAAGGGATTACATCGCCCTGAATTACTATAAGCCTTGTGGCGATTTACTTTCTAAAATTTACTTTACCGCATTCCTTTAATTACTTATATTATATACTATATCTGTGATTGCCAAAACTATATTGAAACAATTCAGAAAGAATGGACTTATCCACTGCCCAAAAGCTTTTAAATATAAGAAAAGTTTTTGAAACTCCACTATAGTAATTCAACCCTCCCCCTCGACTATAGTTTTACCCTTCTCAGGACCAACAATTGGTATCGGAGCAGTGTTCCTAGTATCAAAACCTGTTCAGATCTAATTTCTGGTAACAAGGAGATCACATATTTTCAAAGTAGTTTTCAAATCCGTGCTTTCTACTCTTATACATAAATATCTCTTTTCTGTACATATGGATTCCTCAAACTTTATGTCAAAAGTACATGTTTTCAATGTTGATAATTTTGATGAATACAAAATATGAATGTTATCTCATCTTGTAGAAACTCATGAGGAGATGCTGGATGCAATTAATGATGGCTCAATCATGATCATGACCGTGGTAGCCACAGGAGCAGATCAAAGAAAAGAAGTGGACAAACCCAAGAAGGATTGGACCAAGGATGACAGGAGAAGAGCAAATCTAGATTTCGTTGAAAAATATATGATTTTGAAGACGCTAGATAGCAACATGTTCATGAGAATCAAAGATTACAAGACAGCAAAAGAGATGTGGGACTAGCTGGCAATGATAAATGAAGGATCTGAAACAGTTAAAGAAAACAAATTATCTGTTGCAAAAAAGAAATTTGAGAACTTCAAAATGAAGGCTGGTGAATCCATTGATTAATGGGCAACAGATTCTCAAGCATCATCAGTGAACTACAACAGCTTGGACACACATATCCTCAGAAAGAAGTGTGCTTAAAGATCTTGAGAGGCTTACCTGAAAGGTGGAAGATCATAACATCAGTAATCAGAGGAACTACAAATCTTGCAAACACTGACATTCTGACTCTAATTTCCCAACTAAAAGCTCATGAATTCGAACTAAATGGTGAAGATGGTGCTCCGGCAGAGACACAAAGAGCCAGTGCACTGATAGCACCTCAGCAAAGTAACTTTGCTGATTGTATCAGCAAAGAGACACTAGAACTCAAAGAACATGTAGCTCTATTGGTTAAACGTTTTGACAGGTTTAGCAAAAAGAAGCCATTCAAAGGAAACTCATCATCAAACAAGAGGTCAAGCTCAAACAAAGATATGAAGAAAAGAGATGATGAATATAGATGCTTCAACTACAACAAGAAAGGTCACTTCAAGGCTGATTGCCCCGAAGAAAACAATAAAGATGAGGAAAAGAAGAAGTACAAAGCATCTGAAAAGAAGAAAGGCACGAAAGCACTCAAGGCTGAATCCAACAGTGAAAAGAATGAAGAATCATCTAACAATGATTCAGATAATAGTGATGAAGAAGACAGCTCAGACAACGAGAAAGCATATCTATGTCTCATGACCACAGAATTAGATGAAGATGAAGCTGACAACTCATACAATGAGAAAGCAAGTCTATGTCTTATGGTCAAAGAATCTGATGAAACTGAGGTGACATCTAGTTCTTACTCTTCATCTAATGCATCCACATCTAATACTGCACAATCTTCTATTCTCCCATTAGATCCAGCAGCCGTAGTCCAAAATCTCATGACTAAATTTGATGAAATTGAGATGAATCATGAAATTCTGGAAAAGGAATGTAAGGATCTAAGAAAAGAAAATAAAAGATTGAAGGAACAACTAGACAAATTAAAAGCTGAACTAGCTACTAAGGAGATATACTCACCTAATCAAAGAGCAGCAGATGATAACTCATCCGCTGCTAACAGATCAGCTGAGGAAATTCACCTAGAAGTTAAAAACACCACTGCACCACTAGTCAGGATGGGAGTAGAAACAATGATCAACACAATTCTGAATCCAAGACCAAATATGGACCACAATTCAGAAAGGGAAAGACCATAGTTTCAACCACTCATCCTGCACCAGTGAAGTCAAAACCTAGTGCAGTGAAACATCAGACTAAATCATCATTCCAGTCAACCAAAAATAAAGATCTTCTAAAAGGTAAAGGAAGAATTTATCATTCAGAGGATGATTGGAATGTTGCACCTCCAAAATATGAGAAGAAACCATTCCATGTCATGCATCATGTGTTTAAGAAAAATTGACCTAGGTATGTTCCTAGACACATGAAGCAACAGAGGTTTCCCACTGCATATTGGAAAGTCAAGAAGGATGCAAATGCACCAAAAATTAGAGAAAAGTATCAGGATACCTTCAATAGAAACTTTAGAAATTATTCTGCCATGCCTTATACATAGGAAGTTGATGATTTTAATTATCCAAAAAGAAGATCATTTGGAAATACACTTGGAGTAGGAGGCATGACCGCTTACAGGTATGGACCCAAACAGTGTTGGGTACCTAAACATAATTAATTTGTTTTGTAGGATGTCCGGTACATAGACAGTGGATGTTCCAGACACATGACAGGAAACAAGAGATGGCTCACTGATTTCAAAGTTTTTGATAGACCCAAAGTCACATTTGGAGGCAAAGAAAACCCTGGCAAGATTAAGGTGGAAGGCACAATGCTTAAGAACAATTTGAAGATTCAAAATGTGGCATATGTTAAGGGACTTAATTTCAATCTGCTAAGCATCAGCCAATTCTGTGACAAAGGCTACAATGTACACTTCAACAATGAAGGTTGGAAAGTGATTCATAGCCTAACCAACACAGTAGTTCTTGCAGGAAGAAGAGAAGATAACATGTATGTGGTGGATTGGAAAACAACTAAGGCAGAAACATGTTTGTTTGTCAAAAATAAACAATCAACCAGCTGGATTTGGCATAGAAGATTAAATCATCTAAATTTCAAGACCATCAACACAATATCAAAGAACAAGTTAGTTGAAGGCCTGCCAGAGATCACATTCAAGAAGGAAAGTCTCTGTGATGAATGCCAAAAGGGAAAGCAAATCAAAAGCTCCTTCAAATCAAAACCCTATATATCAATCAACAACAAGAATTCTACATCTGTTACATATGGACCTGTTTGGACCAGTCACACCAGTAAGTATAAGTGGAAAGAAATACACTATAGTAGTGGTAGATGACTTCTCCAAATTCACCTGGACCATATTCCTGAACAAGAAGAGAGAGACACTCAAGAAGATGCCAGATTTGCTGAGAAGAATTCAAAATGAAAAAGAACTAAAAATTATCAAGATCATATCAGATAAAGGCACAAAATTTCTAAATGAAGTAATCCCAACTTATTGTGAAGAAAATGGAGTATTACATCAATTATTTGCAGCAGGAACTTCACAACGAAATGGTGTAGCAGAAAGAAGAAACAGAACACTTAAAGAAGCAGTCAGAACAATGATTGCAGAAGCATGCCTACCA
This sequence comes from Gentiana dahurica var. dahurica, assembly GCA_024500145.1. NCBI lineage: Eukaryota > Viridiplantae > Streptophyta > Magnoliopsida > Gentianales > Gentianaceae > Gentiana > Gentiana dahurica. The sequence goes on from CM044906.1 coordinate 56,898,560, forward strand.
AAGAGATTTTGGGCTGAAACAGCAAACACAACATGCTATACTCAGAACAGATCAATCATCAACAAATATCATGTAAAGACTCCATATGAAATATGGAATGGAAGAAAACCTAATATCTCATATTTGCATATGTTTGGATCAAAATGTTTTGTTTTGAGCAGGAATCAGTTACACACCTTTGTTGAAAAAGCTGATGAAGCAATCTTTATGGGATACTCAGACACCAGCAAAGCATTCAGAGTACTCAACAAAAGAACATTGGTGATTGAAGAATCAATACATGTAGTCTTTGATGAACCAAATACAAATGGTTAAAGTCTTCAAGAACAAGAAGAAGAAGCATCACAAAGGCAAGTGTATAGGAATACAATCGTACCAGGTACTATTCTGAATCACAATCTTGGAAATCAAGATGAGCCACAAGTCATTACAACAGAAGAAGCATCAGAACTTGAAGCTCATGCAGAACCTGAAGTTGCAGAAGCACCAAGTGAAGAACAACTTCAACCTGACCTAAATTAGCTAAGAGATCATCCTGAAGAACAAGTCATTGGAGACATTCACACAGGAGTTAGAACCAGAAGACAACTGGAGCATATGCTAACAAGTTTTCTATCACAAGTGAAACCCAAGACAATAGATGATGCAATTCAAGATGCAGAGTGGATTATAGCCATGCCAGAAGAACTTAATGAATTTGAAAGAAATGAAGTCTAGGAACTTGTTTACAGACCTGACACAGCCAACATCATTAGAACAAAATGGGTATCCATAAACAAGATGGATGAGCAAGGAACAGTTGTTAGAAATAAAGCAAGGCTAGTTGCAAAAGGTTACTCTCAAGCAGAAGGAAAAGATTATGATAAAACATTTGCACCAGTAGCAAGACTGGAGGCAATAAGACTCTTTCTATCTTTTGCTGCACACAAAGACTTCAAAGTCTATCAAATGGATGTCAAGAGTACATTTCTGAATGGCTCTTGGAAGAAGAATTTTATGTGGAACATCCCCCTAGCTTTCAACTCAAAGGAAAGGAAGATAAAGTATACAAACTCAAGAAGGCCCTTTATGGACTCAAACAGGCACCCAGAGCTTGGCATGAAACACTATCACAATTTCTGATCAAAAATGGATTCAACAAAGGAACTATAGATAAGACTCTGTTCAAATTAGAGGAAGGAACAAGCATATTACTAGTACAAATCTATGTTGATGACATTATCTTTGGATCAGAGGATGAAAAGCTGTGTGAGAAATTTGCAAACCTAATGAAGAGCAAATTTCAAATGAGCATGATAGGAGAATTAAATTACTTTCTTGGCCTTCAAGTGAAACAAATGAAGGATGGTATTTTCATTAGTCAAGCCAAGTACACAAAAAACCTAATACACAAGTATGGTATGGACACCAGTGGCACAGCAGACACACCAATGTGTGCCAGAGTCATTCTTGGAAAAGATGAAGCTGGAAAAGATGTTGATCAGAAAATGTATAAAGGAAACATTGGATCCCTATTATATCTAATTGCAAGCAGACCAAACATAGCATTTGCAGTAGGAGTATGTGCAAGATTTCAAGCTCAACCAAAAGAATCACATCTTCTAGCAGCTAAAAGAATAATCAAATACCTGAAGAACACCATAAATGTTGGGATTTGGTATCCAAAAGATGGAGGATTCAAGTTAATATCATATTCAGACTCTGACTATGCTGGATGCAAAATAGATAGAAAAAGCACCTCTAGAACTTGTCAGATGCTATACAGCAGACTAGTTTCATGGTTTAGCAAAAAGCAGAACTCTATATCAACATCAACAGCTGAAGCAGAATATATAGCAGCAGGCAGTTGCTATGCACAAGTACTATGGATTAGACAACAGCTAAGGGATTATGGAATGGAGGAGAAGACAATTCCAATTATGTGTGACAACACAAGTGCCATATCTATTACTGAAAATCCAGTGTTGCACTCAAGTACAAAGCATATTGATGAGAGACATCATTTCATCAGAGATCGTGTTGAAAAAGGAGATGTTATTCTAAGATACATACCCACTGAAGATCAATTAGCCGACATTTTCACTAAACCACTCAGTCATGAAAGATTTTAGCATGTTGAGAACAGAGTTAGGAATGATTGAAATTGACTAAGTATGAAAGAGCTGCTAACTGGAGTAATCAGCCAAGTGACTTCACCAGCTAATCAACCCTTTGCCATTACAGGAGATGTAGCAGGTAAGTCACTGGTACCCAGCGAATTTAACTTAACTGATTGTTAGATATAGTTGAATAAAGCAGCTCAGTGAAAAAGCCACTTCACCGGCAAAGTGACCAACTAAGGCACTCCACCGAAATGAAGATTGGAGTCACCAGCAAATTAAAGTGTGAACCAAATTAGTTTGTATACATGTAGAAAATCAAGAAATTATGGAGGTAACCATAATATTCTTTTTAATTACAAACGCCTCGATTCCTGGAATTTATTATTACCTACCTCAATCCACTCCCCCACTTCACTCAAATATCGTGATTTATGTACATAAAATCACGCCATTATATCATAAAATCCTTCGATATTCAACCACGTTCACAGTACCCACATCAACCTATATAAACAACACTTAAAGGCTTTCCAGAAATCTTTACACTCTATTACAAGCTGTAAACCTCTTCTTTCTCACTGCAAAATCAAAGCTTTCTCTTAAATTCAAAATGGCTTCATCCTTCTCAAATACCCAAGCTGGGTATGAAAACTCGATTGCTACTAGATCGCTCTTTCAAGAAGAACACTACTTAAAACTGTGTGGACATGATGAGGAAGCAAAGCGATTCGCAGCTGGATGTAAAAACCCAAAACTATCGACCTTTCTAAATCCTCCAATTACCGAAATTTGCTATGAAAGTTTAATCTCCTTCTAGAAAACTGCAAAATATGTTTCTGGGCTCCTTGCAGAAGAAGGTGATGAATGGGAAGAATACAAAATCATTGTATTTGTCAACGGCAAAGAAGTGGTCATTACAACAAAGGTAATTTGTACTCACCTTAAACTTTCAAAAAAGGGGTCAAGCAAAAGTAACCTTGGTACCACAAAACATGGATGATTTCTGGACTACAATCACCAAAACTGCAAACCCAAGATCTAAGAAGGTCAATTGCCTTAGATCTTCCCTAAAGAAACCGTTCAGTGAATTCAGTGCTCTAATTGGAAAGAGCATTGAAGGATAGCTAGGAGAAATTAATGCCATGATAGAGGCTAGAATGCGACTAATGGGAATCATCTACAATAATTTAGAGTTCAATTGGGCATCCTACTTCTTCCAGAGAATAAAAGAACAAATCCAGGGAGAAGTAACGGCTGTTAAAAAGGGTTTAGCAGAGAAAAAGAACAAAAAATGGATTTTCTGGGTGAAGAAATCCTATGGAATACAACTACACTATCTTTTGCAATGTTTGAAGGTTCCTGTGATACGTCTTCATAAGTTGCATGAATCCAAAATCATGTTCACTTATGTCAAACAGCAAAAGCAAGCAGAAGGAGGGAAGCGAAAGAAAACCACAACACATCCCTCCGGTCAAAGAAAGAAGCAAAAAGTTCAAAGAAACTTGGACAAAGAAAACTTTGGACGGTTAATTGATGAAGAAGAAGCAGAATATTCTGAAAGTGAAGCAGAACAACCAGTGGAGGAAAGTGACAGTGAAGATGAACAACCTCAAAATGAGGGGGCTGCAAAAGTAACTGGAGTTGATGATGAAGAAACCTCAGAACAACCGGCAAAAATGTCTGCAAATGAGATTGATGATCGTATTGCAGCATATCTGGTATGGAAGGAAGGTGATTCCAGAGATCAGCTTCAAGACTCAGAACACATGCTTGCTGAGGAGGCCTGGTTCTTCAATTTTCTTGGGGTCACAACCCTGGTTGGTGTACTTGATGAGTCACCACTCTGGGACATGGTTGATGCAGCTAAAGCAAAGTTGCATCTGCACTCTGACAAAGACAGTGATGAATCAAATGATGGAAGTAATAACGATGATGGTGATGATCACAATGATGATAATGTTGCTGATAAAAATGGTGATGGAAATAATTTAAGGGATATCACTGATTGACAAGGCAAAGAGACTGAACAAATAGCTGATGCAATTGATGACAATACTTTCTTAAGTTCTTTCCTATAGCCACATGCATCAAACAGTTCAACCATACTAGCTAACACAACACCTCAACCATTATCTACTGAAACCCCGGCTGACTCCACAAACATAGTGGACACTGACTCAGATGTTGCCACTCCAGTCAAGGCAATCCCCAGCACAGAGGAAGGGGGAATAGCAGCCCAAGATACACCAGCACACACATCCACCCAAATACTTGAAGACTTGGAAGTTGATGTAGATGTTACTCAACATCAAGACAGAGGACAACAAACAGAACCAGAACCAGCTGACATCTGGCACAAACTCTCTCAGCTGGCCACTGGCATCTCCAATGAGAATTTTGACAAACCAACAGATCTGCTGGCTGAAGAATTGGAATAGCAAGCCATGCAACTCAGATCCATGACTTCTGCATTCAATGATAAAAGCCACACTATTGAGCAAAAATTCCAGGCCATTGCTGAGTATATTGATGTACAGATTGTTGTTGTGCAACAACAAGGAGATCTGATGAGACAGCTCAACATCAACATCTCCAACAACCTTGCAGGTCTCAGACAACACATCTCTCAAGAGAATGATTCTATGGCATTGGCATTCGGCATTGACATATGTTAAATTTATAACAAATATTTATCACATTTTATACATATTATTGATTAATTTTATCTAAATATCTTAAAAGATAGTAAAATAACTTATAAAAAACTAATAAATACAAATAAATAACTTAATACAAATTATAACTTTTGTTATCAAATTTACCTGTGGTTTTGTTGTTTTTGAATTATGCAGGTATTATGTGATACAAAGTAGCAGAATCGGAATCAAAAATCTGATCAAGTGGCAGAAATCTGACAAATCCGGCGTAGGCCGGAGGAAACCGGTTCACGCCGGACTATTTGATAATTACCCCATGTTACCCATGTGCGTCTGACACAAGACACTCAAAATCGGTTAATCCGGCGCACGCCGGACCTGAAATCTCAGCCTATAAATACCCTCATTTATGAGGTGAATAAAAGGGTACCAATATATATATATCTATCATAATATATATTTTCTTATCTACTCTCTGTAAATATTATTTCAGTAGGCATTCTGCCATAAAAGTAGTAGTAGTATTGTTGTAATAGCTAGAATAATTATTGAAGATTGTTGATTTCATCACTGTTGTTACATTCAGAGGACGAAGCCCTTCAACAATTGTAATCGGTAATATTCTATGGTTATTATCTTTGTTGTTTTTGTACAATTTTATATAATAGTAATAATGTATGTAGGCTAATTATACAACTAGCCAAGACATGTAATTGAAATATGTTTCTCTTTTAGGGAAATGGATGATGACTATGTTAAAATATGATTAAAAATTGAATATGATGAATCTCTTTCTACTTGAACTAGTTGCCAGTCTATATTGACGTAATTAACCAGTATGGACAGAACCATAACCTAATCATGAACTGACCAGAGACGTTAGGGTATGAGAAAAGGGTAGAAAGACTGGAAGGTAAAATTGGCTGTCTGACAAACGGAACCCTCTTTCTTATCCAGGGATAGAATATTTATACTCGAGAACTTATCATGTCAAATCATTAGGTTTAATTACGGTTTTACCAAGGAGGAGGCATAGAACGAATTCGTGCACTCGTATGAGGGGAATTTGTTAGCTGAGGAGTATACCGTTCCACATAATCAATGACACTTTAAAACAAGAAGTTTGATCACATCCATTGAACTAATGGAGATAATAATTCAATTACATTGTCTTGGTTAGTTCTTCTTAAATATCTACTATATTGGTATCTATATCTATATCTATATAAATATCTACTTATTTATCATATGAATAACTCTAATTAGTACGAATTGCGACTTAGATCAAGATAATAATAGCTAATTGGTGTTTAACCACATTTTAAATTGTATTTTCATTTCCCTGAGGGATACGATCTCGATTCGCCAGACTAGACTACAATTCGACCCGGTACACTGCCGGTAAGATTGGACACCAAGTTTTAGCCGATCAGGCACCAGATTTCGAAGTGTCACTGAGAAAATGACTGATCATGACAACAGATTCACATCTATTTAGTCAAAATTAGACTCTCTGATTGGAACATCAGAGGCTACAAATAGAATCTTACTCCAGCAAAGGGATGATGCTTCCAAAAAGGGGGAAACACATAAGAGTGAAGGATCACCAATAAGACCCCCAAATTTTACAGAAGAACATCTAAGAGCAAGGGACAGTGAAATCAGAATCAGACATGAGGCTGAAGAGCAGCAAAGAAAGGCCAGAGAAGAAAGAGAAAATGCCTCAAATGAACACTGCATAGGATTTCCCCATCCCATTCAAAGAAGGGATGATGATAGAGATAGATCAGGTGGACAACAAAGACCTGGACAGCAAAGACCTAGATCAAATCAACAAAGGAGATCAGCAAAAGATCACAGAACTAGCACCAGCAGAGAGAAAAGAAGCTTCCCATTTCACATAAACAGACAAGAGTATGAGGCTGAAATTCTAGATCATGTGAGAGAATTTTTCAGAGTCCGTGAAGGACTATATCCAAATCAAACACAAGATGAAGTTTGGGTAGACTGGATAAGCTACTAGGATGAACAGAGGAGAGTTGACATGGCCAAAATATACAATGACATTAAATGACAACATGCCTCTCTTCAGCAAAGTGGTGGAACCAGCAGACCAAGTTCAGCCATACCATTTTCTACAAAAGGAAGACTTGCCAACTGAGCAACAAGAAGACTTCAACTATATGGAAAAATTCTTCAACCCTATGGAGAAAATGAATAAACAAGACCAATGGTGTCTGTACAAAAATCTCAAGTTTGCTGAATCACACATTGCAGAAGCTAGGGAGAGACTTGAGAAGTACTTTGGAGAGCCCAGGGCAAATGAAACTATGCCTGATTTTAACAGACTCTTTGCCAAGAGAGTATTCCAAGGAGTATCTGAATACACTGCTATGGCATACTGGAAGTGGAAGTTTCCTGAGATCGATTGGAAAGATGTGGAAGAAGTCCAAACCACAAAGTTCAAAAGGTACAAGACTGAATTAAGCAAATTGTAGTTGTAACACTTGAATGATTTTGAACTTGCTACCCTTAAATGGATGAATAAAATTTTTGTGTTTTATTCTGTTAATTATTATGAAAAATTTGGCACACTTATGTTCAGGCTTATGAGGGTTTTGGCATGATCAAAAATGGGGAAATCGTTAGGAACATTTTATTATGTTTTGATGATGGCCATACTAGCTGTTATAGCAAGCCTGAAATAAGTTAGAATTCTCTGTATAAGTCTTTACTTAGAGTCTGACATGTTGTATAAGTTGAGTCAACCAAGTATTGTACTAGTTGGTAGGGCGGCAAATTAAAAACATATTTTCGGCAGAGTGAAGCCGCCAAGTAACAGCAGAGAAGCAATGAAGACATTATGGTTTGACTTATAACCATGGAAGTCTGTGATAACCTTGGATAAGCCTAAGTTATGTTCTAAGTGATGAAACTTAGTGTTTAAATATGGTTTACACTGATCTCACACAAATCAAGGATCAGTGAAGTACAAGGATTCTCCTGAACTGAATGGAATGAAGGATACAGTGATTCGGCAAAGTAAACTGACTTTCAGCTGAGTGAAGACAAAGTAGTAAAGGAAGATCTAAGCGGCAAAGTCAGATGGATCACTTGACCGATCAAAGAACGGCTGAATAAACCTTAGTCAGAATATTGAAATATGAAGAAGATACAGAAGATCAAGAATTAAATGCACAATCAATAAAGGACGGATTTTCCGATAAACGTTTGAAGAAAAATCCGATTACTAAAATCAAGGAGAATATAATTAAGGGCGAATCAAGAATAAAATCAAGGATTATTCCCTCATTAATATAGCCAACGGATGGAAATTCAAATCAAGGATAATCAAGTCTATAAATAGAAGGCATTGACAGAAAAGAAAATAACAAAAAATCTGAGCAAAAACTCTGTCAAAGTGAAAAGCCTTCCATCCGAGCTAAAAAGAAATATCTAGTGATCAACTCAAAACTGAGAGCTACAATTCAATCATCAAAGCATTGAGATTGATCAACAAGTTTGTGAATTCAATTCAAATCAACCAAGCAACTGAATCGAGCCATTTGAGAAGGAGTTGTGTTTGTAATAGCTGCTGAAGGATCTGATCCCAAGGATCAGTGAAAGAGACTGAGTCACTGAAGCTGTTGCAGTCAAGGAGTGATAGCCTTGTAGATTGTGAAGCTTGTGAAGTCAAGGACAATCATACTATTGTATCTGTGAAAAAAGTAGTGAATTCCTCCAATTATCACAGGAGAAGAGTGGATTAAAGGATTACACCACCTTGAACCACTATAAGCCTTGTGTCAATTTACTTTCTGCAATTTACTTTACTGCATTCCTTTAATTACTTATAATATATACTATATATGTGATTGCCTAAACTATATTGAAACAATTCAGAAAGAAGGGACTTATCCGCTTCCCAAAATCTTTTAAATATAAGAAATGTTTTTAAAACTCCACTATAGTCATTCACCCCCCATCTGACTATAGTTTTACCCTTCTCTGGGACCAACACACAACATCCGCAACTTATAATTTGAATCTGGGAAGACTCTGCTGAGGGTATCAACTGAATTTACTTCAGTGGAGAAGTCTGGTACAGGACATCCGGAATTGATGAATGCATCTCGTACAATACATCCGATTATGCAATTAGTTTTAACGTGAGTTCAAGTCAAGGTGGATATTTGTTGTCAAGGTGAATTGATCTCTGCGTCAGAATCTAATGGAACAAAATTTGGGATTAGCTGGGTGATGGTTAGCTCATTAGGGTGTTCAAGTCTGGGAAATCAGATGAGGTCCATTTACCAACCGAGTTAAGACTTTTGAAGTCTGTTGAACACACCTGGGTCTTGCATCTAAGATGGTTACATCGCTAGTGGCATATCTAAGTTGAGTCACATCTAGGGCATTTATAGGATTTACGAAAAGGGTCGTTATGGTGGCTAGGTTTAGGTTCCAAGGTTATAAATACCTGCAATTATTGTTATCGGTGTGTGTTTTTGTGAAATTTTGTGTCATTCTATGCATAATAAAATATCTCTTTCGTGACCGTGGAGTAGTTGGCACAGCACCGGAAACCACGTTAAATCGATGTGTTCTTCTTGATTCTGTGTTGAGTTGATTTCTTACTTTTCACGTCCGATTGAATCTGTTTCTTGTTCTTTATTTGAATCCATAGTAACAATTTCAAGTATCAGCTGAATCGAATTTGCTCTGTTGTAATTTTTGCTTTAGAGTTATATTTTTTGTAAGCTTAAGGTGTAGTACGCTTTCATATTAGATTGATTTTCTCACACTTAGTTTTCCACTCATAAGTTTTAAGGAAGCAAGGCTATGCTAGTCTACGTCTTTTGGTATAAGAGGAAGGTCATGATACGGCATTATACAAAAGTTATAAAAGGTTTTGTTTATTAAAATAAAGTGTCAAACACATCAAACAGCCATAGAATAGCTAACCCTCCTCTTCTAACTAAGATATTCCGTTGTCCTTAATGTAAAAAGAGTGGAAAGTAGAAAAGATGGCTCAAATTGCAAAACCAAAGTTGGACCTTTGACAAGTAATATGAAATATTGATATGAATATTGTACACCTCACTACGTAACCACCATGCTCGGGCTAGTTAGCTTAAAATGATCTAATTGTTTCTTGTCCAAATTACTATTTTCAACCTTATTTCCTTTGAAGGTAATTTACGAAAACATGCAAAGAAGGGGTCAATTCCTTAACATGTATTATTAATACAAAACAATAGAAGTAATCAGAGATGATTTGTATCTGGGAAAATAAACCAATATTGCACTTTCCAAATATAGGCCATTGGGAGACAATTCAAAGAGGAAGTATTTTCCCTAAGTTTAGGCATTCTCCATCCATGAATCAATATAAGACTATGACTAGGTCCAAAAAGAGAAACTTTGAAGGGTATGGAGATGGAGTTATGGGGTATAAATACTAGTCTTCAGCTGAAAAAGGGTTATACTGAGCAGAAGTGTAATGTTTGATGAAAGTTATATGTTTAACACCATTGTGAGATACATGATTGAATCTGAAATCATATCTGAATCTTGGAGTGTTGACAAATGAGTGGATCTTCAGGTTCAATAAGCTAAGTGGCAAAGTTCATCCGAGAACAATCATCGACATCGAATTTGGAAGAATCATCAGATCTGATATAGCCATATCCAGTACAACCAGCTAAGACTTAAATAGATGAATTGGTCAGGAGAGTATAGCTCTTGCCATAATTAGAATGATTAATGCTGAAGTACCAAATTGGTATGAGTTTGAGGATACGGTTGGGTATGCACTTCAGGATGCTGAGAAAATGGATGGATACGAACCAAACACCTGCGGGGAATCAGTGACATGTTTAAAAGTGTTGGTTCCTTGAAAAAGCTATAGTTAAGTTTAGAAAGGGGGAGTGAATAAACTTAACACTTAAAACATTTTCAGAGTTAAGACAAATTCATCGGGGTTAAAGTATGTTGACTTAAATAGTCTGCTGAATATCAGTTCTATTGAATCTGTTGCAGCTGAATATAATTAATTAAGCCTTTATACTTGTTGTTAAAATATGATACCGAGTATTATATACTCAGTAGTGAAAGGTGTGCGTAAAGACAGTAGCTAGTTCAGAATGTTGATACGAATAACTTGCAATAAATTGAAATGTAGAAAGTTGTAAGACCATTTTATTATATTTTGATGATGGTCATACTAGTTGTTATAGCAAGCCTGAAATAAGTTAAAAATATCTGTATAAGTCTTTACCTAGAGTCCGATATGTTGTATAAGTTGAGTCAGACAAGTATTGTACTAGTTGGTAGGATGGCGAAGTAAAAACAGAAATCCGGCGGAGTGAAGCCAGCCAAGTACCAGCAGAGAAGCATGAAGACATAATGGTCTGACTAATAACCAAGGAAGTCTGTGATGACCTTGGATAAGTCTAACTTATAATTCAAATGATTAAATACATTGTCAAATATGGTGTACACTGATCTCACCCAATCAAGGATCAGTGAAGTACAAGAAGTACCTGAAGGATAAAAGAAAATAACAAAGCAGTAAACCGGCAGAGTGAACTGACTATCGGCTGAGTAAACACAAAGAAGTGAAGGAAGATCTAAACAGCAAAGTCGGAAGGATCACTTAACCGTTCAGGGAACGGCCCAGTAAACTTTACTCATTCAGATTTCAAATGATGAAGATCAAGCATTAAATGCACAATCAATTGAGGATCAATCAAGGACGGATTTTCCGATAAACGTTTGAAGAAAAATCCGATCACCGAAATCAAGGAGAATATAATCAAGGGGGAATCAAGAATTAAATCAAGGATTATTCCCCACATTAAATAGCCAACGGACGGAAATTCAAATCAAGGATTATCAAGGCTATAAATAGAAGGCATTGACAGAAAAGAAATAACTATCAATCTGATAAAAAACAAGCAGAAACTCTATCAATTTGAAAAGCCTTCTATCTGTACTAAAAAGAAACATCTAGAGATCAACTCAGAAAATAGAGCTCAAATTCCACATCAAGCATTGAGATTGATCACAACTTGTGAATCCAATTCACATCAACTGAAGCAATTGAATCAGAGGAATCGAGAAGGAGTTGTAATCTTTGTGATAGCTGCCGAAAGATTTGTTCTCAAGGAGCAGTGATAGAGACTGAGTCACTGAAGCTTTTGTATCCAGGGAGTGATAGTCTTGAAGATTGTGAAGCTTGTGTAGCCAAGGACAATCTAACTATTGTATCTGTGAAAACAATAGTGAATTCCTCCAATCATCACAGGAGAAGAGTGGATTAAGGGATTACACCACCCTGAACCACTATAAACCTTTGTGTCTATTTACTTTCAGCAATTTACTTTACAGCACTTTATTTCATTGCATACTCTATATATGTGATTGCATAATCTACTTTGAACCAACATTTAAAGAAGGGACTTATCCGCTGCCCAAAAGCTTATAAATATAAGAAAAGTTTTTGAAACTCCACTATAGTCATTCACCCCCCTCTGACTATAGTTTTACCCTTCTCTGGGACCAACAATTGGTATCGGAGCAGTGTTCCTAGTATCAGAACCTATTCAGATCTAATTTCGGTAACAAGGAGATCACATATTTTCAAAGTAGTTTTCAAATTTGTGCTTTCTATATATATCTCTTATTTGTACTTATGGATTCCTCAAATTTTATGTCAAAGGTACATGTATTCAATGTTAATAATTTTGATGAATACAAAATAAGGATGTTGTCTCATCTTGCAGCAACTCATGAGGAAATGCTGGATGTAATTAATGATGGCCCAATCAAGATCACAACTGTGATAGCCACAGGAGCAGATCAAGGAAATGAAATAGACAAACTCAAGAAGGATTGGACCAAGGATGACAGAAGAAGAGCAAATCTAGATTTTGTTGCAAAAGATATGATTTTGAAGACTCTGGACAGCAACATGTTCATGAGGATCAAAGATTGCAAAACAGCAAAAGAGATGTGGGACAAATTGGCACTGATCAATGAAGGATCAGAAGCAGTCAAGGAAAATAAATTATCTGTTGCAAAACAGAAATTTGAGAACTTTAAAATGAAGACTGGTGAATCCATTGATCAAATGGATAACAGATTTTCAAGCATCATCAGTGAACTGCAACAACTTGGACATACATACCCTCAGAAGGAAGTTTGTCTGAAGATATTGAGAGGTCTACCTGAAAGATGGAAGATCATCACATCAGTGCTTAGAGGAACAACAAACCTTGCAAACACTGACACTTTGACTCTGATGTCTCAATTAAAGGCTCATGAATTTGAGTTGAACGGTGAAGACAGTGCACCAGCAGAGGCACACAAGGCCAGTGCACTGGTTGCACCCCAGCAAAGCAAAACAGCTGACTCAAGCAGCAAAGAGACACAAGAGCTGAAAGAACATGTAGCTTTAATGATCAAACGTTTTGACAGGTTTAGCAAGAAGAAGCAATTTAAAGGAGGTTCATCATCAAACAAGAAGTCAAGCTCAAGCAAAGACATGAAGAAAAATGATGATGAATACAGATGCTTCAACTGTAAGAAGAAAGGTCATTTCAAGGCTGATTGCCTTGAAGAAAAAGACAAAGATGAGGATAAGAAGAAGTACAAGACAACTGAAAAGAGAAAGAGCAAGAAGGCACTCAAAGCTGAAACTAGCAGTGAAAAGAATGAAGAATCATCTGAAAATGATTCTGATGATGATGAAGCTGACAGCTCAGACAATGAAAAGGCTTACTTATGCCTTATGGCTAAAGAATCTAATGAAACTGAGGTAACATCTAGCTCATACTCATCATCTAGTGCATTCACATCTGACACTGCACAATCTTCTATTCTCCCCTTAGATTCTGCAAATCTAATTCAAAATCTCATGAGTAAATTTGAAGAAATTCAATTAAATCATGAAATTCTGGAACAAGAATGTGAGAATCTGAGAAAGGAAAATAAAAGATTAAAGAAAGAACTGGATGAATGAAAAGCTAGTAAGGAAATTTACTCAGTTGATCAACAAGCAGCAGATGATCACCCATCTGATGTTGAAAGACCAGCTGAGAAAATATCCCTACCAGTTAAGAACACCACTACACCACAAATTGCACCAGCTTACAAACCCCCAAAAAGGTTTGGATCCAGATCTGGTCTTGGCTACAACAGTCAGGATGAAAATAGAAACAATGGACAACACAATTCTGAATCAAGGACCAAGCCTGGACCAAAATTCAGAAAAAGACATACTATAGTTTCAACCACTCATCTTGCACCGGTGAAGTCAAAACCCAGTGTAGTGAAACAAGAGAATAAATCATCAATCCTACCAAGTAAAGGAAAAGGTTTTCGAAAGGTAAGAGAATACTTTACCCTTCTGAGGATGATTGGAATGTTGCACCCCCAAAATACAAGAAGAAACCATTTCATGCTATGCATCATGTGTTTAGGAAAAACCAACCAAGGCATATTCCTGGACACAAGAAGCAACATGAAAAAAAGTTTCCTCCTACATATTGGAGAGTGAAAAAGGATGCAAATGCACCAAAAAGTAGAGAAGTATCATAATACTTTTATTAGAAATATTAGAAGCTATTCCGCCATGCCTTATATATATGAAGTTGATGACTTCAACTATCCAAAAAGAAGATCATTTGGATATACACTTGGAGTAGGAGGCATGACTGCTAACAGGCATGGACCCAAACAGTGTTGGGTACCTAAACATACTTAACTTGTTTTGTAGGATGTCTGGTACATAGACAGTGGATGTTCCAGACACATGACATGGAACAAGAGATGGTTGACTGATTTTAAAGCTTTTGATGGACCCAAAGTAACATTTGGAGGCAAAGAAAACCCTGGAAAAATTAAGGGGGAAGGCATAATGCTCAAAAACAGCTTGAAGATTATGTTAAAGGACTGAACTTCAATCTGCTAAGTATCAGTCAATTCTGTGACAAAGGCTACAATGTGCACTTCAACAAGGAAGGATGCAAAGTGATTCACAGCCAAACCAACACAGTTGTACTTGCAGGAAGAAGAGAAGACAACATGTATGTGGTATTGGAAGACAGCAAAAGCAGAAACATGTTTGCTTGTCAAAAATAAACAATCAACCAGCTGGATTTGGCATAGAAGATTGAATCATCTCAACTTCAAAACCATCAACACACTATCAAAGAACAAGTTAGTTGAAGGCCTACCAGAGATCACATTCAAAAAGGAAAGTCTCTGTGATGCATGTCAAAAAGGGAAGCAAATCAAAAGCTCTTTCAAGTCAAAGCCCTATCAATCAACAACAAGAATTTTACATCTGTTGCATATGGATCTTTTTGGACCAGTCACACCAGTAAGTGTAAGTGGAAAGAAGTACACTCTAGTAGTGGTGGATGACTTTTCCAAATTCACCTGGACCATATTCATGAACAAGAAAAGAGAGACACTAAAAAAGCTACCAGATTTGTTAAGAAGAATTCAAAATGAAAAGGAACTGAAGATCATCAAGATCAGATCAGATAGAGGCACAGAGTTTCTAAATGAAATTATCAGAACCTAATGTGAAGAAAATGGAGTACTGCATCAACTATCAGCAGCAGGGACTCCACAACAAAATGGTGTAGCAGAAAGAAGAAACAGGACACTCAAAGAAGCAGTCAGAACAATGATTGCAGAAGCATGCTTACCAAAGAGATTTTGGGCTGAAGTAGCAAATACAGCATGCTATACTCAAAACAGATCAATCATCAACAAACATCATGGAAAAACTCCATATGAAATATGGAATGGAAGAAAACCTAACATCTCACATTTGCATATGTTTGGATCTAAATGTTTTGTTTTGAACAGGAATCAGCTACATACTTTTGATGAAAAAGCTGATGAAGCAATCTTTATGGGATACTCAGACACTAGCAAAGCTTTCAGAGTACTCAACAAAAGAACTTTGGTGATTGAAGAATCAATTCATGTAGTCTTTGATGAACCAAACACAAATGGTGAAAGCTTTCAAGAACTTGAAGAAGAAGCAGGACAAAGACAAGTTTATATGAATACAACAGTACCAGCTACCATTCTGAATCACACCTTTGGTAATCAAGATGAGCCACCAGTCAACACAACACAAGAGGCACCAACACAAGAACATGAAGTTGATGCACAAACTGAAGTTGTGGAAGCACCAAGTCAAGAGCAACTTCAACCTGACCTCAACTGGCTAAGAGACCATCCTAAAGAACAAGTCATTGGAGACATTCACACAGGAGTCAGAACCAGAAGACAACTGGAAAATATGCTAACATGTTTCCTATCACAAGTGGAACCCAAAACAATAGATGATGCAATCCAAGATGCTGATTGGATTACAGCTATGCAAGAAGAACTAAATGAATTTGAAAGAAATGAGGTCTGGGAACTTGTTGACAGACCAGACATGGCCAACATCATTGTAACAAAATGGGTATTGAGAAACAAGATGGATGAATAAGGGAAAGTTGTCAGAAACAAAGCAAGGCTAGTTGCAAAAGGTTACTCTCAAGCAGAAGGAATGGATTATGATGAAACCTTTTCCCCAGTAGCAAGATTGGAAGCAATCAGACTCTTTCTAGCCTTTGCAGCCTACAAAGACTTCAAAGTTTACCAAATGGATGTCAAGAGTGCATTTCTGAATGGACTTTTGGAAGAAGAAGTATATGTGGAACGACCTCCTGGTTTTCAACTCAAAGGGAAAGAAGATAAAGTGTACAAGCTCAAAAAGGCACTTTATGGACTCAAACAGGCACCAGAGCCTGGTATGAGACACTATCACAATTTTTGATCAACAATGGATTCAAAAAAGGAACTATTGATAAGACTCTCTTCAAGCTAGAGGAAGGAACAAGCACCTTGTTAGTCCAAATTTATGTTGATGACATTATCTTTGGATCAGAAGATGAGAAGCTATGTGAGAAATTTGCAAACTTAATGAAAAACAAATTTTAGATGAGCATGATGGGAGAATTAAATTACTTTCTTGGTCTACAAGTAAAGCAAATGAAAGATGGCATCTTTATCAATCAAGCCAAGTACACAAAAGACTTGATACACAAGTATGGTATGGACACAAGTGGCACATTAGATACACCAATGTGGATAAGAGTCATTCTTGGAAAAGATGAAAGTGGAAAGGATGTTGATCATGTTGATCAGAAGCTTTATAGAGGAATCATTGGATCCCTACTATATCTAACTACAAGCAGGCCGGATATAGCATTTGCAGTAGGAGTATGTGCAAGATTTCAAGCACAACCAAAGGAATCACACCTTCTAGCATCCAAAAGAATAATCAAATACCTAAAGAACACCATTAGTGTTGGAATTTGGTATCCAAAAGATGGAGGTTTCAAGTTGATATCATATTCAGACTCTGACTATGCTGGATGCAAGATAGATAGAAAAAGCACCTCTGGAACCTGTCAAATGCTAGGTAGCAGACTAGTATCATGGTTTAGCAAAAAGCAAAACTCTATATCCGCATCAACAAATGAAGCAAAATATATAGCAGCATGCAGTTGTTGTAAACAAGTACTATGGATCAGACAACAACTAAGGGACTATGGAATGGAGGAGAAGACAATTCCAATAATGTGTGATAACACAAGTGCAATATCTATCACAAAAAATCCAGTACTACACTCAAGAACAAAACACATTGATGTGAGACATCATTTTATCAGAGATCATGTTGAAAAATGATATGTCATTCTAAGATACATACCAACTGAAGATCAATTGGCTGACATTTTCACAAAACCACTCAGTCATGAAAGATTCAGCAAGTTGAGAACTGAGTTGGGAATGATAGAAATTGACTAAGTACTAAGGAGCAGCTAACTGGAGTAATTAGCTAAGTAACTTCACTAGCTGAATGAACCTTTTCCATTGCGGGTGAGCTCATTTGGCAAGTAAGGCACTGGTACTCAGCGAAGTTAACTACACTGATCGTTAGGAACAGTTGTATACAATAGGTCAGTAAAGAAGTCACTTCACCGGCCAAGTGACCAGCCAAGTCACTCCACCGAATGATACAATGGAGTAAACAGCAAACTAAATTGTGAACTGAATCAACTATATACACGTGGAAAATCAAGAAGTTATGGAGGACTATACTGTGGAAGATTACACACGTGGAGATCAATTCATAATCGTTGAGGTAACTATATTATTTTTTTTAATTACAAACGCCTCGATTCCCGGGATTTATCATTACTTACCTCAACCCACTCCCCCACTACACTCAAATACCGTGATTTATATACATAAAATCACGCCATTAAGTCACAAAATCCTTCCATATTCAACCACGTTCACACTACCTCAAATCATCCTATATAAACCACAATTAGAGATTTTTCAGAATTTTTTACACTCTCTTGCATTTCATAAACCCTATTTCTCTCTGAAAAATCGAAGCTTCTCCAAATCTCAATCTTATTCAAACAATGGCTTCATCATCTTTAACCACTCAAACTGGAAAACAATATGAGAAATTGATTGCCACTAGATCGTTCTTTCAGGAAGAACACTACTTAAAGCTATGTGGAAATAACGAAGGAGCAAAAAGACTGGCAGTTGGATGGAAAAATCCGGGATTGCTGACCTTCTTAAATCCCCCTATCAAAGATGTTTGTTATGAAAACCTTATCTTCTTCTGGAAAAGTGCTAAGTTCATTTATGGGCTCCTTGCTGAAGAAGTTGACAAAATGGGTGAAGACAAGATCGTTGCATCTGTCAATGGTACATAAGTGGTCATTACAGCAAAGGTAATTTGCAAACACCTCAAACTCTCAAATAAAGGTCAAACAAAAGCAGCCTTGGTACCACAAAACTTGGATGACTTCTGGGTAACAATCATCAAAACGGAAAACCCAGGTTTTAAGAAACTTAACTGTCTTAGATATGCTTTGAAGAAACCGTTCAATGAATTCAGTGCTCTAATTGGCAAGACAATTGAAGGCAAGCTCGGGGCAAACAATGCCAAGACAGAGGTTCGAATGCGTCTTATGGGAATCATCTACAACAGTCTGGAGTTCAATTAGGCAAACTACTTCTTCCAAAGTCTCAAAGAATAGACCCAATGTGAGGTAAATGCTGCGAAAAAGGGACTTACCGAAAGGAAGAAGGGAAAGGGTATCTTCTGGATCAAGAAATCCTATGGAATTCAACTCCACTATATCATGCAATATCTGAAAGTACAGGTAATCGAACTTCATAAATTGCATGAATCCAAAGTCATGTTTACCTATGTCAAATAGCCAAAGAAAGCAGGAGGAGGGAAGAGAAAGCAACCTTGCAGAAACACATCTGGCCAAAGAAAGAAACAAAAAGTTCAAAGAAATCTGGATATAGTGGATTTTGGAAAATTAATAGATGAAGAAGAAGAAGAAGAGAAATTAGAAGCAGAGGCAGAACAACAAGAGGAAGAAAGTAGTGGTACGGATGACCAACTTGAAAATGAGAAAGTTGAAGGAGACAATGGAGATGATAAGGAGACTCCAGAAGAACAAGCACAGATATCTGCAAGTGATATTTATGATAGAATTGCTGCATATCTTGAATGGAAAGAAGGAGACTCCATAATTCAGCTTCAAGATTCAGAGCACATGCTTGCCGAAGAAGCTTGGTTCTTTGTTTTTTTGGGGATCACAACCTTGGTTGGTGTACTTGATGAATCCTCACTCTGGGACATGGTTGATGCGGCAAAAGCAAAACTTCCTCAGATCTCTGATAAAGACAGTGGTGACTCAGAGGATGATGGAGATGACCATGATAATGATGATGGTGATGATCATGAAGTGATCCCTATGGTAATGATGGACAAGACAAGGAGTTTGAACAAACAGCTGATGCAACTGTTGACAAAATTCTCTTAAGTTCATTCTTGTAGCCACAAGAATTTACACAGAATACCCCACCAGTTAAGGCACCTTCATCAGCACCACAAAATGATCAGCAGACTATGGAATCCGACAAAACAACTGAGCCGGCTCCACAACCTTCATATGCTTCACAACTTTTAGTTGACACTGCAGCTGAATGAACAACATTGTTAGACACTGGCTCAGCTGCTGGCACTCCAGTCAAGACAATTGCCGGAACTGAGCAAGGGGGAACAAAAGAGCATGTTACTCTAGGAATAACATCTACCCAGGTACTTGAAGAAGTAGAAGCTGGTGTAGATGTTACTCAACCGACAGCACAGCACCAAGAATCAGTTGAGGTACCTCCAATTGTGCAACACCAAGACAGAGGACAGCAAACTGAACTAGAATCAGCTGATATCCACCACAAATTTGCTCAACTGACTACTGGCATATCAAATGAGGCCTTCGAAAACATAGCAGATATGTTGGCTGAGGAACTAGAAAAACAAGCAATGTATCTCAGATCTATGACTATGGCATATAAAGAAGAGAGCCACTCCATAGAGAAAAGATTTCAGGTTGTTGCTGAGTACATTGATGCACAAAATATTGGTGTGCAAAGACAAGGTGACTTGATGAGACAATTAAACATAAATATCACCAACAATCTTGCAGGTCTCAGACAACACGTCTCTCAGGAAAATGAGTCGATGGCAGTGGCCTTCGGCACCAGATTTTGAAGTGTAACCGAGAAGCTGACTCATCATGACAAAAGATTCACATATATTGAATCCAAACTGGATACTTTGATTGGTACAGCTGAAGCTACAAATAGAATCTTACTACAACAAAGAGATGATGCTGCCAAAAAAAGGGAAGGAAACGATAAGCCTAAAGAAGGATCAACAGTTAGACCCCCAAATTTTATTGTGGAGCAGCTAAGACCAAGGGACAGAGAACTGAGAATCTGAAATGAAGCTGAAGAACAGCTAAACAAAGCTAGAGAGGAAATGGAAAAAGCCTCAAATGAACCTTTCATAGGATTTTCTCATCCTATCCAGAGAATAGATGACGATGGAGATAGATCAGGAAAACAGCAAAGACCTAGATCTAGTCAGCAAAAAGGATCAGCAAGGCAACACAGATTCAGTACCAATAGAGGTAACACCAGTAGAGGTAGCAGCACCACCAGATATGCTGGTGAGAAAAGAACATTTACTACTCATAGAAACATGGAAGAATATGATGCTGAAGTACTAGATAATGTAAGAGAGTTCTTCAGAGTTCAAGACGGTCTGTATCCAAATCAAACGCAAGATGAAGTAAGGGCAGACTGGCTAAGCTATCAGAATGAGAGGATGAGAACTGATATGGCCAATGTATACAATAACGTTAAAAGAGAGTATGCATCTCTCAAACAAAACACTTGATCTTGCTCAACCAGCAGACCAAGTCAAGTCATACCCCTTTCTGCAACAGGACCAGAAGATTTATGCAGATAACAACAGGAAGATTTTGACAACATTGCAAAATTCTTCAGTCCTATGAGGAGTATGAACCGTCAGGAACAATGGGGTCTGTTCAAGAATCTCAAGTTTGTTGATTCACACATTGCTGAAGCAAGGGATAGACTTGGGAAATACTTTGGAGAACCCAAGGCAAATGAGACTATGCCTGACTTTCACAGACTCATCAACAAGAGAGTATTCCTTGGGGTCTCTGAGTACACTGCTATGGCATACTGGAAATTGAAGTTCCCAGAGATAAACTGGAAAGACATGGAGGAGGTTCAAACTACAAAATTCAAGAGGTATAAAGCAGACTTAAGTAAAATATAGATGTAGCATTCTAAATCTTGCTTGAACTTACTTATCTTTTGCCCTCCATGGGTTAATAAAATTGTTGAGTTTTATTCTGGTTTTATGTTGAAACTCTGCTTATGATCAGGCTTGTGAGGTTTTCGCATTGTCAAAAAGGGGGAAATTGTTAGGAACATTTTATTATGTTTTGATGATGGTCATACTAGCTGTTATAGCAAGCCAGAAATAAGTTAGAATTCTCTGTATAAGTCTTTACCTAAAGTCTAACATGTTGTATAAGTTGAGTCAGACAAGTATTGTACTAGTTGGTAGGATGGCGAAGTAAAACAGAAATCCGGTAGAGTGAAACCAGCCAAGTATCAACAGAGAAGCATGAAGACACTATGGTCTGACTTATAACCAATGAAGTCTGTGATGACCTTGGATAAGTCTAAGTTATAATTCAAATGATTAAATACATTGTCAAATATGGTGTACACTGATCTCAACCAATCAAGGATCAGTGAAGTACAAGAAGTCCATGAAAGATCAAAGAAAATAACAGAGCAGTAAACCGGCAGAGTGAACTGACTATCGGCTGAGTAAAGACAACACAGTCAAGGAAGATCTAAACAGCAATGTCAGAAGGATCACTTAACCGTTCAGGGAACGGCCCAGTAAACTTTACTCATTCAGATTTCAAATGATGAAGATCAAGCATTAAATGCACAATCAATTGAGGATCAATCAAGGACGGATTTTCTGATAAACGTTTGAAGAAAAACCCGATCACTGAAATCAAGGAGAATATAATCAAGGGGGAATCAAGAATTAAATCAAGGATTATTCCCCACATTAAATAACCAATGGACGGAAATTCAAATCAAGGATTATCAAGGCTATAAATAGAAGGCATTGACAGAAAAGAAACAATTTTGAATCTGATAAGAAACAAGCTAAAACTCTATCAATTTGAAAACCCTTCTATATGTACTAAAAAAGAAACATCTAGAGATCAACTCAGAAAACAGAGCTCAAATTCCACATCAAGCACTGAGATTGATCACAAGTATGTGAATCCAATTCACATCAACTGAAGCAATTGAATCAGAGGAATCTGAGAAGGAGTTGCAATCTTTGTGATAGCTGCTGAAAGATTTGTTCTTAAGGAGCGGTGATAGAGACTGAGTCACTGAATCTTTTGTAGCCAGGGAGTGATTCTGGAAGATTGTGAAGCTTGTGTAGCCAAGGACAATCTAACTATTGTATCTGTGAAAACAATAGTGAATTCCTCCAATCATCACAGGAGAAGAGTGGATTAAGGGATTACACCACCCTGAACCACTATAAACCTTTGTGTCTATTTACTTTCAGCAATTTACTTTACAGCACTTTATTTCATTGCATACTCTATATCTATGATTGCATAGTCTACTTTGAAACAACATTTAAATAAGGGACTTATCCGCTGCCCAAAAGCTTTTAATTATAAGAAAAGTTTTTGAAACTCCTCTATAGTGATTCACCCCCCTCCCCCTCTGACTATAGTTTTACCCTTCTTTAGGACCAACAGAATGTAAATGTAGTAACGTAAAGTAGGCAAATTTTATAGTGGTTTCAGGTGGTGTAATAATGTCAGTCCGCTCTTCTCCTGTGATGTTGTGGGAAACTCACTAGAGTCTTTTGAGTTTGCTGTTCCAAAAGTCCATAAGTTGTTTGTCCTTGACCAATACCTATGGCTTCACAAACTGAATACTAAGAACACGTAGGATTGCTGCACATAATACTACACTATTCCTTGAAGGGTAGGATTTGCCTTTTCACCAGCTCCACCACAAAAACAACAGTTCTTGACACTCAGCAGTGCTTCTTTGTCTACAAATTTCTTCTTGAAAAGAAGCAGTTGAATCAAGTAAGTGACTCTACTTCAGCAAGCTTTTGATCAAGATGAAAAGATCAGCAGCTTAAGATCCTTAAGGGTAGATACTAGATGATACTTGAATGCAATAACACTTGAAGAAAATTCTAGATGAATATGAATGCTCAGTTCAGCAGGGTGTAATGCTCTTGATTGCTAGTAACTTTGGTGTTTGATTTGATCCAAGGGTTCTCTATTTATAGGTGTAAATCAAAATTGAATTTGAATTCTGAATCAGACCGTTATTGGATTTTTCTAATCATTCCCTGAAATGTTGGATCAATATAGAGGGGGTGAATTGAGTGTTTGTGAAATTTTAACACTTTTCAAACTAAACACAAGTACTAGTAATTAAGTGCGGAAGTTCACTTAATTAACTATTCGCTTGTGTTAAAACCTATGTGATCAAATATAATTAATTTATTGTAATAAAAACAAAGTGAGACGTTGCAAGTAGTTCAAAACAATTCAGCACTTTGCAAAAGGTTGAGATTGATCAAAAACAAATTTAGCAAAATGACTGAGTTAAACTAATATTTTAATCTGCAAGTTTTGTTCAGGTTTGATCAAAGTAAGGCACAGCTTGCAGGTGGGTGAAAGAATTGATCAAACAAACAGGTTGCAGATTGCTTTTAATTCAAACTTATAGTGACATTTGCATATGCATCACTAAATATTTCCAAAGAGATGCTTATAGAAAATGCAGGTCAAAATATAAACTAATTGAAAAGCTGGTATAACAAATCAAATAAACAACCAAGTCTCAATACAAGTTCAAAGAAGATTCAGTTTACAGCTCAATTTATAATACAACAGATGGCAACCAGCAACTCAAATCATTAGCTTACAGGATCAGCAAATCAGTTCTAACAATACAGATGATACAACAGACTGAACAAATAAATTGCAGGCTGAAATTACATACTACAGGCTGACCACTCAGATGGTTTCTAGAGATGATAGTTGAAACTAGACGCCTGAAATATCAAGTCTATTAGCCAAAGCAGAGCACAAACAGATCAGCAGATCAATACAAGTAACAGAAAAGTTCTATTGCAAGATATTGCAACTGCACGTACATGATTTGTAGCAAAATCAGCAAAGCTTTTATGAGTAGAATCCGGTTGCAACAATAGCAGGCTCAACTGATAGACTTGCAGCAGGTTTAGAGCAAAGAGTCACATGTTATTGCACAGCAAAACAGTTCAGCAGGTTCAAACTAAGAACTGCAAAAGCTAAGAGCCTTATTACAGGTTGTTCAAGAAATTGCAGGCTTCTCATGTATGGCAGACAGCACATATATAACTATTTTCAGTAGATATGACATAGAAGTGCAGTAGGCAAACCAGTGAGATCAGATATGATTTGCAATGCAAATCAAGTGTGATCAATCACAAAGATATAAGGGAAGACAACCAAGCTGTGCAAGCAGCTTCAGGTCTATTAGTGATTCAATCAATTTTGAATTCTGGTGCAACCTTTTCAATAAGGATGTGACCTTCTCACTTCAGACCAAGTCACTGATTATCACACTCAGAGCCTTCAAGTTTGTCTAGAACAAAACTGAACCTGAATAGACAACACAGACACAAACAGGGGGATGAGTACTGTTAGGATAATATTAGTATTTATCGTATTATTAATATTATTACCGTATTTATCTTGTAGTGATTTATTAACTAAGTCACCGTAGCCAATATATTTGTATTCTCTATTCAGTTGAATCAATGTAATATATAATTTTACTATTATTCTATCATGGTATCAGAGCTCTCAGACTAACGTCTTTATGGTCATGAGCAAAGGAACCCTCACCCCTCCCCTTTCATAATTCATCACGCTTTTTTTCCAATCCTTCAATCAAAAAAAATAAAATAAAATAATTTATCCTGCAATCGTCCGGTTTTTTTTTTTCCAGCCAATCGTCCCTTTCCTTCTTCCTCACACAATTCTGCAAAACAAACCCTAGCAGCCGCCATAGCATTTTTTTCCTCTGTGTAATTCTTTCTATACCCGTTCCATAGCTTTTTTTTTTTTCCTCCGATGTCGATACACATGCAGCCACTGCTGCAAATTCAGCCTTGATTCAGCCCCATCACCGCTGCAACTTCAGCTTTGATTCATCCGCTCGCTGCAGTAAAGCTTTCTCCTCCATATAGCAGAGCTTTCTTCCTTCATGTTCTTCACCGATGACTATCTTCAGGTCTTTTCTCGGAACCCTAATTTCACAATCGACAACACGATATATAAAATTTAGAACCCTTCATCACGCCGACACCACCACAGCCAGAATTCTCTACCACTCCTCTTTGCTGTAAATTCGCTGCTTTCCCGTTTTGTTTTTATCGTCTGTTCCAGTTCCCTTTCTTCTCCGACAACCTTCTTCCCCGAGTCTCCCTCCCGCCGCCACCGCCACACCCTTCTGCCACTTCTCCTAGCTGCTAGATCGTTTCCTGCTCCTGCATCTTTTTTTTTCGGGCTCCGCTACCTTCTCCAGCGCGCTGCTCTTCCTTCTTTTTCCTTTTTTTTTTTCATCTCGTCCCTTCCCAGGTTATTACTTGAGTTTTTTATTATTAGCAAAAAATTAAAAAAAAAAAAACCAAAAAAAAACTCGTCCAACCTTTTCTATTTTTCTGAATCTACTTTATAACCCCATGCCTTTTTTTCTTACGTTTGTTTCGTTAGTGTAACGTCCCGTTTCCGGACACCGAGTTCTTATCCGGAAAAGGAACATTCGACACGTATAAAATAAAAACAAAATCACTTTATACGTAAGCCTTTATCACGTCGTATCAAAAATAAGCAAACGGAAGCAAAAGACTCGGGTATAAAAATTTCCAACATCCAAGAATAGAATTGAAATGTAAAGAAGGAAATGTAATTTATTACATTCAAGGAAAATACGAAATCCAAAAGAAATGTAACGGTACTACAAGTCTCAAAAGACCAAAAGTCTAAACAGTCTAATAAACAAATAACAAAATAATAAAAGTAAAGTCTTCAATGAGGCGTCTTCAAACGTCATCATCGAACTCCTCCTCGTAAACGTTATCTACCTGTTCGTCTTCTTATCCCCAAACACATAGAAAAACATGCATTTGAGGTAAGTACAACGTACTTAATAAGAAAGAGAAGCTTTGACAACAATTATAATTTATAAAGTAAAGTTAATTAAAAGTTTAGTTGTTTAAGTTTGACCGACTCAATCTAGGGTTCATCTCATGTCCATCAACATGAATTGACTAAACGTTTCTACTTAACTTATCTATGTTACAACCGCACTCAAGGGCACTACGCCTGATGTATATCCACCAGGAGATATCGATTGCAACATATTAGTGGATCACACCAATACCCACGGAGGCTAGACTAGGTAGGCTCCGATAGTACGCACATCTCAGCGGAGTCCCTCCGTACTTAGGGTTTTTTTGACCTACGGAGTTCTTCCACCTTCAGAGGTAAGCATACATCACGACATAGACTGGTGCCTGTCCAAGAGAGACATGTTGTTTAATCTTTTACTAGTCAAGTACGTATTTATTAGGATGATTAACTAGCCACCTAAGTATTTTCAAAATAATTTCCCTCACACATACTACTCTCTTCCTAGACCACTAGACACGGGCAAGTCCTAGCAATTACACAGACATTGATGAATGCTAACTCATCAAAGCACAAGCTTATCATGCTCTTCCGACGGATCCGAACTTCAACTCCCTATAAGAGTACATTCGGTGTTTTAACTGAACGAATCAGAAACTCAATCGAGGCTTGCTCATATTATCCAATATTACCATATCATAAATTAAGCTTTAAAACAGTTATAACATGATTATGTAACCCGAAACCAAACTAGAATGATAAAACCGTACAGCCATGGCAAAACAGGCCAGACGCCCGTTTAAAGACATGGACGCCCGTCTGGAACCTACTGGACGCCCGTCCACTTTTCCCAGACGCTCGTCCATCCTAGGACAGCTACAACCTGAATGTAAAATAACACCTCAGACGCCCGTCCAGAAAAACCAGACGCCCGTCCGAAA
This sequence comes from Gentiana dahurica var. dahurica, assembly GCA_024500145.1. Lineage (NCBI taxonomy): Eukaryota > Viridiplantae > Streptophyta > Magnoliopsida > Gentianales > Gentianaceae > Gentiana > Gentiana dahurica. Next base: position 56,926,015 of record CM044906.1, read on the forward strand.
TGTGACCAAGGCAGACGCCCGTCCAGAGAAGCCTGGACGCCCGTCCGACCTGGGTTTTTCCCAAAACGTTAAATCTTCTAAACACGATCTCAAATCCGTTTCTAACCTATTTGGCATCAAATTAATCCAAGAGAAAAACGTAGAAACTGTATCTAATCAACCATAGCATCTATGATCCCTTGATCAACATAAAACACGTCTTTTACTAGCATCTACACGCCTCCAATCATAATCTAACTTTACGAATTATAACCGAAATCATAGGAAGATTTTCTTACCTAATTGCTGCTCCAAAACAGATCCAAACAGCCTCAGAAAATCTGCAGTCCTTCCAACAAACTGATATCCAACAGTTGCCCTTCTCACAACGATTCCAAATCTTCCGTCTGATCTGAAAACGGTTAAGCTTATCTTCAGTTAATTGAAAAACTCCTCCTAAACTTTTTCTCTTCTCAAATTGCGCAGGGGAGGAGAGGAAAAACTGAATTTCTGTTTTGTGTTTAGGTTATGGGATTATTGTGTGTTAATTTTCCTTAAATACCAATTCCCAATTAAATCACTTTTTCCTTAAACACCCTTAATTACCAAAATTCAGAATAATCCTTTAATTAAATACACATATTGTGTATAATTAATTAATAAAATACTTAACTCCAAGAAAAGAAAAGAAATAATAATATTTCGTTTTCGCAAAATGACACGTCTGCCCTTTCCCGAAAATCGGAATATTACATTCCTCCCCCCTTAAAAGGAGTTTCGTCCTCGAAACTAGAACATACCTGGTAAATTCACGAACTCTTGGAATTCATTGATCATGTCATCTTCAACTTCCCAAGTTGCCTTCTCGGGTGAATGATTACTCCATTGAACCAAAACCAATGGAATCATCCGCCTCTTGATCATCTTTTCCTTCCGGTCCAAAATCTTGATCGGTCTCTCATCATAAGCAAGATTGTCTTGTAGGATTTCCGGATCAATTGTAGTTTCAACATCATTCCTTGTCAGACACTTCTTCAACATCGAAACGTGGAACACACTATGGACCCTTGACATCGATTCCGGTAACTTAAGCTTGTAAGCTAACGGTCCAATTCTTTCCAGAATTTCAAAAGGTCCAACATACCTTGGACTTAGCTTTCCCTTTTGTCCAAAGCGTTTCACTCCCTTCATCGGCGAAGCTCGTAGGTACACTCTATCACCGACTTCAAACTCAAGCGGTCTTCTTCTAGCGTCTGCCCAACTTTTCTGCCTGTCTTGAGCTGCCTTCAGATTCTTCTTAACTAACTGGACCCTTTCCTTAGCTTTTTCAACCATTTCCGGCCCTGTAATCTGTCTTTCCCCAATTTCATCCCAAAACAGCGGCGTTCTACATTTTCTTCCATACAACGCTTCAAACGGCGGCATGCCTATACTTGCATGATAACTATTATTGTAGGCAAATTCTGCTACCGGTAGGTAGTCATCCCTTGATCCACCTACTTCCAATACACAAGCTCTTAGCATGTCCTCGAGTGTTTGGATGGACCTATCAGATTGTCCATCTGTATGAGGATGAAAGGCCGTACTTAAGTCCAACTTGGTTCCAATCGACTATCTCGATCCGAGACTATAGAGATAGGAACCCCGTGTAACTTCACTATATTACCCAAGTATAGTGTCGTCATCTTCTTCAAAAGCATATCAACCTTATATGGTAAGAAATGGGCAGATTTGGTCAATCTATCCACAATTACCCAAATCACATCATGACCGCCTCTCGTCTTAGGTAACCCGGTGATGAAGTCCATCGTAATCTTATCCCACTTCCATTCAGGGATATCTAAGGGCTTGAGCATTCCTCCTGGTCTTCTATGCTCTGTCTTCACTTTCTGACAAATGTCAGACTCTGCCACGAACTTGGCTATTTCTACTGATGTGAGTTCAGAACCGTTGCCACCGGTCACACATCATGATCTTATGTCACCGATTAAGGCTAAGGATCCTTTGGTGATTAGAGATGGACCGCTGACCAGATTGCAACGCAAGAAGCGAGACGAAGCTTTATCGACATTGGTTACGCAGACATTCGCCGAGGTTCACGAAGCACAGGTTGATTGTGAGAAGTCGGTATTGCTCGTTGTTGCTGATGGATGTGAGTAGAGGTGTGGGGCGCATATTTTTAAGAGTTTATTTAGGTTATTTTTAATAAAACACTTAGGAGTTACTTTTTAGTTTTTTTTTTGTCCCACATCGGAATTTGGGATTTATTTTCTTTAGTTGTAAGCCTATAAATAAGGCTTAGGAGTCTTTTGTTTAATCACACAATTATTGAGAATTATATAAAATTTCTTCTTTGCTTTGGCAAGAAAAATTGCGTTTTTTTAAGTTTACGTATAAACTTAATCTTGAACATCAAATTCAAGAATTGGCAATTCTTGAACGTTCACAAATCAAGGTTTCTTGGGCAGGTCTCCAAGGGGTTTTGATCAATTCCAAGGTTTTCAAGAACAGGTTTCTTGAGGGTTGAGGAGCCAAAAATCGTGATAATTCTAGATCGTTTCAACGTGTACGTGAAACTTAGGTTTCCCGTATCAATTGGTATCAGAGAAGGGTTGAATCATCACGTCAGCCACACCACAGCGTGTTGCTGTTAGCCCTAGGTACGCCGCCCTCCTTTTTTTTTTTATATATATTAATTCGTTTTCAGCCTTGTGCGTTCCTGCCCTTCCACCGTCAAAAAAAAAAAAAAAAAGAAAAGGAGGCAGTTTTTTTGCAATTGCAGCAGCCGCAAATTTCCAGCCGTCTTTTTGTTGACATAATTAGTCTTACTTTAATTTTGTATATTTTCTTTAGTAGGTCATAGTTTAAAAAAAAAAAATAAAAATAAAAATAAAATAAAAAGGACAAACTTTTGCAAGGCAGCCGCCGAAATTCTTTTGCCCAGCCGCCCTTTTTGATCTAAATGGTCTTGACCTAGCTAACATTAATTCAATTGTTCTAATTTTGTTTCATTTTATTTTATTATTTTATTTTATTTTATTTCGGTCAGCAGTTAAAAAAAAAAAAAAAAAAAATATATATATATATCGTAAGAAATTTTTTCTGTTGCTTCCATTTTGTACATCTGTCGTGTTTCATTTTCCCTTTTACCCAACATTGTGTTTGTGATACAGCCCTAAAATACATAAGTTAAGGCATCCGTTTTAAGGCTATTTGTTGGATATTTGCATCCTTGAAATTTTGAATTGTGTTCTTGAAATTTTAAAATTAGATTTTAAAACGTTAAACAAGAACATAATAATAGGCTTAGCAATCTGATTTCAAGAGTCTTCAAGGAAGAAACACTTATAGTGTGAAAAAAAAAAAAAAAAAAAAGAAGAAGAAGAAAGAATCGTTATTTGAGGTGTTATGCTCAGTGGTCTATATTGACAAAAAAATAAAATAACCACTGCCAGCCAGAAATCTCCGGTAACAATTTCAAATTTTGAGGTGTTATGCTCAGTGTGCTTGGTTCGATTTAGCCACTGCCAGCCAGAAATCTCATTCTCAACTTACTAGAGGTGTTATGCTCGGTGAATTGTTCAAAAAAAAAAAAATCAAATATCACCGCCAGCCAGAAATCTCTTAAGGTTCATTTTGGTAATTGAAAGATATTGAAAGAAAAGATTGAATTTACTCTATTGTTGTGATCTTGAGTTCATCGTTTGAATCTGATTTTTAATTTACGAGAACTACAAACGGGAATCTGGGATTAAAAATCTTAACACTCTGTTTTGAAAGTGTGGTTTAATTTAAGTAGTTTGGTGGCTGTTTTCCAAACCATTGTTCTTAGCATCCTATTCGTAGAAAAACCACCAGCCTTTTTGTTACCTTGAGCTTCGACCTTCGAAGGACACTTGTTCTTAATACCTTGGAAATTGCAAAACTTCAAGGAACACTACTACGAGAACCTTGAAAGCTGAAAGGATCTCTTTGAGATCAAATACATCTCTCCAGGTTAGTGGATTTCACGTTATTTCCTTTTATTTTCTCTACTACTTGTGTTTGTTCGTGTTGTGATGGCAGGTCCAACCGAGGGAGACGGATCCCAACCAACGGATGGGAATGTGACACGATGGATTGTTGGCCAGGAGGCTACCATTCGGGCACTACAGGAAGGACATAAACAACAAGCCGCTAAAATGGATCAACTGACAGCCATAGTGGCGGACTTGAAGCCCTTGCCGTAAATGCCCAAGCCAGGCAACCTAACCCGACCGAGGACGAACCAGCGCCTAGTACCACCATCCCAAACCGTAGGGGTAGAGGAGGTGCAGTCACGGGCCGAGTGCCTATAAGACCACCTAGGCGAGAGGAAACTTGGCAAGTACATGAAAATTTTGGGTTTGAAGTTGAGGAGAAGATCCGGATAACGATGAGGAAGTACAGCAACAACCAAGAAGGAGACAGCGTCAACCTAGGTTTGACCAAGATGATATCGGTGAAGACGAAGCTACAGAAGATGTTAGAGGTATCAAATTGAAAATTCCCCCATTCAAAGGTACTCCTGATCCGAATGATTATTTTGTTTGGGTAGCTAAATGTGAAAGGGTTTTCAAATGTCGTCGATGCACTGATAGGCAAAAGGTACACTTGGCCACTATTGAATTTGATGAGCTTCCCTTATTATGGCTATCTAGTACTAATGAAAAGCGCAGGAGACAAAGAAAGTCTGAAATTAACTCGTGGGAGATACTTAAAGAGGAAATGCATAAACGTTGGGTCCCTTCCTCTTACATGAGGGATCAAGTAAAGATGTTGCAAAATTTATCTCAGGGGAATAAATCCGTCGCCGAATTAAGAGATACACTTGAGAAGCTTATGCTTAGAACGGATACTAATGAACCCGAGGAGTATACCATACGAAGGTTTCTTAGTGCTTTGAGGTATGATATTGATGATGCTATAGAACTCATGAGATTGGACACTTTTGAAGATGTGTTCCACGCAGCTCAAACTAAAGAGGAGCAACTCAAATCTAAGAGATGGAGTTCGGCCAAAGGTAACTCCCAGGCACCCGATCGGTTCAACTCTTCCCAACCCCGCAACAATGGTAATAAACCTTTCTTTAAGCGTGGTATCGTTATTAATGACTCTTCTACGCCGATGCAAAACAAGGATAAACCTCAAATCGCTGACAAGGGTAAGTCTAAAGCGCCCGGATTTGAAGGAAGACCATCTGTTATTAAGTGTTTTAAATGCCATGGGATAGGTCATAAAGCTAATGAGTGTGGTAATAAGAAGGCCTTCGTCTGCAAAGAAGGTTTGTACATTGATAAAGAATCCGGCTTGACTGTTGACCCGGTCTATGAAGAAGGCGAATGGTCCGAGGAGGAACAGGAGGATGATGGTTATGAAGAGGATGAGCAATTCGATGTTGAGGAATATGCTCCATGTGGTAAGTCTCTTGTTTCCATGAAAGCATTGCATGCAGCTGTCAAACCTGATGAACTAGTTGATCAACGGGATAATATTTTTCAAACGAGGTGCTTAATCAAAGGTAAACTATGTAGTTTGATTGTTGACTCAGGTAGTTGCACGAATGTTGTTAGCCTTGAGTGTGTTCAAAATCTGAATTTACCCACGGAAGCACACCCGCGCCCTTATAATTTACAATGGTTAAATGAGAGCGGCGACTTAAAAGTTACTAAACAATGCAAGGTTACCTTCACCACACCTAAATATGAGGATACAGTTGTTTGTGATGTTGTGCCTATGCATGTCTCTCATATTTTACTAGGCAGGCCATGGCAGTTTGACAAATCTGTTTCTTTTGATGGTCGCTTAAATAGATATTCCTTCTCTCACAATGGTAAGAAAGTTACACTTTTTCCCCTATCTCCCCAAGAAATTCATAAAGATCAAAGGATGTTCGGAGAAATTAGGGAACAAGCGAAGAAGAAAGCTCAGGAGAGCAAGCCCACCAAAGCCGTGGCAAAACCACCTACAGCCGTGGGCAGCAAGGCCATAGGACCCTCCAAACCCGTGGCTAAAGGGGTAGCCGAGAGAAAACCTACGGTTCCTAAGACCCTTGACACTGATGTCATTGAGTTAGGACCAGGTAAGCGTGTAAAGCACAAATCTGATTTACAGAATCGTGTTGTTGATGGTAAGGTTTTATTTGTCTTTGTCTACAAGGAATCTCCACTTGTCTTTGATGATAGCACACACTCACTTTCCCCTTCCCCTTGTTTACTTTCCATATCTGAGCTAACCGGGGTTCCAAGTGTTTTTGTGTCTGTTTTGCAGGAATATGAAGATGTCTTCCCGGAGGAGGAACAGAAGGGATTACCGCCACTTCGAGGAGTAGAGCACCAGATTGATTTCATCCCAGGTGCTTTGCTGCCCAATCGCCCAGCTTATAGGGCCAACCCAGAAGAGACTGCTGAGATAGAAAGACAGGTGCAAGAGTTGCTGGCCAACGAGAAGATTAGGAAGTCTATGTCACCTTGTGCCGTACCAGTCATTGTGGTGCCAAAGAAAACAGGTGAATGGAGGATGTGCACAGACTGCAGAGCAATTAATGAAATAACGGTAAAGTATCGCCATCCTATTCCTAGATTAGATGATATGCTTGATATGCTTAAAGGGAGTAAATACTTCACTAAAATTGATTTAAAATCAGGCTATCACCAAGTTAGAATTAGGCCAGGAGATGAATGGAAAACAGCTTTCAAAACAAAATATGGATTATATGAGTGGCTAGTCATGCCATTTGGACTAACTAATGCCCCTGCTACATTTATGCGCTTGATGAATGAAGTGCTTAGGGAGTTCATAGGTCACTTTGTTGTCGTTTATTTCGATGACATACTCATTTATAGTCCAGATCTTGATTCACATGTTGATCATGTTAGAGCTGTTTTGGATGCCCTTAGACAAGCCCAATTATATGCAAACCTTAAAAAGTGTTCTTTTTGCATGGAGAGGGTTGTGTTTTTGGGTTTCGTTGTGAGTTCGCAGGGCATTGAAGTTGACAAAGATAAAGTAAAAGCAATTGAAGAATGGCCCGAGCCAAAGAATGCTTCTGAAGTGAGGAGTTTTCACGGATTAGCAGGATTTTACAGGAGATTCGTGCCGTACTTCAGCACCATTGCCGCGCCCTTGAATGATCTAATCAAGAAGAATGCTCCATTCCAATGGGGTCCAAAACAAAGGGAGTCTTTTGAAACCTTAAAATCTAAGTTGATTTCAGCCCCTATTCTTGCATTACCTGATTTTGATAAAACATTTGAACTTGAATGTGATGCTTCGGGTGTGGGAATTGGGGGTGTTCTTATTCAAGAAGGCAGACCTATTGCTTACTTTAGTGAAAAATTAAAGGGGTCTGTTTTGAACTATGCCACCTATGATAAGGAACTGTATGCCTTAGTCGGATGTTTGCAAGTCTGGCAGCATTACCTTAGACCTCGGGAGTTTGTTATTCATACTGATCATGAGTCTCTCAAGTACTTAAAAAGTCAGAATAAATTGCATGCTAGACATATTAGGTGGATTGAGTTTATTGAATCATTTCCATATGTGATTAAATACAAGAAAGGTCAAGAAAATACCGTAGGTGATGCATTGTCTAGGAGATACACTTTAATTACTCACATGCAGACTAAGCTGTTAGGTTTTGAGCATATTAAAGACCTTTACTTGTTTGATCTAGATTTCCATGAGATCTTTAAGAAATGCCAACATGCTATAACTGATGAATCTTACAAGTTAGATGGCAAGTTTTATATCTTTGACGGGTTCCTTTATAAGGAAAACCGTGTGTGCATTCCCAGATGTTCTATTCGTGATTGTCTTGTTAAAGAGTCGCATGCTGGGGGATTGATGGGTCATTTTGGTGTTACAAAGACACTTGACATGTTGAGCACACACTTTTATTGGCCACATATGCGCAGGGATGTTCAGAAATTTTGTGAGTCATGTATTGCGTGTAAACGTGCTAAATCTAAGTCTTTGCCTCATGGTCTTTACATTCCGCTTCCCATTCCTTATTCCTCCTGGACTGATCTTTCCATGGACTTTGTGCTAGGACTTCCACGTTCTAAAAGTGGTAAGGATTCCATATTTGTAGTCGTGGATAGATTTTCTAAAATGGCGCACTTTTTGCCATGCAATAAAACTAATGATGCTTCATACATTCCTGATTTATTCTTGAAAGAAATTGTACGGTTGCATGGAGTGCCTAAGTCTATTGTTAGTGATAGGGATGTTAAGTTTGTCAGTCACTTTTGGAGATATTTGTGGATGAGGCTAGGCACGCATTTACTGTTTTCTACCGCATATCACCCACAAACCGATGGTCGGACTGAAGTTGTGAATCGTGTTTTGGGTCAATTATTGCGTGTGATTGTGCAGAAGAACCTGAAAAATTGGGAATCATGCTTGCCTTTTGTTGAATTTGCTTATAACCGTGCTACTCACTCAGCAACTAAATATTCACCTTTTGAGCTTGTTTATGGATTTAATCCAAATGCTCCTATTGATCTATTGCCTTTGCCTGCAGGAGAAATCACTAGTTTGGATGGTGAGAAGAAAGCCGCAATGGTAAAGGATATGCATGAGAAAGCTAGGAAGCATGTCGAAGAGCAGACTGCTAGATATGTAAAGCAAGCTAATCGAGGCCGAAAGCCCATGATATTCGAGCCAGGAGATTACGTGTGGCTACATATGAGGAAAGAGCGTTTCCCGCACAAGAGGAAGACCAAGCTGCATCCGAGAGGTGATGGACCGTTCAAAGTGCTGAAACGAATCAACCCCAACGCTTACGTGATTGATCTACCACCAGATTGGGGCGTGTCTACTTCAGTGAATGTTGCTGATCTCTCTCCTTTTCCAGCCGACGAGTTGTCTTTGTTTGATAATCCTTATGATCTGAGGACAGATCCTTCTCAACTGGGAGGGAATGATGTGAGTTCAGAACCGTTGCCACCGGTCACACATCATGATCTTATGTCACCGATTAAGGCTAAGGATCCTTTGGTGATTAGAGATGGACCGCTGACCAGATTGCAACGCAAGAAGCGAGACGAAGCTTTATCGACATTGGTTACGCAGACATTCGCCGAGGTTCACGAAGCACAGGTTGATTGTGAGAAGTCGGTATTGCTCGTTGTTGCTGATGGATGTGAGTAGAGGTGTGGGGCGCATATTTTTAAGAGTTTATTTAGGTTATTTTTAATAAAACACTTAGGAGTTACTTTTTAGTTTTTTTTTTTTTGTCCCACATCGGAATTTGGGATTTATTTTCTTTAGTTGTAAGCCTATAAATAAGGCTTAGGAGTCTTTTGTTTAATCACACAATTATTGAGAATTATATAAAATTTCTTCTTTGCTTTGGCAAGAAAAATTGCGTTTTTTTTAAGTTTACGTATAAACTTAATCTTGAACATCAAATTCAAGAATTGGCAATTCTTGAACGTTCACAAATCAAGGTTTCTTGGGCAGGTCTCCAAGGGGTTTTGATCAATTCCAAGGTTTTCAAGAACAGGTTTCTTGAGGGTTGAGGAGCCAAAAATCGTGATAATTCTAGATCGTTTCAACGTGTACGTGAAACTTAGGTTTCCCGTATCATCTACCTTCATCGAAGGCCACCAAAACTTCTCCTTCAAGTCTCGGTACATCTTAGTAGCACCTGGATGAACTGCAAAAGAAATCCTATGTGCCTCTTCCATGAATCTCTGTCTTAAGTCGCCAACATTTGGCACACACAAGCGATCCCGGTACCAAAGGTTTCCATTCTTATCCAAGACGTAACCCACCGTAGGCTTCTCTCTAGCAACTCGTTTCAAATCAACCAAAGTTGGGTCTTCATCTTGCTTTTCCCGAATGTCATCCATCAGCTCTGACCTTGCTAACAACGGCGCCACAAACTGTCGTTCCTCCATCTGATCAAAACTACTGATTTCCAGTCCATCTAACCTTTCTACCACATCTTCGACGCTTGAAACAGCAAACACTGGTTTCCTGCTTAGAGCATCTGCCACTACATTGGCTTTGCCTGGATGGTACTGAATATCCAAATCATAGTCCTTCACGAACTCTAGCCACCTTGATCTTCAACTGGTGGTAGCTGGACCTAAGATCAATCTTAGAGAACACTTTCTTGCCTTGCAACTGATTGAACAGATCGTCTATCCTCGGCAAAGTATACTTATTCTTGATGGTAAGGTTATTCAACACTCTGTAGTCGATGCACATCCTCATGCTACCATCCTTCTTCTTCACGAACAAAACAGGGGCTCCCCAAGGCGAAGTACTGGGCTGAATTATGTTCCTCTTAAGCATGTCCTTAAGTTGAGCCTTTAACTCCTTTAATTCAGCCGGTGCCATCCTAAAGGGTGCCTTAGCAACTGGTGCCGCTCCGGGTACCAACTTGATCTCAAACTCGATTTCCCTATCCGGCATGTTTCCCGGTAACTCTTCCGGAAACACTTCAGGGTACTCTCTCACTACCGGAGTTTCTTCTAGCTTTGGCTTCACTTGTTCCACATCCACTGCATACAACAAGTAGCCTTCACAACCCTTCTGACAAGCTCTGATTGCCTTAACCGCCGAAATTATCGGATGCCGCTTCTTACTCGGCTTGTACACATTTCCTTGATACGTCGTATCTGATTTCCCGGGTACTTTAAAGGTCACTTTCTTCTCTCTACAATCCAAGTGGACAAAATTCTCGGATAGCCAATCTATCCCAAGAATCACATCAAAGTCTGTAAAGTCTAAAACCGTGAAGTCGCTCTTGCATAGATAAGATCCAACTCGAACTTCCACTTGAGGTATCATCCTAATTACCTTTGTTACCTTCCCTAACGGTGTAGTTATCTCCAAAGTGTTTCTTAAGGGTTCCGAGGGTAAACTCAACTTCTTAGCTACCTTGGTCGACACAAAAGTGTTAGACGCTCCCGTATCGAACAAAGCTCTGACCACTAGGTTATCTAGCATTATCGTACCTAGGATGCATATTCATTCATTTAAATAAAATTACAGCATGACTAAACGTGCCATAAAACTATCTTAATAAAATAAAATAACAACAAGGTACCTGAGATAACATCGTCTTCTGGTTCTGCATCTCTAGCATCAGCTGCAAAGACTCGAACTAGTCGGCTTGGGCCGCTCCTACCGTTTCCTCGGCTCGTACTCCCTTTATTCCCCTTATTGGGACATTCCCTAGAAAAGTGCCCTGGTTCTCCGCAAAAGTAGCAACCGCCTGAGCTAGCTCTGCACTCTCCCGAATGATTCCGGTTTCACTTGGAACAAAGAGGTGCACTGTTTGGGGCCTTAGCTGCCGGAGGAGCTGTCGTCTTCTTAGCATTCTGTTGTCGGGCTCCTCGGTGATTATCCTGACTCGTCCCAAAGTTCCGCTGGTTTCCAATGACTACTGTGGCCTTCTTCCTGAAGGTCTCAACCTCCAAGGCTTTATTCAGCATTTCCGCCATGTTCCTTGCTGTAAACCCCAACATGCCGGACTGTATCTCATGTGCCAAACCTTCCTTATACAGTGCCATCTCGGTCTCAGGCACATTAATGTTCCTACATGCCTTCTCGAAGCTCCTTATCCATTCCTCGGCCTTTGAATGTTCAACGTTTCCGTAGAAGTTCTCAACCCGATTCCTTCTCAATCTTGTATACCAATCCACAGCCGGTGCTTGTTCAAATGCGGGTCTCACGGGTGGGTAAACCGGAGGGTAACGAAAAGGTACTTGCTGCTGATACTGCTGTTGCTGAGGGTAAGTGGGATTTACTTGAGGTTCAGGCTGAAAAGGGTAGTATCCTTGATGGTAATTCTGATGTTGCTGAGGAGTTGGTTGAGGTTGCTGAAGACCAAAGGGTGGATAACCAAATCCTTGCTGAGGGTCGAACCGCGGTGAAAGTGGTACAGTAGGTCGAGGGGTATGACCTGCAGAAGGTGGGTAGAAAGTCTGCTGTGGTTGATGGAACACCAATGGTGAGGGGTGGCTCATTGGTGGAGGATAGACGCTAACTGGTGGAGGGTAAACACTGACTGGTGGAGGATAAAAGGTTTGATGGTGCGGAGGGTAACTTACCGGTGGCGGTACAAATCCTGTTGGAACATCACTCACCAAAGAAAACTGAACTGAACTCCCCACGTGCCATCGTGGAGGTTGCTCCTGATGTGGTCTCGGTGACAAACCCTGCTGAGACCTTGGTGTGCGTGTCGCAGTACGGGGTGGTGGTGATAAACTCCGTTGCGGTGGAGGAATCTGCCTCACAACACCGCCTCCTACGACCGGTGTTGGACTCTCCCGTCGAACTCTTGAAGTCTCTGCCCCCGCTCCAGTTCTCGTGAACACCATCCTGATGATCAAAGAAAACCAGAACGTTACTAAAAGGTCTAAAGAAAACTTATCTTAAAAGAACGAAGCCTAAAAGACGCTTCTCTCTGATACCAACTGTAACGCCCTGTTCCCGGACACCGAGCCCTTATCCGGAAAAGGAACGTTCGGCACGTATAAAATAAAAACAAATTCACTTTATATGTAAGCCTTTACCACGTCGTATCAAAAATAAGCAAACGGAAGCAAAAGACTCGGATATAAAAATTTCCAACATCCAAGAATAGAAATGAAATCTAAAGAAGGAAATGTAATTTATTACATTCAAGGAAAGTACGAAATCCAAAAGAAATGTAACGGTACTACAAGTCTCGAAAGACCAAAAGTCTAAACAGTCTAATAAACAAATAACAAAATAATAAAATTAAAGTCTTCAATGAGGCGTCTTCAAACGTCATCATCGAACTCCTCCTCGTAAACGTTATCTACCTGTTCATCTTCTCATCCCCAAACACATGGAAAAACATGCATTTGAGGTAAGTACAACGTAATTAATAAGAAAGAGAAGCTATGACAACAATTATAATTTATAAAGTAAAGTGAATTAAAAGTTTAGTTGTTTAAGTTTGACCGGCTCAATCTAGGGTTCATCTCATGTCCATCAACATGATTTGACTAAACGTTTGTACTTAACTTATCTATGTTACAACCGCACTCAAGGGCACTACGCCTGATGTATATCCACCAGGAGATATCGATTGCAACATATTAGTGGATCACACCAATATCCACGGAGGCTAGACTAGGTAGGCTCCGATAGTACGTACATCTCAGCGGAGTCCCTCCGTACCTAGGTTTTTTTTGACCTACGGAGTTCTTCAACCTTCAGAGGTAGGCATACATAGCGACATAGACTGGTGCCTGTCCAAGAGAGACATGTTGTTTAATCTTTTACTAGTCAAGTACGTATTTATTAGGATGATTAACTAGCCACCTAAGTGTTTTCAAATAATCTCCCTCACACTACTCTCTTCCTAGACCACTAGACACGGGCAAGTCCTAGCAATTACACAGACATTGATGAATGCTAACTCATCAAAGCACAAGCCTATCATGCTCTTCCGACGGATCCGAACTTCAACTCCCTATAAGAGTACATTCGGTGTTTTAACTGAACGAATCAGAAACTCAATCGAGGCTTGCTCATATTATCCAATACTACCATATCATAAATTAAGGTTTAAAACAGTTATAACATGATTATGTAACCCGAAACCAAACTAGAATGATAAAACCGTACAGCCATGGCAAAACAGGCCAGACGCCCGTTTAAAGACATGGACGCCCGTCCAAAACTGGACGCCCGTCCACTTTTCCCAGACGCTCGTCCATCCTAGGACAACTACAACTTGAATGTAAAATAACACCTCAGACGCCCGTCCAGAAAAACCAGACGCCTGTCCGAAATGTGACCAAGGCAGACGCCCGTCCAGAGAAGCCTGGACGCCCGTCTGACCTGGATTTTTCCCAAAATGTTAAATCTTCTAAACACGATCTCAAATCCGTTTCTAACCTATTTGGCATCAAATTAATCCCAGAGAAAAACGTAGAAACTGTATCTAATCAACCATAGCATCTATGATCCCTTGATCAACATAAAACACGTCTTTTACTAGCATCTACACGCCTCCAATCATAATCTAACTTTACGAATTATAACCGAAATCATAGGAAGAGTTTCTTACCTAATTGCTGCTCCAAAACAGATCCAAACAGCCTCAGAAAATCTGCAGTCCTTCCAACAAATTGATATCCAACAGTTGCCCTTCTCACAACGATTCCAAATCTTCCGTCTGATCTGAAAACGGTTAAGCTTTGCTTCAGTTAATTGAAGAACTCCTCCTAACCTTTTTCTCTTCTCAAATTGCGCAGGGGAGGAGAGGAAAAACTGAATTTCTGATTTGTGTTTAGGTTATGGGATTATTGTGTGTTAATTTTCCTTAAATACCAATTCCCAATTAAATCCCTTTTTCCTTAAACACCCTTAATTACCAAAATTCAGAATAATCCTTTAATTATATACACATATACTCGAAAATTGTGTATAATTAATTAATAAAATACTTAACTCCAATAAAAGAAAAGAAATAATAATATTTCGTTTTCGCAAAATGGCACGTCTGCCCTTTCCCGAAAATCGAATATTACAGTTAGGGTACATTTTCCACGTATTTTATTACATTTATTTCGTTAGGGTACATTCCTCAATGCATTTTATTACGTTTATTTCGTTAGGGTATGACCCTCCACTCATTTTATACCGTTTTGTCTCACAATGTGTTGGTTGCACGAATGATCCCACATCCAAAATTTTCTTTTTTATCCCTTTTTTATTCCTTTTTATTTTTGTTTATGGACTCAACTTCCCTGCAAGTATTCCTTTTTTTATGACTCTTCCATGTTTTAGAGTCATCCAGCTACCGTATTGTTTTTAGGGTATATCCCTCCGCCTATTTCCTAGGATCTATTCCTCCGACTGCTACCTCCTTCCAGCTTTCTTTTTCAGTTTCCCTTGCAGGTTCCCGCAAAGCAATATCGTGTTGTGACGCAGTTGTTGCCGTTTGATTCGGAGAAGATTGTTGCCGAGATCAATCTTCATGTTCATTGCATTACCATGAGATTGCGGGGGCGTGTTAGGATAATATTAGTATTTATCGTATTATTATTATTATTATTATTACCGTATTTATCTTGTAGTGATTTATTGACTAAGTCACCGTAGCCTATATATTTGTATTCTCTATTCAGTTGAATCAATGTAATATATAATTACTTTTACCATTATTCTATCAAGTACTTCTTCTAATCTGAATTGAAGATTTCAGCATACTCAAACATATAGACAGGGATAGCAAAGATGATAGGCTTGATCAATATGTCTGATTCACACCAAAATCAGAGGTCAACAGAAAGTCAATCTTTATGCCAAATCCTCACTTAGGCACTTACAGGGATGATCCTTCCTATACAACTGATTTTGGGACAGAGGTCTATTGATCAACACTATTTCAACAACTTAAACATAGTTACAAAAAGTAGTAAAGAACTAAAGTATCTGAATTTGAGTACGCCAAAGAAGAACACCAAAATCCGGACTACTACCAAGGTTGATCCTGAGTCCTGTGTATAGCGTTGCAAGTCCTCAAGCTATACACACTCCAACAAGATTCCAACCAATTCACTATCACTTCAGGCAAGTCATAGGGAATTCAGACCACAGACTTCTTATTCTCAAAAACTTAGATAAAATTTTAAGTGAGCGGTTTGGGTTGAGATTCACCAAACCGGGGTTGATTCACTGAAGAGAAGAACCACCAGTGTTATGGCACGGAAACACTTCAGCTCTTAATGAATCAGGACTGCTTTTGGAACAAGGTTCGACCTTTAATAGGTGTATGACCAGCCATCACGTGTATAACGTGTTTCTGGATCATAGTTCCGCCAATAGAAACCAAAAAGGCAAGTCAAGGGAGTATCAAGATAAAAAAAGAGTTAATACTGAAAAAATTACGACATTAACTTAGAAAGATACGACCTTGATTTTGGGTTGACAGCAAATACAGAGAATTGTGCTTTTAACAACTCATATCAGTCACCTGATCGAATTAACCTTCACACAGCACAATAACGCAGAATCAGGGCAATCAAATGTTCAAATCAGAATAGCATCTAATTATTAACTCAAAGAGAGAAAGATACGACTTTTGTATAATGGTTATATGAGAAGCCTTCCCAAAATTGTATTTCTGCCTTTCTTCGTGTCCGAGGTGCTAAGGGGTGTCCAAAGTAGTAACTTTCCAAAAACCGAGCCTTTCATAAATTGCAATAGGCACATGGTTGTTCGATTTAACAACGAATCCTTCACAGACCTGGTGTTCTGTGTTAATTCGAGAGATTTGGTCACATGGGTTATACGGAAAAGGAAAGAAACGTGAGAGAATCGAATAATCAATGTCTGATTGACCTCAAAAGGTTAAGATGAGAGCAAACGGTCGGATTTCATGGGATTATGAGAAGACCGAATTCAAACAGAGCATTGAAGAAGAAGATACAGAGAATCGGGACAGAGAATACGGAGAGAGCGGCTGCAGATGAAGAATGGTTAGGGATTTTTTTTTGGTTTTGTTGGTCCATTGAAAAGGCTTTGGTTAAGTATATAGGGGGGTGAATAAACTTAACACTTAAAACTTTTTGGAGTTGGCAAACTCACCAGGGTCAATAGTTTGCTGACTATTGAAACTCTTGAATTTGATGCAATGGAATATATTAAATTAAGCCTTGTTACTTGTTGTTTTAAATATGATACTGAGAATTGGATACTCAATAGTGCAAGTAGTGTGATTCATCAGCTAGTTTCCGCAGGTTGATGTGATAAGCATGCAGATAAAATGAATTGTAGAATGTAAATGCAGTAAAGTAATGTAGGCAAGATTTATAGTGGTTCCAGGTGGTGTAATCCTGTCAGTCCACTATTCTCCTGTGATGTTGGAGGAAATTCACTAGAGATTTTTTAGGTAGCTGTTACGAAAATCCCTAAACAGTTTGTCCTTGACCAATGTGTTAGTAATACCATCCGCAGCGGAAACGATTTATGGATCTAGATCTATAAACTACACGTAATAAAACAACTAGATCTATTCTACAAGGGGGATGTAGATCATACCTCTTGAATCTCTAAATCCAAGTTGAAGAACCGCAAAGGATGAATGTGAAGATGTGAAGAGCACCACAGTCTTCCGATCGTGTGATCCAAGCAATTCCCGGTGGAAGGAATTCTCGACTCGAACCCTTCCGATATGCTACCGGAAAAATCTCCAAGATTTCTCCCCAAATTTCCCCTTGGCCGAAATTTGTTTCTTCTCCTCTCTAAGAGGTGAAGTCGAAATTTGTAGTCTGTTTTGGCTTGGGAGAACTCTCTTTATATAGAAGAGTAAAACTTAAGCCCCAAGGATTTTATAATTAATACAAAATCAATTATGATAATCCTATTAAATAAAAGATAATCCCAAAATATTCTAGAACAAATCTAGAATAATCTTTATCTTTATTTCTTACCATAAATATTTATCCAATAAATATTTTATGCACATGTCTTATTAATCACAAGAAAACTAATTTCTTGTTCATTAAACATGCTTGGGGTCGAAAATCATCATCATTGACCTAGTCAATATGATTTATTTCCACACACACAATAATTGGGCCAAGATTATGGAAAATGTCTTTTCCACATATTTAATTATTTAGCCCAACTAATTTAATAGTCCACTAAACAATTAATTCACATATCGTTTTAATAAAGTCCAATAAGAACTAAATTAATATTATTAGGATTCGACGTCCGAGAATAGCTATGCTATATAGGAGGCACGTCGGGGACCATGGACTAATAATCAGCGGCTCCGATAAATCAAATAAATAATTATAGAATAATTATATTCGATAAATCAATCACAGAATATGCCACCATAATCCCGTGACTGCACTCCTCCGATTATGAGATTATATTTATCTCCTCACGAGAATAATAATAAGCGTCCATTGATATAATCATTACATATGGATTAATCCTCCATAGACTGTTCATTCTAAATCGGAAGTTACCGTTAACCCTTTTAGAACCTCTTATCCTTATTTACCATTAACCCCTAGTGATCAATTAATTCATACAACTCACTGGTAGCAATCAGTGTGATATGAACTCGCGCGATCGATCAGTTTCTAGGATTAACAAATAAGGGAACTGTCTATCTACTTCCATAAATGGAAGGAATGGATTCCGTATCTGTGATAACACAGACTACTCACTCAATCCAGTACAACGCCAAGATGGGGTAATTCAGACCACAGACTCAGTATAATCCTTAACCGTCAAGTCAAACTTCATACTGATTCAAGCAGTTGACTGTGATCACCTCAGGATTAAGATATATCCATAAATATGATCATCCATTGATTCGGTAAGACTTCTCGATTACGGAATTATATCGTGAACTCTAATCAAATCGGTCCAGCCCTATATGATATATCTATCATATATAAATGCCCCATTAGGTTCTCTTAACCGAAAGTCCGGATAGGACTATCACACCTATTGTGTTCTGGGTGCATTAATAGCACGTTAAAGGAGAGACCCGATACTCTCGATTAACTTCACTACGGGCTAATTGTATTTTAAGTACATCTTCACTAACTCAATCCTCCCGTGTATATACCATACACCGAGTTAAGTGATTACATAAACGATATACTTAGGGTTTTCTGTAGTGTAATTACTATTGTCACATCGGTGAATATGAGAATAATAAATATGAATAATAACATCATTTCATTTATTAAATAAAACAATTACAAAATTGTCTTTCGGGCATCACACCTAACAATCTCCCACTTGCACGAAAGCATGTGATTAATTGTTTTAGAGCACACCCTATTATTTAAAATACAACAAACTACATCTCCCACTTGCTCTAAAGCAATGGAGACTTACCCCGAATTCTAGTACCCACTAAGCATATCATAACCATTTCAGATTCCAAAGTACACTCCGAGTATGCCGTCGTAGGATAGGTCAGTGACTCGGTGAGTACCTACATCTAAATGTCATGGGTCTTAATGATTAGTCAGGTTGTCGGCTCGAGACGATCCGTAGAATCGAAACGTTACCGGTCCATCAAATCATGTGGTACTGAGTAAACACTGAGCCCGAGATCGACTTAACGATCATCCTCAATCTGACTTAAAGTCAAAATCATTGTATCACACATATCCTGGTTCACACATGAATATGTCCGCATATTGTTCCTCGTTCTCTTCAAGATACTAAAGGACATACTAAACTTGCTTTGTTAACCGCCGAATCTAAGATTCGATCAAAGTTGACGTTCAATAACCCGACCATCTCTTACTAGAAAGAGAATCTATCCCATTTCTCTTGATCCGAAGATTTAGAGAGTCATTCCTGAGGCATAGGGTAGAACTTCCTCGTTGAATGTTGCATACACAGATGCATCATCTTAACCAATAAGATGGATGGGAAACCGGTGACTGATTCTAATGAATTCGACCGAGTCAAACTCTTAAGAATGTTGTCCAAATCTCTGTTGCAGAGAATTGTGGTATTGTCGATTCTGACTTCAGATAACACACCCATGTTGATTCCAACTGGTGCAGTGTTATCCTTCACAAACACTAATTTATATATTCACTACTGTACTAAAATTGATATTCAGTCTACAAAAGACTTATCAATATTATGGTCAAATCCACATATTGTAGAAATATATGACTTCCAATGACCGAGAGGTTTGCTTTTTATCCACAAAGGACATAAGCCTTGACAGTCATCCCGTCATAAGTTCATAAGTCAATACCCTTCTTTTGAATGAATCCAGACTCCGTTTGTTTGGCAAGAAAGTCTTAGGGAATCACCCCTATTTTCTGCTTTTGAACGAAATCATGCAATACCGAACTCATTCTACTCTTTTCCGTGTAGATCCAATTACTCCCCCTGGGCCTGAGACGCTCAGGTGGTTCTACAAGAGCATGAACAGAATTGGAGTACCGAACTCCATTCACAGGGTTATGGCCATTAAACCAACCTCTATTATCAGAATCCTATACTGCTCACAAAAGAGCCATAGGTCATCAATCGATCCTCAGACTACAAAGTCCGCAGAAACCGTAATGGGTGATGGATAAACCATACTCCCAATACTTACTGGGTGGATCAAAATTCTGATCTAGTTTAGTAGTATTTAGTGTTATCACCAACAACCGATGTTGGATGTGGTCTGATTTTAATCAGTTAGTAACTACCTTGAGTAAACGTACTGCAAGGTTCAAGGTTTTGCTATTCATGGACTCTATCAGAAAGGATGCTACAGTATAACTGTCCCTTTCCGATTTCAAGAATCTTATAACGAACCTTTTTCTCAATGCTACAAGATATATAACGATTGGTCACTGACCGAACGTGTACGCGAAATTCCCAGTCAAACCATCAAGCATCATGTGCTAAATGCTTATATTGACGGAATTTGGGTGAACCGAATCCACTCATTATCCGTTAATTCCAAAGCATATTCTAGGTAGACTTCTCGGTTCTACACTTCAATGTAAACCGTTATTTCACTTCCAATATCTTTATTGAGTTAAGCAGTGTATTGTGGCACATCTATAACTATGTAAAGGCAATTCAATGGTTTCTTCCTTAGTGAAAACATTTCACTATGAGGCAGACCGAGCATCAGTCCCTAGGACTATGTGATGGCCCATTTATGAGTATAGAATACTCCATCTCTGTTGAAAACAGAGAAAACCTCAAAATATTTTGGATAAACTTGCCGGAGTTTTTGAATAGTTATCAGACAAGAAGTCACTACTCAGAAGCTCCTACTAGCTTGTTTCTTTCATCAGACCCCGAAGGTCGTCATGAACAAGCAATGTTACTTCTTTATAACCATTATCCTTTCCAAATTGAAAGGAAACTTAGTCATTGAACCTTTGAGACAATTTAACCAGACTGGGAGAAAGGAATCACCCTGAGCCAGTCTTCAGGTCTTGTCTTTTAGGGACTATGCACTAACTATGGAATATGAAGAAGCGTTTATCTAAATATAGAAACCAATTGCTTTTAATAGTTCTTAAGATGTGTTTTATATACATATTTCAGCAGTTCTAAGTGGTTTTGACTTTATCAAACAAAAGTCCGAGTCTTGGATTCGTACTACAAATGGTATATTCACTTTCTATACGACAAACAAATTATCGAATATAAGGTAAATCCATTCGTTCCAACGAATCTTGAACGGAAAATAATTTTCCCGCGATATCCAAGGATTGAATCCGAGATTCATTACCTTATATCACTCCCACTATTCTAGCTAAAATTAACTGCCCGTTGTTTACTCTTTTAATCGTTAAATGCACTGCTACCTTGTTCTTCCAAAGAACTTAGCTCAAGAAAATCGCCAAGGATTCATAGGTTGGTGATCCAAAATCACTATCCTTATCCTATGATTTTCAGTTTATTAATTTTCGGTTTAGCCTTAAAATCAACTCAGTTTTAGATGACTAACACTCTTAGACATACTCTCCCATTCTTGACTTTCCGTAAATGGAAACAGTTTTGAACTAGCAGTTCGTGTGAGTAGACACTACTCTTGAACCGTGGGATGTCTATTTCGAGTGTTACTTGTCGGGACTTCTCGGATTTTCTAATATACTAGAAAAATAACAAATCATAACATTAAAGCTCCCACTAGTTTATCGGTTCCAAATACCGTCTAACCAGCAATGCTTTATTTTATGATTTTCCAATTTTTCAATTTGAAAATCTCTCGTGTAAACACTTACACAGTTCTAATGTTTCCAGAAAAATACAAATCATAAAACTCCCACTAGTTCATCGATTCCAAATATCGTCTAACTAGCAACACTTCATGATTTTCCAATTTTTCAATTAGAAACGGTTACGTGTGTAGTCAGTTACACTTTTCTAATGTTCTAGAAAAACAACAAATCATAAAGCTCCCACTAGTTCATCGATTCCAAATATCGTCCAACTAGTAACACTTCATGATTTTCCGATTTTTCAATTAGAAAATTACTCGTGTAATTACTACACATTCAAAATTCACTAAGAATTTCAAAGTCCGAGATCACCTTTGGTCAAACTAAGTTTGTCTTCCGTTTGACACGAATGACACTAGTGACATACCTATATGTCACTCTGATTTTTAAAAGGCTTAAGAGAAAATATCTCTTTCGAAAATAATTGCATTATCGATTAACTAGTTCAACGTCCTAGTTACTTTCCACTTTTTAACGAAGTCAATACTAGTCAATTATAAATTTTAAGCAATTTAGTAAGGGATATAATGCTGTAAATAAAATGACATGTATTAATTCAAGTTTAACACTACTATATTTATTTTAGGAATTGTAAACTAAAATTAAGTCTACTCTACCATTCCAAGGTTTTAACCTCGCACCTCAGTGCCGCCTTAGGGTAGGTCAAAGAGATGACGGTTAAATCGAGACAATCTCATCAATGAATAACTTGTGAGAATCGAACATCCCACGAGAATCGAACATCCCTTTATTCATTGACTACCTTCCTTTTTTAGCCTAGATATTATCAAAAAATACCCATGATGAGTGTAACCTACTATATCGGATCTCTTAGGTACGCCCCGAGTATGCCGTCTTAGGATAGGTCAGTGACCCGACGAGTACCCGGAAATCCTATCCTTTCGGAGACCAAGCCATGAATGTTGATAGGGGCGAACACCATCCTTAGGGGGACGAAATCAAAGCGCCTCGAGGCGTCACCCTTCTCTCACTTACTTGTATCTATAGTAGAGGCCGTGGGGTTGGCTGTCGCCTCCCCCGCTCCCACTCAATAATTTTGGAAGTGGTTGTGGGTTAACTAACCACGTCTTTTTGATGTTATCATAAAAGCTCATCAAATCAAGGATTCCGAATGGTGTCGGTGACGTAGGCAAGCCTACCCGTCCTATTCGTTGGAACATATGTGACAGTCGGACGAAATCGGGTCAAGACAGCCTCATTGAGATAAGAAGGAATCACCCATCCGTTCTCTGGTGTAGCTTAGTCTTGCCGGACGCCCGTGCATACATCACACTAGGAGGGTTAAGTCGGTCGAGCCTAGCTCAGTTGACCACCCAACCTATAAGCGAACCGTTTTTATCCAAGATTTTTGTTCTTTTACCATCATTCAATCTCGTAGACACTACGAATTGAAAACGTGATCTCGTTTGGGCTTTAAGGCGGTTCACCGAGAACACACACCGAAAGGCTTAACGATTTCATAACCCGTCCTCGGATCTTTAATTAGTTACTAAATTAATTAATTACCACGTATTAATTAAATTTCAACTAATTACGCGAGTTTGTATACATGCCTATTTTAATTACCAAAATTAAAATTCTACATGTATGCATGGAGTGGATTTATGATATGATGCATGTCATGGCAATTCCGGTTTTATATCTATTTTATGATCAAACACATAAAAAATAAATGCGAAAAATTTAAACACCGAGATGGACCGTTGGCACCCCCGAATCTAACCTATTAGAAAATAAATAACCAAAACCCTAACTAGGGTTTACGACTTTCTAACTAAATCTGCAGCTGTTCGAACTCTTCGACGATCGGCATACAAACGAACTCGGATCGGGACGAAACTTTCCAGATCTTTTCTTCACTCCTTGAACTTCAATATGGACGGTTGGATCGGTGCTTTGACTTACCAATTTTCTCCAGTAAAACGCCCAAACTTGCTGCTGAATCTGACTTTAACTGCACTGCATCAAGGACTTCCTGAGGCAGATCGGGAATCGAGATGAATCCCGATTGACCTGAAATTTTTATGGTACGTCCAAAACTCAAATTTTATCAATCTGAACGGTCGGATTTGCGTTTCAACGGTCCAAACTCTCCCAGAAAATCGAGGAAGTCACAGGTAGAGTTTCTGTGAATCCTGCGTTTTTCTGTTACAGCAGCCTCTTCGCAGCATCAAACGGATATCGAAACGGACTCTGATCGACGCCAAAATTTGTGGAGTTGATCATCATCTTCTAATCTTGATTCTGACCGGAGGGATCTTCGTTTCAACGGTTCGATCAACGGGAAACACGAAATAACTAAACAGCTACTAAACAGATATATTTTCTGGAAATTAAAATTGCAATAAAAAAGAATTACATAATTTCCTATACTCATATGGACGAATTTTCATCGTTTATATGAGTTTACAATAGATCTAACGGGTAAACAGTGCCAACCCCAATCCATCTCTTCAACCACGACATTCATAAGCATAAAAAATAAACATATGCATCGGCCCCCAAAAAAATTGGGACAAAGAATCTACATGTTTTACCACTCCTAGATCTAATATTTTATACGTATAAATATAGATCACCAAGGGCTCTGCTACCACTGTTAGTAATACCATCCGCAACGGAAGCGATTTATGGATCTAGATCTATAAACTACACGTAATAAAACAACTAGATCTATTCTACAAGGGGGATGTAGATCATACCTCTTGAATCTCTAAATCCAAGTTGAAGAACCGCAAAGGATGAATGTGAAGATGTGAAGAGCACCACAGTCTTCCGATCGTGTGATCCAAGCAATTCCCGGTGGAAGGAATTCTCGACTCGAACCCTTCCGATATGCTACCGGAAAAATCTCCAAGATTTCTCCCCAAATTTCCCCCTTGGCCGAAATTTGTTTCTTCTCCTCTCTAAGAGGTGAAGTCGAAATTTGTAGTCTGTTTTGGCTTGGGAGAACTCTCTTTATATAAAAGAGTAAAACTTAAGCCCCAAGGATTTTATAATTAATACAAAATCAATTATGATAATCCTATTAAATAAAAGATAATCCCAAAATATTCTAGAACAAATCTAGAATAATCTTTATCTTTATTTCTTACCATAAATATTTATCCAATAAATATTTTATGCACATGTCTTATTAATCACAAGAAAACTAATTTCTTGTTCATTAAACATGCTTGGGGTCGAAAATCATCATCATTGACCTAGTCAATATGATTTATTTCCACACACACAATAATTGGGCCAAGATTATGGAAAATGTCTTTTCCACATATTTAATTATTTAGCCCAACTAATTTAATAGTCCACTAAACAATTAATTCACATATCGTTTTAATAAAGTCCAATAAGAACTAAATTAATATTATTAGGATTCGACGTCCGAGAATAGCTATGCTATATTAGGAGGCACGTCGGGGACCATGGACTAATAATCAGCGGCTTCGATAAATCAAATAAATAATTATAGAATAATTATATTCGATAAATCAATCACAGGAATATGCCACCATAATCCCGTGACTGCACTCCTCCGATTATGAGATTATATTTATCTCCTCATGAGAATAATAATAAGTGTCCATTGATATAATCATTACATATGGATTAATCCTCCATAGACTGTTCATTCTAAATCGGAAGTTACCGTTAACCCTTTTAGAACCTCTTATCCTTATTTACCATTAACCCCCTAGTGATCAATTAATTCATACAACTCACTGGTGATCAATCAGTGTGATATGAACTCGCGCGATCGATCAGTTTCTAGGATTAACAAATAAGGGAACTGTCTATCTACTTCCATAAATGGAAGGAATGGATTCCGTATCTGTGATAACACAGACTACTCACTCAATCCAGTACAACGCCAAGATGGGGTAATTCAGACCACAGACTCAGTGTAATCCTTAACCGTCTAGTCAAACTTCATACTGATTCAAGCAGTTGACTGTGATCACCTCAGGATTAAGATATATCCATAAATATGATCATCCATTGATTCGATAAGACTTCTCGATTACGGAATTATATCGTGAACTCTTATCAAATCGGTCCAGCCCTATATGATATATCTATCATATATAAATGCCCCACTAGGTTCTCTTAACCGAAAGTCCGGATAAGACAATCACACCTATTGTGTTCTGGGCGCATTAATAGTACGTTAAAGGAAAGACCCGATACTCTCGATTAACTTCACTACGGTCTAATTGTATTTTAAGTACATCTTCACTAACTCAATCCTCCCGTGTATATCCCATACACTGAGTTAAGTGATTACATAAACGATATACTTAGGGTTTTCTGTAGTGTAATTACTATTGTCACATCGGTGAATATGAGAATAATAAATATGAATAACAATATCATTTCATTTATTAAATAAAACAATTACAAAATTGTCTTTCGGGCATCACACCTAACACAATGACTATAGCTTCACAAACTGAATACTAGAAACATGTAGGATTGCTGCTTCAAAGTATTCCACTAGTCCTTGAAGGGTAGGATTGCCTCTTCACTAGCTCCACCACAAACAACAGTTCTTGACCCTTCAAAAGTGCTTCTCTATCCTCGGCAAACTTCTTGAAAAAGAGGGTTTGAATTAAGAAAGTGATTTAGCTTTCAGCAGGCTTCTAATCAGGATGATAGGATCAGCAGCCTAAGATCTTCAAGTGTATAAACTAGATATGACTTGATTGTAGATAACCACTTGAAGATAAACTAGATCAGCAAATCGATAGCTCAGTGACGCTCAGTAGAGTAAGATTGCACTTGATAAATTTCTTGCTTAAAAACTTTGATTGCTTTGTATGTATTCTTTCTTGTTTTTCATCCCCTGCATTTTGAATCAAGAGTCTTCTATTTATAGGTGTGAATCCTGTGACTTCTGTTTGAATTTCAAATATATCCGTTTCAGAATTGACTTTGTCTTGACTGCAATTTTCCTTTGCTGCATCGTACTGACACTGTCAGTGTTACTTTTTGACAGTCTAGTTTGTCTATCCATTGACTAATTTTCATTGGATATAGCTCGACTCTTTAAAATGTTCTTTCCATCTTGACCTTTGATTTACTGATAAATCTAAGGCTTGTAATTCATCCTTATCCATTTAATCTTCCAAAAAGAAACTTGGATTAATTCGATTTTCTATTCAGCAGACACCTGTTGTATAGGTCTGCTGATATCCATGTCTATCAACTGACTTTCAGTCAGCTGTGTTTTATAAACACTTCAGCTGACTGCTTCTCATCTAACTTATTATTATGAAGTTAGAGTACACCATTTTAACCAAAACCAAGTTCCAATCACCACTTAACTTTTATGGAACATAGACCTTATACACAAGATATATGTGATCAGATTATGTCATCAAAGACTTCCCTAAATTCTGATCCCATATCCATGAATTTAAATACTAATTTTGGTCCCTTAGCCTTCATAACTGAGTTTGAACCCTCAGCCGTCAACCATCAGCAAGTTCTTAGACACTCTACTGACCTAGATAGGTCTGCTGATCAAGTCAGCTGACCTCTTTACAGTGCTTGTTTGATCAAACCTATACAAAGATCAAACTCTAGTAAACCTATACATTTAATCTATACATCTTTTTGCCTTTGCTTTATAACAACTAGTCTGGCACTCATCATTAAAACTAGAATATGTCCAACAAGTTTAGAAGATTATAAAGGGTAGGATGATTAGGTTATAAAAAAAGGTTTGGGCCGGATTTTCATGTATCGTGTATATATATATATATATATTTAGGAGATGAAATAAAATCAATTTTGACCCAAACCCGATTATTACCCGATTTGCCCCCTCCAAACCCGGTAATAAATGATCAAATATTAAAAATATATTTGTTTAAAAAAATCATTAATATATAGATTTCCGTTTCTTATTCAAAGCTAAAATTTTGGCTTGCCTTCTAAAAAAGTATTCTAAAGCATCATCTTTTAAATGCCTCCTCAAGGTTTGCCGACAAATCCCTAGAAGCTCTCCTTTCACACCACACTGACTACTTTTAGATGGGGTAATTTTCTGTGTAGAAGTGTGGAGTTTGTATCGCAAGGAAATACATAAAGCAATATTGGTATGATTTAGTTTTTTTTTTGTTCGATGTTCTGATCACTTTCACAATACGAAGCCATAGTTCGGTCTGATTGCAAGTATTTTTACGATTTGTGATTTTCTCTTTTTCCTGTGAATAACCCGCCAGTCTGATTGCATGTCTTTTTACGATTTGTGATATTCTCTTTTTGCTGTGAATAACCCGTGATACACCGGTGAAAAATGAGGATCTCATTTCATAGTCTGAGATCAGCGTACCGCATACGATTGCGCTACAATGAGCGTCGAACATGGATGAAAGCGAGATGGATCAACAAAACATTCACGATGACAAGCAATACTTTGGTATGGTTGCAGTTGCAGAGGAGGTTGCTCTGCCTTGCGGGTTGTGGCGAGGTGTTTTCTTAATCGAGCATTAATTTTACACCTTCTATATTTTTTGTGTTTTTTTTTTATCCAACCTTTTAATGAGGTTATGATTTTCACGATTTTTACTCTCTTTTTTCCACTGAATTTTCACTATTTAATGACGCCAAGTGTGACTATTTGTTCTTGCAGGGATTCGGGTTGCATTGAGAATTTGTAAGCTGAGTGTTGGAGTTGGGATGGGATGTTAAGGTATGTTGTGACGGTCTATTAAGACTTACGTGATAATAAAATTGAGACCATGTTGAATTGCTTAAGAATTTTTGTTCTTATCAAAGCCTTTGGATATTTGTGTATTCATATAATATGATGTTGTGGATATATGGATATTTTCAATATTGAATATTTGTGTTTGAGCGGAGAAGTTGGGGATGAGATTTCTAATATTAATTTAATACGTGTGTTAAATGTTAAATGTGTTAGATAATGATCCACATTTGGTCATGAAAGTAAAAATGTTCACATGTGGAAAATCCTTGAAGATGGTATGTGATGATTATTAATTTATATATTATTCTAGATTTAATATGTAATTGATGATTTATGAGAAAACTCTTTGTATCATGCCTTATTTGGAAATTATAAGGCGACATCGAAATTATTGTTGTATTCATTCAAGAGAAATGATATTGATGATCGTTTTAGGACAATTTAATGTTGTATTTAGTTATTTATAATTTATTTGAATTGTTGTGATTTTTTAAGAATTTTTTAAAGCATTTTGTATATTATGTTTGTTGGTGGGTTCATGGACCGAGTTTCAGAATCAATTCTTTTGAAATTTGAAATAAATGAAAGAATGCTTTTTGTTTGGGGATTATAGAGAGTGATTTATAGATTGATTAAGGAGAATTTTAATTGGAAATAAAAGAAAGAGTTCTTAGGAAGGAAATAAACGTGTGATTTTGTGCAGTCAATTTTATGAAGATTCGTGAGATTCCTAAAAAATAAATGAGTTTGAATTAAATATGTGATTTTATTTTTTATTTTTGGAAGGAAATAAACGTGTGATTTTGTCTGCAGTGATTAATGGGAGTTTTACTTTGAAATTTAAAATAAAAGAAAGATCTTATGGTTGAGTGATTGTTGGGAGTGATTTATGCGTTGATTAAAGAGATTTTATTTGAAATAAAAAAATTGTTATGGTTGAGAGATTATATGTAGTGAGTTAATCCTGATTGATTTCTTCTTTAATGCATTGTTTTTTTTACTTGACTTGATTGACTATTCTTTCTTTGGTTTGGAGCGGATTCGAGAGATTTCATAAAAAAAATAAATGGATTTGCATTAAATGTGTGATTTTATTTTTGGAATTTATTAAACGTGTGATTTTGTCTACATTGATGATGAATGAGAGTTTTAATTTGAAAATGAAACAAAAGAAAGAGTTCTTATGGTTGGGGAATTATAATGAGTGATTTATGTGTTGACTAAGGTGAATTTAAATTTGAAATTGAAATTTTGAAATGAAAGAAATTCTTAGGGTTGAAAATAAGTCAATTTACTCTCTTTTTCACATTAATGCAATTATTTTTGGGGGGGGAGGGTGGTGGTGGTGGTGGTTGTCCTTTTCATCCATTAACCTAAAACACGAGTTTCTCTTTTCTCATAAATGTAGTATTGAAAGAAAGAGTTGTTGCTTTGGCTTCAACCCATACCTACTTTTTCTTGGTGTTTACATTCGACCAATGCATCTTAGTTTGCTTTTAAATGCTTCTTAGTTTGCTTTTAAATGCATCTATTCAAATATGTTATTATTAAATCGTAGGAGAATGTAATTGTTGAGTTTAGTGAAATCAACTTGATGTTTAAATATTCATCTATTTTTGTAGGGTCAAAAAGTAATTAACGTTCACTGGTGTACCATATCCATGCCAGGGCATGTTCGCAAGTGAGGACTTGGATGTATTAGGATACTTTGGTTAAAAGATGATTTGGGGTGGGGTTCGGTAGTGGGGGTGGAGGGGATGGGTGGTGGATAAGTAATTTGATATTGTGGTGTATGTACTTCATACCAATTGTTGTCTTATATATTAATGATTTATTAAATATATGATACTGCTAATATGTAATGATTTTCATTTTATATAAATTTGAGAATGTCAACATTCATCATATATTTACGTTGAATGTCCAATTGTTTTTTCATATATTCAAATAACCCGTGCATGTCACGGGTTTTAGGCTA
>CM044906.1:56956953-57004427 GCA_024500145.1 Gentiana dahurica var. dahurica
CTAGATTCCACTTAAATGAGGATAGAATTTTGCACCACCTTCAAAATAATTTTTGTAAATTATTTCAAGTATTGATCAAAATCAGCCAAAATAATTGTAAAATATAATAAACATTTTATCTAACTTTTGATTGTGAAGTTAGATTACATCATTTTAATATATAAGTTCCAAACATCATCCAACTTATGGAACTTAGACCTTATCAAGGTATATGTAATCGTCAACTTTCCTAAATTATTCCATATCCTTGACTTTAAATACTAAGTTTGATAGCCTTTAGAATCGAGTTTGAACCTCATTTCTCTTATGTTTCAGAGTTACTAGTCATTGACCTCTACCTCATCGATTAGACCATCTGATATTAATCAGCACCCTTTACAGTGCTTGTTTGATCAAACCTATTTATGAATCAAACTCTAATAAACCTATACATTTGATCTAGACATCTTTTTGCCTTTGCACTATAACAGCTAGTATGGCACTCATCATCAAAACTAAGAAATAAGTCCAACAGAAGAAGTCAAGGAAAATAAGTTATCTGTTGCAAAACAGAAATTTGAGAACTTTAAAATGAAGACTGGTGAATCCAATGATCAAATGGATAACAGATTTTCAAGCATCATCAGTGAACTGCAACAACTTGGACATACTTACCCTCAGGAGGAAGTTTGTCTAAAGATATTGAGAAGTCTACCTGAAAGATGAAAGATTATCACATCAGTGCTTAGAGGAACAACAAACCTTGCAAACACTGACACCTTGACTCTAATGTCTCAATTAAAGGCCCATGAATTTGAGCTGAATAGTGAAGACAGTACACCAGCAGAGGCACACAAGGCCAGTGCACTGGTTGCACCCCAGCAAAGCAAAACAGCTGACTCAAGCAGCAAAGAGACATAGGAGCTGAAAGAACAAGTAGATTTATTGATCAAACATTTTGACAGGTTTAGCAAGAAGAAGCAATTTAAAGGAGGTTCATCATCAAACAAGAATTCAAGCTCAAGCAAAGACATGAAGAAAAATGATGATGAATACAGATGCTTCAACTGTAAGAAGAAAGGTCATTTCAAGGCTGATTGCCTAGAAGAAAAAGATATAGATGTGCATAAGAAGAAGCACAAGACAACTGAAAAGAGAAAAAGCAAGAAGGCACTCAAAGCTGAAACTAGCAGTGAAAAGAATGAAGAATCATCTGAAAATGATTCTGATGAGGATGAAGCTGACAGCTCAGACAATGAAAAGGCTTACTTATGCCTTATAGCTAAAGAATCGAATGAAACTGAGGTAACATCTAGCTCATACTTATCATCTAGTGCATTCACATCTGACACTGCACAATTTTCTATTCTCCCCTTAGATCTGCAAATCTAATTCAAAATCTCATGAGTAAATTTGAAGAAATTCAATTAAATCATGAAATTCTGGAACAAGAATGTGAGAATCCGAGAAAGGAATAAAAGATTAAAAAGAACTGGATGAAATGAAAGCTGAACACACTAGTAAGGAAATTTACTCAGTTGATCAACAAGTAGCATATGATCACCCATCTGATTCTGAAAGACCAGCTGAGAAAATATCCCTACCAGTTAAGAACACCATTACACCACAAATTGCACCAGCTTACGAACCCCCAAAAAGGTTTCGATCCAGATCTGGTCTTGGCTACAACAGTCAGGGTGAAATTCTGAATCAAGGACCAAGCCTGGACCAAAATTCAGAAAAGGACATACTATAGTTTCAACCACTCATCTTGCACCGTTTAAGTCAAAACCCAGTGTAGTGAAACAGTAGAATAAATCATCAATCCTACCAAGTAAAGGAAAAGGTTTTCAAAAAGGTAAGAGAATACTTTACCCTTATGCGGATGATTGTAATGTTGCACCCCAAAAAAATACAAGAAGAAACCATTTCATGCTATGCATCATGTGTTTAGGAAAAACCAACCAAGGCACATTCCTGGACACAAGAAGCAACATGATAACAAGTTTCCTCCTACATATTGGAGAGTGAAAAAGGATGCAAATGCACCAAAAAGTAGAGAAAAGTATCAGAATACCTTTAGTAGAAATATTAGAAGCTATTCCGCCATGCCTTATATATATGAAGTTGATGACTTCAACTATCCAAAAAGATGATCTTTTTGATATACACTTGGAGTATGAGGCATGACTGCTAACAGGCATGGACCCAAACAGTGTTGGGCACCTAAACATACTTAACTTGTTTTGTAGGATGTCTGGTACATAGACAGTAGATGTTCCAGACACATGACAAGGAACAAGAGATGGTTGACTGATTTTAAAGCCTTTGATGGACCCAAATTAACATTTGGAGGCAAGGAAAACCCAGGAAAAATTCAGGGGGAAGGCATAATGCTCAAAAAGAGCTTGAAGATTCTAAATGTAGCTTATATTAAAGGACTGAACTTCAATCTGCTAAGTATCAGTCAATTCTGTGACAAAAGCTACAATGTGCACTTCAACAAGGAAGGATGCAAGGCGATTCATAGCCAAACCAACACATTTGTACTTGCAGGAAGAAGATAAGACAACATGTATATGGTATATTGGAAGACATCAAAAGCATGAACAGGTTTACTTGTCAAAAATAAACAATCAACCAATTGGATTTGGCATAGAAGATTGAATCATCTCAACTTCAAAACCATCAACACACTGTCAAAGAACAAGTTAGTTGAAGTCCTACCAGAGATCACATTCGATAAGGGAAGTCTCTATGATGCATGTCAAAAAGGAAAGCAAATCAAAAGCTCTTTCAAGTCAAAGCCCTATCAATCAACAACAAGAATTTTACATCTGTTGCATATGGATCTTTTTGGACCGGTCACACCAGTAACTATAAGTGGAAAGAAGTACACTCTAGTAATGGTGGATGACTTTTCCAAATTCACTTGGACCATATTCATGAACATGAAAAGAGAGACACTCAAAAAGATGCCAGATTTGTTATGAAGAATTCAAAATGAAAAAGAACTGAAGATCATCAAGATTAGATCAGATAGAGGCGCATAGTTTCTAAATGAAATTATCAGAACCTACTATGAATAAAATGGAGTACTGCATCAACTGTCAGCAGCAGGGACTCCACAACAAAATGGTGTAGCAGAAAGAAGAAATTGGACACTCAAAGAAGCAGTCACAACAATGATTGGAGAAGCATGCTTACCATCGAGATTTTGGGATGAAGGAGCAAATACAACATGTTATACTCAAAACAGATCATCAACAAACATCTTGTAAAAACTCCATATGAAATATGGAATGAAAGAAAACCTAACGTCTCATATTCACATATGTTTGGATCTAAATGTTTTGTTGTGAACGGGAATCTACTACATAATTCTGATGAAAAAGCTGATGAAGCAATCTTTATGTGATACTCAGACACAAGCAAAGCCTTCAGAGTATTCAACAAAAGAACCTTGGTGATTGAAGAATCAATTCATGTAGTCTTTGATGAACCAAACACAAACGGTGAAAGTATTCAAGAACTTGAAGAAGAAGTAGGACAAAGACAAGTTTATATGAATACAACAAAACCAGCTACTATTCTGAATCACACCTTTGGTAATCAAGATGAGCCACCAGTCAACACAACACAAGAGGCACCAACATAAGAACATGAAGTTGATGCACAGACTGAAGTTGTGGAAGCACCAAGTCAAGAGCAACATCAACCTGACCTCAACTGGCTAAGAGACCATTCTGAAGAACAATTCATTGGAGACATTCACACATGAGTCAGAACCAGAAGACAACTGGAAAATATGCTAAAATGTTTTCTATCACAAGTGGAACCCAAAACAATAGATGATGCAATCCAAGATGCTGATTGGATTACAGCTATGCAGGAAGAACTAAATGAATTTGAAACAAATGAGGTCTGGGAACTTGTTGATAGACCAGAAATGGCCAACATCATTGGAACAAAATGAGTATTCAGAAACAAGATGGATGAACAAGGGACAGCTGTCAGAAACAAAGAAAGGCTAGTTGCAAAAGGCTACTCTCAAGCAGAAGGAATAGATTATGATGAAACCTTTGCCCCAGTATCAAGATTGGAAGCAATCAGACTCTTTCTAGCCTTTGCAGCCCACAAAGACTTCAAAGTTTACCAAATGGATGTCAAGAGTGAATTTCTGAATGGACTTTTGGAAGAAGTATATGTGGGACAACCTCCTGGTATTCAACTCAAAGGGAAAGAAGATAAAGTGTACAAACTCCGAAAGGCACTTGATGGACTCAAATAGGCACCTAGAGCCTGGTATGAGACACTATCACAATTTTTGATCAACAATGGATTCAACAAAGGAACTATTTATAAGACTCTCTTCAAGCTAGAGGGAGGAACAAACACCTTGTTAGTCCAAATATATGTTGATGACATTATCTTTGGATCAGAAGATGAAAAGCTATGTGAGAAATTTGCAAACTTAATGAAAAGTAAACTTCAGATGAGCATGATGGGAGAATTAAGTTACTTTCTTGGTCTACAAGTAAAGCAAATGAATTATGGCATCTTTATCAACCAAGCCAAGTACACAAAAGACTTGATACACAAGTATGGCTTGGACACAAGTGGCACATCAGATACACCAATGTGTGCAAGAGTTATTCTTGGAAAAGATGAAAGTGGAAAAGATGTTGATCAGAAGCTTTATAGAGGAATCATTGGATCCCTACTATATCTAACTACAAGCAGACCTGATATAGCATTTGCAGTAGGAGTATCGGCAAGATTTCAAGCTCAACCAAAGGAATCTCACCTTCTAGCAGCCAAAAGAATAATCAAATACCTAAAGAACACCATAGTGTTGGAATTTGGTATCCAAAAGATGGAGGTTTCAAGTTGATATCATATTCAGACTCAGACTATGCTGGATGCAAGATAAATAGAAAAGGCACCTCTGGAACCTGTCAAATGCTAGGTAGCAGACTAGTATCATGGTTTAGCAAAAAGCAAAACTCTATATCCGTATCAACAGCTGAGGCAAAATATATAGCAGCAGGCAGTTGTTGTAAACAATTTGTATGGATCAGACAACAGCTAAGGGACTATGGAATGGAGGAGAAGACAATTCCAATAGTGTGTGGTAACACAAGTGCAATATCTATCACATAAAATCTAGTACTACACTCAAGAACAAAACACATTGATGTGAGACATCATTTTTCAGAGATCATGTTGAAAAATGACATGTCATTCTAAGATACATACCAACTGAAGATCAATTGGCTGACATTTTCACAAAACCACTCAGTCATGAAAGATTCAGCAAGTTGAGAACTGAGTTAGGAATGATAGAAATTGACTAAGTACTAAGGAGCAGCTAACTGGAGTAATTAGCTAAGTAACTTCACCAGCTGAATGAACCTTTTCCATTGCGGGTGAGCTCATTTGGCAAGTAAGGCACTGGTACTCAGCGAAGTTAACTACACTGATCGTTAGGAACAGTTGTATACAATAGCTCAGTAAAGAAGTCACTTCACCGGCCTAGTGACCAGCCAAGTCACTCCACCGAATGATACAATGGAGTAAACAGCAAACTAAATTGTGAACTGAATCAACTATATACACGTGGAAAATCAAGAAGTTATGGAGGACTATACTGTGGAAGATTACACACGTGGAGATCAATTCATAATCGTGGAGGTAACTATATTATTTTTTTAATTACAAACGCCTCGATTCCCGGGATTATCATTACTTACCTCAACCCACTCCCCCACTACACTCAAATACCATGATTTATATGTTAGGTGTGATGCCCGAAAGACAATTTTGTAATTGTTTTATTTAATAAATGAAATGATGTTATTATTCATATTTATTATTCTCATATTCACCGATGTGACAATAGTATTTACACTACAGAAAACCCTAAAGTATATCGTTTATGTAATCACTTAACTCGGTGTATGGTATATACACAGGAGGATTGAGTTAGTGAAGATGTACTTAAAATACAATTAGCCCGTAGTGAAGTTAATCGAGAGTATCGGGTCTCTCCTTTGACGTGCTATTAATGCGCCCAGAACACAATAGGTGTGATTGTCTTATCCGGGCTTTCGGTTAAGAGAACCTAATGGGGCATTTATATATGATAGATATATCATATGGGGCTGGACCGATTTGATTAGAGTTCACGATATAATTCCGTAATCGAGAAGTCTTATCGAATCAATGGATGATCATATTTATGGATATATCTTAATCCTGAGGTGATCACAGTCAACTGCTTGAATCAGTATGAAGTTTGACTTGACGGTTAAGGATTACACCGAGTCTGTGGTCTGAATTACCCCATCTTGGCATTGTACTGGATTGAGTGAGTAGTCTGTGTTATCACAGATACGGAATCCATTCCTTCCATTTATGGAAGTAGATAGACAGTTCCCTTATTTGTTGATCCTAGAAACTGACCGATCGTACGAGTTCATATTACACTGATTAGCTACCAGTGAGTTGTATGAATTAATTGATCACTAGGGGGTTAATGGTAAATAAGGATAAGAGGTTCTAAAAAGGGTTAACGGTAACTTCCCGATTTAGAATGAACAGTCTATGGAGGATTAATTCATATGTAATGATTATATCAATGGACGCTTATGATTATTCTCGTGAGGAGATAAATATAATCTTATAATCGGAGGAGTGCAGTCACGGGATTATGGTGGCATATTCCTGTGATTGATTTATCGAATATAATTATTCTATAATTATTTATTTGATTTATCGGAACCGCTGATTATTAGTCCATGGTCCCCGACATGCCTCCTAATATAGCATAGCTATTCTCGGAAATCGAATCCTAATAATATTAATTTAGTTCTTGTTGGACTTTATTAAAACGATATGTGAATTAATTGTTTAGTGGACTATTAAATTAGTTGGGCTAAATAATTAAATACACGGAAAAGACATTTTTCGTGGACTCGACCCAAATTAGTGTGTTGACCTTTTTTGACCTAATTGGTCAAATATGGTTTTGTGCGTGTGAACCTTTTAATAAAAAGGTGGCGCCACTTTTTGTGATTAATAATTATTAGGAAATTAGTTTTCTTGGATAATTATTTAATGTGTGATTTATCTTTTATTTGTTAAATGATAATTCATGAAATATTAGATAATAATATGATTTATCCTAATTTGTTTGGGATAATTATTTTATTTATCTTTTATTTGGAAAAAGGATTAATGTAATTATTATCTCTTAATTATTTAATCCTTGGAGGCTAAGTTTTACTCTCCTATATAAAGAGAGTTCTGTTGTGAATAAGATGAGAAAGGGTGTGCTCTAAAAACAATCATTACTTGTCATTTCGTGCAAGTGGGAGATTGTTAGGTGTAGTGCCCGAAAGACAATTTGTGTAATTGTTTTTAATAATGAATGACAGAATTTATCTCACCTTATTACTTGCTTTGTGCTTGTAAAGTAATACACTGCTGCAAACCCTAAGTATATCTGTATGTAACCACTTAACTCAGTGTATGGATTACACGTGAGGATTGAGTTAGTGGAGATATGCTTAAACTGTTAGTCCGTGGTGAACTTAATCAGAGTTTAGGGTCTCTTGATTAAAACACCAATAATGCGCCCAGAACACCTTAGGGTGTGATAGTCTTATCCGGACTGTCGGTAGAGGGTACCTACGTGGGGCATTTATATATGATGGCATTCATATAGGACTGGACCGATTTAATCTGAATTTCTCGGTATAATTCCGTAATCGAGGAATCTTATTAAATCATTAGATGATCATATATGGATCAACCTTAATCCCGAGGTGATCACA
This sequence comes from Gentiana dahurica var. dahurica, assembly GCA_024500145.1. Classification (NCBI taxonomy): domain Eukaryota; kingdom Viridiplantae; phylum Streptophyta; class Magnoliopsida; order Gentianales; family Gentianaceae; genus Gentiana; species Gentiana dahurica. The sequence continues at coordinate 56,964,771 of CM044906.1, forward strand.
GGGTGCTGCTTGTCCCGGGGTAGTGTTTGATGTGTTAGTTACGGTTCACTTAAATAATGTGTTCCAAGCCACTTCTCATTGGCACTATCTCCAGATGAGTGAGTAGTTCTGATTTTCACAGACATGGAATCCATTCCTTCCTGCGGGAAGTAGAGAGACAGTCCCCTTATTTGTTAGCCCTAAGAAAGTGATCGATCGGCCGAGTTCATATTTAGACTAATTAGCTACTAGTCAGATATGTGAACTAATTGATCACTAGGGGGTTGATGGTAAATAAGGATAAGATATTCTGAGTCGGGTTCACGGAGACTTTCCTCTCAGAATGGACAGTCTATGGAGGGTTAATCCGTATGTAGGGATTATATCAATGGACGCTTATTCGCTCTATGGGTTGAGTATAAGTATACATCTATAATCGGTAGAGTTCAGTTTCGGGTTTATGGTGGCGTAATCCCGAAATTAATAATTAATGTACTTATTCGGTTCGATGAATAATTAATTATTGGAGCTACTGATTATAGGTCCATGGTCCCCGGTGTGGCTTCTGTAATTCGGACTAATAATCTTGTTATTTGGGCCTCAGTGATAATTAATTGGCTGGGCTAATTAATTGATATGCATGGATATTATTTAGTTGGGCTAAATAATATAATACACATAAAAGACATTTTATGTGGGCTTTTTGACCCAATATGTGGCGCCATTAATGTCCTAATAATTAGAGAGAAATTAGTTTTCTTGGATAATTATTTAACGTGTGATTTATCTTTTATTTGTTAAATGATAATTCATGGAATAATAGATAATAATATGATTTATCTTAATTTGTTTGGGATAATAATTTTATTTATCTTTTATTTGGAAAAGGATTAATGTGATAATTATCACTTAATTATTTAATCCTTGGAGGACATTGATTACTCTCTTATATAAAGAGAGTTCTCCCAAGTCTAATGGCAAGGTACTATTCACATCACTATTCACCGAGAGAAATTGGCCGCAAAATTTCGGCCTCTATTCTTAGGGTTCGAGTTGGAAAAATCTTCGGGATTTTTCTGGTTGCATATCGAGGAGGGTCGTGTATCAAGAAGGGTGTCCACCAACCGCCGTTTGGAGAACACATCGGAAGATCAAGGCTTCTCTTCCCTATATTGGTAACATGATCTTAACCCCCTTGTAGTTGTTAAATTCTTTGATTATGTTTTATGATATGTAAATCGTGATCCGTCCGCTGCGTATAGATCTAATTTTGGTTAGATCTAAGAACCTGCATCCTTCATGTGGTATTAGAGACAGGTTCCATGATTTATATAGTCATGATCGTAGTTAAACGATTTAAAGGAGTGGAATTGCATGTAGGTATTTTTTTTACTTATTTTATGCATTGATGTGATTAAAATTGTTATGGTTGAAGAGATGGATTGGGGTTGGCATCGTTTACCCGTTAGATCTATTGTAAACTCATATGAACGATGCAAATTCGTTCATATGAGTATAGGAAATTATGTAATTTATTTTTATTGCAATTTTTAATTTCCTAAAAATAGATCTGTTTAGTAGTTGTTTAGATATTTCGTTTTGCCCGTTGATCGAGCCGTTAAAAAGAAGATCCCTCCTGTCAGAATCAAGATTGGAATTTGATGAACAATCCCACAAAATTTGGCGTCGATCAGAGTCCGTTTGGATGCCCGTTCGTTGCTGCAAAGAAGCTGCTGTAACAGAAAAACGCAGGATTCACAGAAACCCTACCTGTGACTTCCTCGAATTTCTGGGAGAGTTTCGACCGTTGAAACGCAAATCTAACCGGTCAGATTTACAAATATGGACTTTTGGACGTGGAATAAAAATTTCAGGTCGATCGGGTTTCATCTCGATTCCCGATCGGCAGCGGAAAGTCATTGATGCGCTGCTGTAAAAGTCAGATTCAGCTGCAAGTTGGGCGGCTCGGTGGAGAAGATTGACAAGTCAAAGCTCCGATCCAACCGTCCATCTTGAAATCCGAAGAATGAAGATCAGATCTGGAAAGTTTCGTCCCGATCCGAGTTCGTTTGATATGCCAATCGTCGAAGATTCTATACATCTGCAGATTAGGGTTTTAATTTATTTTTTCGAATAGATTAGTTACGGGGGTGCCAACGGTCCATCTCGGTGTTTATTTTCCGCACTAGTATACATGTGTAGATTGTATGAGTAGAACCGGAAAATTGCCATGACATGCATCATATCATGAATTCCACTCCATATGCATACATGTAGAAATTAATTCGAGGAATTAGTTAGGCATGTATAAAAACACGCGATTAGTTTTAATTAATTGTATGATATTAATTAGAAACTAATTAGGGTAAAAACCGAGGAACGCGGGTTTTTTCAATCGTCGAGGTTGGGTGATGGATTCTCGGTGAATGCCACTCTGCGAAAGCATAAGGAGTAAAATCCCGAAACCTCGTGGTTAAGGTGTTGGATTCTTGGTGATTCCACCTTACCTAAGACGAGATTACGTTTTTGTTCCGTAGAGTCTACGTGAAAGTTTGATGTTTAAGGATTGGATAATCACGGGCAAACAGGTTCGAAAGTGGTTTAACCACGGTTGGGTGGTCAACAGTAGCTACGGCTCGATCGACTTCACCCTCCATGTATGGCGTTTGCACGGGGATCTCGCAAGGCTGAGTCGTCCGAAGAGCCACTACGGCTTAACGGAGCTCCCCTAGCCTTGATCCGTCCGACGGCCACATATGTTCTAACGAATAGGTCGGGTGGGTTAGCCCACATAACCGACAACATTCGGGCCTGTGAATTATTGTTCCTTAATGTAACATCAAGTCCAAAAACGTGATCAGTAAACCCACCACTTTTTCAAAATATTGAGAGGGAGCGGGAGAGGCGACAGCCGACCCCACGGCCTCTACTGTTGACACAAGCAATGTGAGAGAATGGTGACGCCTCGTGCCGGCCTGGGACCGGCCTCCCTAAGGAAGGCCTTCACCGCTATCAAAATTCAAGGCTTGGTCTCCGAAAGGATAGGATTTTGGGTACTCGTCGGGTCACTGACCGACCCTAAGGCGGCACACTCGGGGTCTACCTAAAAATCTGAGACAGTAGGTCACACTCATAAAGGGTATTTTTGGTAGTACCTTGGCTGAAAAAGGAAAGGTGATTGACGATCACAAATGAGATGTTCGATTCTCAATCTGATCTTCAATATTAATCGAAACCTCTTTGACCTACCCTAAGGTGGCACTGAGGCATTAGATTAAATCCTTGGAACGGTATGATAGACTATAAGTACTTAGTTTATGTTCCTAAAATTTTAGTAGTGTATGATTTGGATTTATTTTCTGTCAATTTTATTTACAACTGTTATATATATATCTCTAAGGTGCTAGACTGCTAGTGTAAAATTGACTAGTAATGACTTCGTTAAAAAGTGGTAAGTAACTAGAACGTTGTATTTATTAATCTCACATGCGATTAATTTTTCGGAAGATATATTTCTCTTGAGCCTTCAAAACTTAAGTGACGTAAATAAGTATGTCACTGCTGTCAATCGTGCAGAACGAGAGACAACCGTAGTTAGTTTGAAAGGTGATTGGGACGATAAAATTCTTCTAGTGAATTTTAATTGTGTAGTGTCTACACGAGAAATTTTCTAATAGAAAAATTGGAGACTCATAAATTAAACTGTCGCTGGTTAGACGGTATTTGGAACCGATAAACTAGTGAGAGCTTTTATCCTATGTTTTTCTAATTTATTAGAAAATTAGTCCCACTGGGTAATGCTTTCACTAGACATCCCACAGTTCACGAGTAGTATCTACTCAAGCGAACTGCTAGTTCAAGACTATTTCCTTTTAAGGAAAGTCAAGAATGGGAAAGAATGTCTATAAGTGTTAATCATCTTAACTAAAGTTTTGAGGCTAAACCGAAACATTAATTAAAGAAACTATAGGATAAGGAAAGTGATTTCGGATCATTAACCAATGAATCCTTAACGACTTTCTTAACCGAGTAACTTGACTCAGTGGCTTAGTTCTTTGGAAGAACAATGAAGCTGTGCATTAATGATTAATAAAGGAACAACGGGCATAATTTCAGCTAGAATAGTGGGAGTGATATAAGGAAATGAATTTCGGATTCTATCCTTGAATATCACAGAAAAATTTATTTTTCTGTTTACAGATTCGTTGAAACAAATGGATTCACTTTCAACTCGATATATTGCCTCATAGAAAGTGAATATGACATTTGTAGTACGAATCTGAGACTCGGACTTTTGTTTGATAAAGACAGAACCACTAAGAAAAGCTGAATAGGTATGTGTAACACATCTAAAACTATTAAAGGTAAAAGGTTTCTGTATTAAGATAAACGACTTTTCAATATCTATTAATTAGTTCATATATCCTAGAGATAAGACCTAAAGACTGGCTAAGGGTGATTCCTATTTCCCAGTCTGGGAACACTGTCTCAAAGGAACAATGACTAAGTTTCCTTTCAATCGGGAAAGGGTAATAGATTTGAAGAGGTAACATAGCTTGTTCACCATGACCTTCGGGGTCTAGTGAGAGATACAAGCTAGTGGGAGATTTTGAGTGGTGACATTTTTGTCTGATAACTACTCGAAACGCGATTTAGTTTATCGAAAGAATACGAGGAGAAGTCTTTGATTTTAGCAGAGAATAGAGTATTCCATGCTCAGAAATAGGCTATCGCATAGTCTTGGGACTGATGCTCGGCTTGCCTCCTAGTGGAATGTTTTTCCACAGAGGAAGAAACCATTCACTTGCCCGCTATAGTTATTAATGTGCTACAATACACTGTTAAACTCGATTAAGATAATTAGTTGCAAAATAACGGTTAACATTATTATGTAAACCGAGAAGTCTACCTAGAAGATGCTAGTGAGTTTATGGATAAGGAGTGAATTCGGTTCACACCACATCCATAAATGTAGGCATTTAGCATTTAATGCTTGAAGGTAGGACTGGGGATTTTGCGCATACGTTCAGATTGTGACTGTTCGTGAAATATCTTAATGTCACGAGTGAAGGTTGGTTTTAAGATTCTTGAGATCAGAAAGTGACGGTTGGACTGTCACACCCTTTCTGAAAGAATACATAGATAACAACCTTAGAACTTGGAGTACGGTTACCCAAAGGTAGTTACTATCTGATTTAATCAGACCACGTCCAACATTAGTTGTTGGCGATTACACTGATAAATACTACTAGATCAGGGTGTCAATCCACCACGCAGTGGGAGTATGGTTTAACCATTGACCCATTGTGGTTTTGTGGACTTTACGGTCTGCTGGGGTGATTGATAACCTATGGCTCTTAGTGGGCTGTATAGGATTCCGATCATAGAGGTTGGTTTGACAGCCTTAACCCTGTAAATGGAGTTTTTGTACTCCAGTTTTGTTCGATCTATTGTAGAACCACCTGAGTGTCTCAGGCCCAGTGGGAGCAATTGGATCTATATAGAAAAGAGTCGAATGAATAGGAAAGTTTAAATTTTCAGCGCAAAGTTGAGTGGTATAGCGACAAGTAGAGAGTTAACCGGACCTTGAACTCTCTCACCACTCGGTCTTGCTAGATTTCGTTAGAAAGCAGAAAATAGGGGTGATTCCACGAGACTTTCTTGCTGAACAACGGAATCTGAATTCATTTAGAACAGAAGGGTTTTAGCTAAGAATGAATAACGGATTCGTTACAAAGCAGAAGATAGGGGTAATTCCCTAATACCTTTTTTGCGAGACTAACGATATCTTAATTTATTCAGAAAGAACCATTGGTAGGAAGCCTGCCATGGCTTATATCCTTGTGGATTTAAGAGAACCTCTCGGTCATTTAAAAGTCACATGTTTTAAAATATGTGGACTTGACCAAAATATTGATAAGTTTTTTCATAGACTGGATATCAATATTGGTAAAGTAGTAGCATTAGTGTTCATAAATGATAACACTAAAACGATTGGAAACAACATGGGTGTGCTATCTGAAGTCGGAAACTGACACGCCAAGATTCTCTGGATGAGAGAATTGGACTATATTCTAAGAATTTGATTCGGTCAAATTCGCAAGAATGAGTCATTGGCTATCCCATCGGTCTTATTGGTTAAGATGATCATGCATATACGTATGCAACATTCAACGAGAGTAGTCCTACCTTACCTCTCAGGAATGATTCTCTAAATCTTCGGATAAAGAGAAAATGGGATAGAGTCTCTCTTGGATAATGGCAAGTCAGGTTATCACAAGTCAATAGTAATCGAATCTTGGATTCGAGCAATAAGTAGCGGTTTAGTACATCCTCAAGTATCTTTAGAGAACGAGGAGTCATATTCTTGTATATTCAGGTGCAAACTTGAATATGGTTGACTACATTGATTCTGACTTGTAGTCAGATTAAAGATGATCATTAAGTTGATCTCGGGCTCAGTGTTTACTCATGGTGCTTAGAATTTCCTTTTATGGTCTGGGAGTAATTCCAGGTCTGATAAGCCGATATCACTTCATTGTGAAAACAGTGAAGGGATAGCTTAGAAGGATCTTCTCGGTCACTAGAAGTCAAAAGCATATTGAGAGAGAGTCCCCGCCTGATTAGATGGACCAGCGACGTTTCGATCCTAAAGATCGTCTCGAGCCGACAGCCTAACTGATCAGTCGAGTGCTTGAAGGGTACGGCATTGATAGATATGACTCATCTGCTTTTAGAGCAAGTGGGAGAGTGTTGTGAATAAGATGAGAAAGGGTGTGCTCTAAAACAATCATTACTTGTCATTTCGTGCAAGTGGGAGATTGTTAGGTGTAGTGCCCGAAAGACAATTTGTGTAATTGTTTTTAATAATGAATGACAGAATTTATCTCACCTTATTACTTCCTTTGTGCTTGTAAAGTAATACACTGCTGGAAACCCTAAGTATATCTGTATGTAACCACTTAACTCAGTGTATGGATTACACGTGAGGATTGAGTTAGTGGAGATATGCTTAAACTGTTAGTCCGTGGTAAACTTAATCAGAGTTTAGGGTCTCTTGATTAAAACACCAATAATGCGCCCAGAACACCTTAGGGTGTGATAGTCTTATCCGGACTGTCGGTAGAGGGTACCTACGTGGGGCATTTATATATGATGGCATTCATATAGGACATGACCGATTTAATCTGAATTTCTCGGTATAATTCCGTAATCGAGGAATCTTATTAAATCATTAGATGATCATATATGGATCAACCTTAATCCTGAGGTGATCACAGGGTGCTGCTTGTCCCGGGGTAGTGTTTGATGTGTTAGTTACGGTTCACTTAAATAATGTGTTCCAAGCCACTTCTCATTGGCACTATCTCCGGATGAGTGAGTAGTTCTGATTTTCACAGACATGGAATCCATTCCTTCTTGCGGGAAGTAGAGAGACAGTCCCCTTATTTGTTAGCCCTAAGAAAGTGATCGATCGGCCGAGTTCATATTTAGACTAATTAGCTACTAGTCAGATATGTGAACTAATTGATCACTAGGGGGTTGATGGTAAATAAGGATAAGATATTCTGAGTCGGGTTCACGGAGACTTCCCTCTCAGAATGGACAGTCTATGGAGGGTTAATCCATATGTAGTGATTATATCAATGGACGCTTATTCGCTCTATGGGTTGAGTATAAGTATACATCTATAATCGGTAGAGTTCAGTTTCGGGTTTATGGTGGCGTAATCCCGAAATTAATAATTAATGTACTTATTCGGTTCGATGAATAATTAATTATTGGAGCTACTGATTATAGGTCCATGGTCCCCGGTGTGGCTTCTGTAATTCGGACTAATAATCTTGTTATTTGGGCCTCGGTGATAATTAATTGGTTGGGCTAATTAATTGATATGCATGGATATTATTTAGTTGGGCTAAATAATATAATACACATAAAAGACATTTTATGTGGGTTTTTTTGACCCAATATGTGGCGCCATTAATGTCCTAATAATTAGAGAGAAATTAGTTTTCTTGGATAATTATTTAACGTGTGATTTATCTTTTATTTGTTAAATGATAATTCATAGAATAATAGATAATAATATGATTTATCTTAATTTGTTTGGGATAATCATTTTATTTATCTTTTATTTGGAAAAAGGATTAATGTGATAATTATCACTTAATTATTTAATCCTTGGAGGACATTGATTACTCTCCTATATAAAGAGAGTTCTCCCAAGTCTAATGGCAAGGTACTATTCACGTCACTGTTCACCGAGAGAAATTGGCCGAAAAATTTCGGCCTCTATTCTTAGGGTTCGAGTTGGAAAAATCTTCAGGATTTTTCTGGTTGCATATCGAGGAGGCTCGTGTATCAAGAAGGGTGTCCACCAACCGCCGTTTGGAGAACACATCGGAAGATCAAGGCTTCTCTTCCCTATATTGGTAACATGATCTTAACCCCCTTGTAGTTGTTAAATCCTTTGATTATGTTTTATGATATGTAAATCGTGATCCGTCCGCTGCGTATAGATCTAATTTTGGTTAGATCTAAGAACCTGCATCCTTCAAGTTCTCCCAAGCCTTAACACACATGATATTTTCGACTTCTCCTCTTAGAGAGAAGAAGTGATAAAATTCAGCCAAGGGGTATAAGGGAGAAATCTTGGAGATTTTTCCGGGTAGCATATCGGAAGGGTTCGAGTCGAGAATTCCTTCCACCGGGAATTGCTTGGATCACACGATCGGAAGACTGTGCTGCTCTTCACACCTTCACATTCATCCTTTTGCGGTTCTTCAACTTGAATTTTGAGATTCAAGAGGTATGCTCTACATCCCCCTTGTAGAATAGATCTAGTTATTTTATTACGTGTATTATGTAGATCTAGATCCATGAAATCGTTGGTGGTATCAGAGACCATGGTGATCTATATTTATACGTATAAAATATTAGATCTAGGAGTGGTAAAACATGTAGATTTTTTGTCCAAATTTTTTTTTAAAAAAGGGGCCGACGCATGCATGATTTTTTTTTATGTTATGAATGTCTTGGTTGAAGAGATGGATTGGGGTTGGTACTGTTTACTCGTTAGATCTATTGTAGCTCCTTTGTTTAGTAACAATTGAGAATAGGAATTGTATTTTATTTATGTCAATTTTCGAAATTTATATGTAAAAGTAGCATCTTTTATTGTAATTTTGAATATCCGGGCTGGAAAAGATGAAGATCTTGCTGAAAAATTGAAGATCAAGACGAAACCCAAGGTATGAACGAGGAGAAACGGATGAATTTTATTAAAAAACTACTACAGGACTTTCTGCGACGCTGAAAAGCGTTGCTATAAGTCCTGTTTAATAAAAAAGATGCGGCTAGGGTTTATTTTGGCGGCTGCATGAATTTTTTTTGGTGACCTAATTTTTTTTTTTATGATCTTTTCAACTGCCGAATAAAAAAAAAAAAATTTTGGAAAATAATTAAATTGCAGCCGCATATAAATAAAATAAATATATGATTAATTATAATAAATTGGATTTATTTAATTAAAAAGACATTTTCTCCTCTCGGGTGTTCGTGGTTCGTGATCCGGCGGTTCGAGTTCAAGATTCGAAGATCAAGACTCGAAGACAACAAGATTGTAATTTATTTTTCCTAGGATAGATTAGATACGGGGGTACCAACAATCCATCTCGGTGTTTAAATTTTCCGCAATTTATTTTTTATGTGTTCGATCATAAAATAGATATAAAAATCGGAATTGCCATGACATGCATCATATCATAAATCCACTCCATGCATACATGTAGAATTTTAATTTTGGTAATTAAAATAGGCATGTATACAAACTCGTGTAATTAGTTGAAATTTAATTAATACGTGGTAATTAATAAATTTAGTAACTAATTAAAGATCCGAGGACGGGTTATGAAATCGTTAGGCCTTTCGGTGTGTGTTCTCGGTGAACCGCCTTAAAGCCCAAACGAGATCACGTTTTCAATTCGTAGTGTCTACGAGATTGAATGATGGTAAAAGAACAATAAATCTTGGATAAAAACGGTTCGCTTATAGGTTGGGTGGTCAACTGAGCTAGGCTCGACCGACTTAACCCTCCTAGTGTGATGTATGCACGGGGGTCCGGCAAGACTAAGCTACACAGGAGAACAGAGAGGTGATTCCTTCTTATCTCAATGGGGCTGTCTTGACCCGATTTCGTCCGACTGTCACATATGTTCCAACGAATAGGACGGGTAGGCTTGCCTACGTTACCGACACCATTCAAAATCCTTGATTTGATGTACTTTTATGTTAACATCAAAAAGACGTGGTTAGTTAACCCACCACCACTTCCAAATTATTGAGTGGGAGCGGGGGAGGCGACAGCCAACCCCACGGCCTCTACTATAGATACAAGTAAGTGAGAGAAGGGTGACGCCTCGCGGCGCTTTGATTTCGTCCCCTACGGATGGTGTTCACCCCTATCAACATTCATGGCTTGGTCTCCGAAAGGATAGGATTTCTGGGTACTCGTCGGGTCACTGACCTATCCTACGACGGCACACTCGGGGCGTACCTAAGAGATCCGATATAGTAGGTCACACTCATAAAGGATATTTTTGGAAATATCTAGGCTAAAAAGGAAGGTAGTCAATGAATAAAGGGATGTTCGATTCTCGTGGGATGTTTGATTCTCACAAGTTATTCATTGATGAGATTGTCTCGATTTAACCGTCATCTCTTTGACCTACCCTACGGCGGCACTGAGATGCGAGGTTAAAACCTTGGAATGGTAGAGTAGACTTAATTATTAGTTTACAATTCCTAAAATTTAATATAGTAGTGTTAAACTTGAATTAATACATGTCATTTTATTTTCAGCAAAATGTCTGCTCAAATTTCTGCTTTACTGTCTGAAAAATTAACGGGAAACAACTTTAAGAAATGGAAGAGTAACTTAAACGTGGTGCTCACGTATGAGAATGTGCAACATGTACTTACTTCTGAATGCCCTACGCTGGCGATCCAAAAACCTGGTAAAGCTGAGATCGAACAGCGTAATCGCTGGATCGAAGCAGATAACCAGGCTCGTGGGATCATCCTGGCGGCAGTGTCGGAGGTTATTAGGACCCAGATTGAAGAGTTTGAGTCTGCAGGAGAAATCATGCGGAAACTTACTACGATGTTTGGATCACCTAGCAACCAAGCAAGACACGATGCCATCAGGTTGGCCATTAACACGAAATTGAAGAAAGGTCAAGCGGTGAATGGTCATGTTCTGAAAATGATCAGTTACTTCAATGACGCCGGTATTCATGGATCAAAGTTCGATGAAGCAACTCAAGTATCGATGATTTTGGAATCATTGACTCCTGAGTTTATCCCGTTCAAAACTCAGTATCTGATGGGCAAATATGAGTTGACCATGACACATATGCTGAATGAACTGACTATCTACGAGGGCCTGCTATCGAAAGATAAGGTCCAAGTAGGGGATAAGAAAGCTGAAGCCAATATGGCCGAAGCCAGGTCATCAAACAAGCCTAAGGCCAAACCAAAGAAGAAGGGTAATGTTGCACCCGTGCCCAAGCGAATGAAGAAAAAGACTGCCAAGAAAGTTGACGAGGCCAAGCCAAAGGGCAAGTGCTTTTACTGTAAGGAGGTAGGACATTGGCGACGCCATTGTCCCGAATATCTTCGTGATGTGAAAGATGGCAAAGTCAAGGCTGTCGCTGGGAAAGATAAGAAAGGTAATTTGGAATTACTATTCTTGGAATCTTTTAACGTAGCTAAAGATGTGTCCACTTGGATACTTGATACTGGAGCTACTAACCATGTATGTTCTTCATTGCAGATTCTTAGTTCGTACGAGGAGCTGGAAGAGGGTTCTTAAGTGATGCGAGTAGGCACTGGGGCGCTCATTTCGGCTAAAGCAGTGGGAGCTGTGGACTTGCATTTTAATAATAGAATTTTACATTTAGAAAATGTTTATTTTATTCCGAATTTCAGGAGAAATTTGATTTCTTATTCTGCCTTAGTTGAACAATCATTTTCTGTTTCAAATTTGAATGGTGAATTTGTTATTTCAAAGAATGGCTTTGAATTGTGTTCAACTATAAATGAAAACGGTTTATATTTTGTAAGACCACATAAAGCTCCCCTACTTAATACTGAAATGTTTAAAACTGCTCATCAAAGATCTGCTAAAAGGCAGAAAGTTTCTCAAGTAAAAGAAGATAAAACATACTTGTGGCATCTAAGGCTTGGCCATATTTCCTAGGAAAGACTCAAAAGAATTGAAAAGGTTAATGCCTTAGGTGAGTCATCTGTTGACACACTGCCTGTCTGCGAGTGTTGCCTGGAGGGAAAAATGACTAAGCGTCCCTTCTCATCAAAGGGTAATAGAGCCACAGGAACTCTAGACTTAGTGCATTCAGACCTTTGTGGTCCGATGAACGTACAAGCTAGAGGCGGATACGAGTACTTTGTGACTTTCATTGATGATTACTCGAGATTCGGTTATGTTTATCTGCTGCATAGAAAGTCCGAGGCTTTTGGAAAGTTCAAGGAGTTCCAAGCAGAAGCCGAAAGGCAACTAGGCAAGTCATTGAAATGCCTTCGCTCGGATCGTGGAGGTGAGTATTTAGATACTGAGTTCATTGACTACTTGGCTGAAAAAGGAATTTGTTTCCAAAGTTCAGCGCCTAGGACACCTCAGCAAAATGGAGTTGCTGAGAGGAGAAACAGGACATTGATTAACATGGTTAGATCAATGATGAGCTACGCCTCACTACCTATATCCTTTTGGGGTTATGCTTTAGAAGCAGCGGTCTACATTTTGAATGCAGTACTGTCAAAGTCTGTCGAAAAGACACCTATTGAGATGTGGTCGGGACATCGCGAAAGCATGCGTCACTTCCGCATATGGGGTTGTCCTGCACATGTGCTGATGGACAAGACTACCAAGCTACAATCACGTACGAAAGTATGTTTGTTTGTAGGCTATCCAAAAGGTACACGTGGTGGTCTATTTTACGATCCGGAAGATAACAAAGTGCTAGTCTCGACTAACGCTACGTTTTTGGAGGAAAGTTATATGAAAGACCACAGACCTCGAAGTACAATTGTACTAGAGGAATTACTCTCCGATGACATCAGGCCTATTGTGGCTGCTGATGTTCCTGTAAACAACACTAATAATACAATAGTCACTTCCGACATTCCTGTTCCACCCAGACGTACTGCGAGAGTGGTTCGGCCACCGGCTCGGTACGGCATGGATTTAGAGGCAAACGTAGTCGCCTCTGATGGGGTGGAAGATGATCCTCCGACCTATAAGAAGGCCTTACTGGATCACGATAAGGATAAATGGATTGACGCAATGAATCAAGAGATGGAGTCTATGTACTCTAACTCGGTACGGAAACTTGTAGAACTTCCTCGGGGTGAAAGGCCCATTGGATGTAAATGGCTCTACAAGAGAAAGAGAGGAGTAGATGGGAAGGTTGAAACCTTCAAAGCACGGCTGGTAGCCAAAGGTTACACATAGCGAGAGGGTATAGACTACGAGGAAACCTTCTCACCTGTGGCCATGATGAAAACCATCCGCATCCTCCTTTCTATTGCTGCATGTCTGGATTATGAAATCTGGCAAATGGATGTTAAGACAGCGTTTCTAAACGGCTTTCTTGACGAGGAAATCTATATGCAGCAACCAGAAGGATTCATTGAAGAAGGTCGAGAGCACATGGTGTGCAAGTTGCTCAGATCCATTTATGGGTTGAAGCAAGCATCTCGTTCCTGGTATCATAGATTCGATCACACGATCAAGTCTTATGATTTCAAACAACACTTTGCTGAATCTTGTGTGTACAAGAAGGTTATCAAAGATAGTGTTGTATTTCTAGTGTTGTACGTTGATGACATACTCCTAATTGGCAACGATAAGGGGATGATGTCCGACGTGAAAAGTTGGTTGACCACGCAATTCCAAATGAAAGATTTGGGAGAAGCGAGTTATGTTCTAGGGATCCAAATTATAAGGGATCGCAAGAACAGGATGTTAGCTCTGTCCCAAGCAACTTATATAGATAAGGTACTGGCACGCTTGAGTATGGAGAACGCAAAGAAGGGTTTTCTACCAAACCGTCACGGCGTTTACCTCTCTAAGACTCAGGGGCCTCAAACTCCTCAAGAGAGTCAAGCTATGGGAAGAGTGCCATATGCCTCGGCTGTTGGTAGTCTTATGTATGCTATGAGGTGTACGAGACCCGACATTTGTTACGGCGTTGGATTAGTCAGCCGTTTTCAATCAAATCCAGGGCAACCACACTGGACATTAGGAAAGAATCTCATCAAATATTTGAAGAGAACCAGAAATTATATGCTCGTCTATTCGAGTGGGAGTTTGGAGCTAGCGGGGTACACCGATTCGACTTTCAGTCAGACAGAGATGATAATAAATCTACCTTTGGTTCAGTGTTTACGCTTGGTGGCGGTGCAATAGAATGGAGAAGCCAAAAGCAATCCAGCACAGCCGATTCAACAATGGAAGTTGAGTTCATAGCGGCCTCCGAGGCAGCTAAAGAAGCGGTTTGGTTAAGAAAGTTCATCAGCAGATTAGGCGTTGTCCCGAATGCTGAAGATCCTATTACTCTCTATTGTGATAACAATGGGGCCATTGCCAACTCTAGGGAACCTCGAAAGCACAGTAAGTCGAAGCATATAGAGAGAAAATACTGGGTGATCAACGATTTTGTCGATAGAGGGGACATTTCCGTCAAGAAAATCGCCTCCGCCGATAATCTTGCTGATCCATTCACCAAGACACTGTCGATTGAAGCTTTTAGTCGACACTTGGAGACTATAGGTATTAGAGACATGTCTCATTTGCTTTAGAGCAAGTGGGAGTGATAGTTTGCTGTATTTTAAATAATAGGGTGTGCTCTAAAACAATTAATCACATGCTTTCGTGCAAGTGGGAGATTGTTAGGTGTGATGCCCGAAAGACAATTTTGTAATTGTTTTATTTAATAAATGAAATGATATTATTATTCATATTCACCGATGTGACAATAGTATTTACACTACATAAAACCTTAAAGTATATCGTTTATGTAATCACTTAACTCAGTGTATGGTATATACACGGGAGGATTGAGTTAGTGAAGATGTACTTAAAATACAATTAGCCCGTAGTGAAGTTAATCGAGAGTATCGGGTCTCTCCTTTAACGTGCTATTAATGCGCCCAGAACACAATAGGTGTGATTGTCTTATCCGGACTTTCGGTTAAGAGAACCTAATGGTGCATTTATATATGATAGATATATCATATCATATATTTGGACCGATTTGATTAGAGTTCACGATATAATTCCGTAATCGAGAAGTCTTATCGAATCAATGGATGATCATATTTATGGATATATCTTAATCCTGAGGTGATCACAGTCAACTGCTTGAATCAGTATGAGGTTTGACTTGACGGTTAAGGATTACACTGAGTCTGTGATCTGAATTACCCCATCTTGGCATTGTACTGGATTGAGTGAGTATTCTGTGTTATCACAGATACGGAATCCATTCCTTCCATTTATGGAAGTAGATAGACAGTTCCCTTATTTGTTGATCCTAGAAACTGATCGATCGTACGAGTTCATATTACACTGATTAGCTACCAGTGAGTTGTATGAATTAATTGATCACTAGGGGGTTAATGGTAAATAAGGATAAGAGGTTCTAAAAATGGTTAACGATAAGTTCCCGATTTAGAATGAACAGTCTATGGAGGATTAATCCATATGTAATGATTATCAATGGACGCTTATTATTATTCTCGTGAGGAGATAAATATAATCTTATAATCGGAGGAGTGCAGTCACGGGATTATGGTGGCATATTCCTGTGATTGATTTATCGAATATAATTATTCTATAATTATTTATTTGATTTATCGGAGCCGCTGATTATTAGTCCATGGTCCCCGACGTGCCTCCTAATATAGCATAGCTATTCTCGGACGTCGAATCCTAATAATATTAATTTAGTTCTTGTTGGACTTTATTAAAACGATATGTGAATTAATTGTTTAGTGGACTATTAAATTAGTTGGGCTAAATAATTAAATACACGGAAAAGACATTTTTCGTGGACTCGGCCCAAATTAATGTGTTGACCTTTTTTGACCTAATTGGTCAAATATGGTTTTGTGCGTGTGAACCTTTTAATAAAAAGGTGGCGCCACTTTTTGTGATTAATAATTATTAGGAAATTAGTTTTCTTGGATTATTTAATGTGTGATTTATCTTTTATTTGTTAAATGATAATTCATGAAATATTAGATAATAATATGATTTATCCTAATTTGTTTGGGATAATTATTTTATTTATCTTTTATTTGGAAAAAGGATTAATGTAATAATTATCTCTTAATTATTTAATCCTTGGAGGCTAAGTTTTACTCTCCTATATAAAGAGAGTTCTCCCAAGCCTTAACACATATGATATTTTCGACTTCTCCTCTTAGAGAGAAGAAGTGATAAAATTCGGCCAAGGGGTATAAGGGAGAAATCTTGGAGATTTTTCCGGGTAGCATATCGGAAGGGTTCGAGTCGAGAATTCCTTCCACCGGGAATTGCTTGGATCACACGATCGGAAGACTGTGGTGCTCTTCACACCTTCACATTCATCCTTTTGCGGTTCTTCAACTTGAATTTTGAGATTCAAGAGGTATGCTCTACATCCCCCTTGTAGAATAGATCTAGTTATTTTATTACGTGTATTATGTAGATCTAGATCCATAAAATCGCTTCCGTTGCGAATGGTATTACTAACATTATATACATAAAACCACGCCATTAAGTCACAAAATCCTTCCATATTCAACCACGTTCACACTACCTCAAATCATCCTATATAAACCACAATTAGAGATTTTTCAGAATTTTTTACACTCTCTTGCATTTCATAAACCCCATTTCTCTCTGAAAAATCGAAGCTTCTCCAAATCTCAATCTTATTCAAACAATGGCTTCATCATCTTTAACCACTCAAACTGGAAAACAATATGATAAATTGATTGCCACTAGATCATTCTTTCAGGAAGAACACTACTTAAAGCTATGTGGAAATAATGAAGGAGCAAAAAGACTGGCAGTTGGATGGAAAAATCTGGGATTGCTGACCTTCTTAAATCCCCCTATCAAAGATGTTTGTTATGAAAACCTTATCTTCTTCTAGAAAAGTGCTAAGTTCATTTTTGGGCTCCTTGCTAAAGAAGTTGACAAAATGGGTGAAGACAAGATCGTTGCATCTGTCAACGGTACAAAAGTGGTCATTACAGCAAAGGTAATTTGCAAACACCTCAAACTCTCAAAGAAAGGACAAACAAAAGCAGCCTTGGTACCATAAAACTTGGATGACTTCTGGGTAACAATCACCAAAACGGCAAACCCAGGTTTTAAGAAACTTAAATGTCTTAGTTATGCTTTGAAGAAACCCTTCAATGAATTCAGTGCTCTAATTGGTAAGACAATTGAAGGCAAGCTCGGGGCAAACAATGCCAAGACATAGGTTCGAATGCGTCTTATGGGAATCATCTACAACAGTCTGGAGTTCAATTAGGCAAACTACTTCTTCCAAAGTCTCAAAGAATAGATCCAAGGTGAGGTAAATGCTGCGAAAAAGGGACTTACCGAAGGGAAGAAGGGAAAGGGTATCTTCTGGATCAAGAAATCCTATGGAATTCAACTCCACTATCTCATGCAATATCTGAAAGTACCGGTAATCAAACTTCATAAATTGCATGAATCCAAAGTCATGTTTACCTATGTCAAATAGCCAAAGAAAGCAGGAGGAGGGAAGAGAAAGCAACCTTGCAGAAACACATCTGGCCAAAGAAAGAAACAAAAAGTTCAAAGAAATATGGACATAGTGGATTTTGGAAAATTAATAGATGAAGAAGAAGAAGAGAAATTAGAAGCAGAGGCAGAACAACAAGAGGAAGAAAGTAGTGGTACGGATGACCAACTTGAAAATGAGGAAGTTGAAGGAGACAATGGAGATGATAAGGAGACTCCAGAAGAACAAGCACATATATCTGCCAGTGATATTTATGATAGAATTGCTGCATATCTTGAATGGAAAGAAGGAGACTCCATAATTCAGCTTCAAGATTCAGAGCACATGCTTGCCGAAGAAGTTTGGATCTTTGTTTTTTTGGGGATCACAACCTTGGTTGGTGTACTTGATGAATCCTCACTCTGGGACATGGTTGATGCGGCAAAAGCAAAACTTCCTCAGATCTCTGATAAAGACAGCGGTGACTCAGAGGATGATGTAGATGACCATGATAATGATGATGGTGATGATCATGAAGATGATCCCTATGGTAATGATGGACAAGACAAGGAGTTTGAACAAACAGCTGATGCAATTGTTGACAAAATTCTCTTAAGTTCATTCTTGTAGCCACAAGAATTTACACAGAATACCCCACCAGCTAAGGCACCTTCATCAGCACCACAAAATGATAAGTAGACTATGGAAGCCGACAAAACAACTGAGCCGGCTCCACAACCTTCATATGCTCCACAACTTTTAGTTGACACTGCAGCTGAATGAACAACAATGTTAGACACTGGCTCAGCTGCTGGCACTCCAGTCAAGACAATTGCCGGAACTGAGCAAGGGGGAACAAGAGAGCATGTTACTCTAGGAATAACATCTACCCAGGTACTTGAAGAAGTAGAAGCTGGTGTAGATGTTACTCAACCGACAGCACAGCACCAAGAATCAGTCGAGGTACCTCCAATTGTGCAACACCAAGACAGAGGACAGCAAACTGAACTAGAATCAGCTGATATCCACCACAAATTTGCTCAACTGACTACTAGCATATCAAATGAGGCCTTTGAAAACATAGCAGATATGTTGGCTGAGGAACTAGAAAAACAAGAAATGTATCTCAGATCTATGACTATGGCATATAAAGAAGAGAGCCACTCCATAGAGAAAAGATTTCAGGCTGTTGCTGAGTACATTGATGCACAAAATATTGGTGTGAAAAGACAAGGTGACTTGATGAGACAGTTAAACATAAATATCACCAACAATCTTGCAGGTCTCAGACAACACGTCTCTCAGGAAAATGAGTCGATGGCAGTGGCCTTCGGCACCAGATTTTGAAGTGTAACCGAGAAGCTGACTCATCATGACAAAAGATTCACATATATTGAATCCAAACTGGATACTTTGATTGGTACAGTTGAAGCTACAAATAGAATCTTACTACAACAAAGAGATGATGCTGCCAAAAAGAGGGAAGGAAACGATAAGCCTGAAGAAGGATCAACAGTTAGACCCCCAAATTTTACTGTGGAGCAGCTAAGACCAAGGGACAGAGAACTGAGAATCTGAAATGAAGCTGAAGAACAGCTAAACAAAGCTATAGAGGAAAGGGAAAAAGCCTCAAATGAACCTTTCATAGGATTTTCTCATCCTATCCAGAGAATAGATGACGATGGAGATAGATCAGGAAAACAACAAAGATCTAGATCTAGTCAGCAAAAAGGATCAGCAAGGCAACACAGATTCAGCACCAGCAGAGGTAACACCAGCAGAGGTAGCAGCACCACCAGATATGCTGGTGAGAAAAGAACATTTACTACTCATAGAAACATGGAAGAATATGATGCTGAAGTACTAGATAATGTAAGAGAGTTCTTCAGAGTTCAAGACGGTCTGTATCCAAATCAAACGCAAGATGAAGCATGGGCAGACTGGCTAAGCTATCAGAATGAGAGGATGAGAACTGATATGGCCAATGTATACAATAACGTTAAAAGAGAGTATGCATCTCTCAAACAAAACACTTGATCTTGCTCAACCAGCAGACCAAGTCAAGTCATACCCCTTTCTGCAACAGGACCAGAAGATTTATGCAGATAACAACAGGAAGATTTTGACAACATTGCAAAATTATTCAGTCCTATGAGGAGTATGAACCGTCAGGAACAATGGGGTCTGTTCAAGAATCTCAAGTTTGTTGATTCACACATTGCTGAAGCAAGGAATAGACTTGGGAAATACTTTGGAGAACCCAAGGCAAATGAGACTATGCCTGACTTTCACAGACTCATCAACAAGAGAGTATTCCTTGGGGTCTCTGAGTACACTGCTATGGTATACTGGAAATTGAAGTTCCCAGAGATAAACTGGAAAGACATGGAGGAGGTTCAAACTACAAAATTCAAGAAGTATAAAGCAGACTTAAAATGTAGATGTAGCATTCTAAATCTTGCTTGAACTTACTTATCTTTTGCCCTCCATGGATTAATAAAATTGTTGAGTTTTATTCTGGTTTTATGTTGAAACTCTGCTTATGATCAGGCTTGTGAGGTTTCGCATCGTCAAAAAGGGGGAAATTGTTGGGAACATTTTATTATGTTTTGATAATGGCCATACTAGCTGTTATAGCAAGCCTGAAATAAGTTAGAATTCTCTGTATAAGTCTTTACCTAAAGTCTAACATGTTGTATAAGTTGAGTCAGACAAGTATTGTACTAGTTGGTAGGATGGCGAAGTAAAACATAAATCCGGCAGAGTGAAACCAGCCAAGTATCAGCAGAGAAGCATGAAGACACTATGGTCTGACTTATAACCAATGAAGTCTGTGATGACCGTTGATAAGTCTAAGTTATAATTCAAATGATTAAATACATTGTCAAATATGGTGTACACTGATCTCACCCAATCAAGGATCAGTGAAGTACAAGAAGTCCCTGAAAGATCAAAGAAAATAACACAGCAGTAAACCGGCAGAGTGAACTGACTATCGGCTGAGTAAAGACAACGCAGTCAAGGAAGATCTAAACAGCAATGTCAGAAGGATCACTTAACCGTTCAGGGAACGGCCCAATAAACTTTACTCATTCAGATTTCAAATGATGAAGATCAAGCATTAAATGCACAATCAATTGAGGATCAATCAAGGACGGATTTTCTGATAAACGTTTGAAGAAAAATCCGATCACTGAAATCAAGGAGAATATAATCAAGGGGGAATCAAGAATTAAATCAAGGATTATTCCCCACATTAAATAGCCAACGAATGGAAATTCAAATCAAGGATTATCAAGGCTATAAATAGAAGGCATTGACAGAAAAGAAACAAATTTGAATCTGATAAGAAACAAGCTAAAACTCTATCAATTTGAAAACCCTTCTATATGTACTAAAAAAGAAACATCTAGAGATCAACTCAGAAAACAGAGCTCAAATTCCACATCAAGCACTGAGATTGATCACAAGTATGTGAATCCAATTCACATCAACTGAAGCAATTGAATCAGAGGAATCTGAGAAGGAGTTGCAATCTTTGTGATAGCTGCTGAAAGATTTGTTCTTAAGGAGCGGTGATAGAGACTGAGTCACTGAATCTTTTGTAGCCAGGGAGTGATTCTGGAAGATTATGAAGCTTGTGTAGCCAAGGACAATCTAACTATTGTATCTGTGAAAACAATAGTGAATTCCTCCAATCATCACAGGAGAAGAGTGGATTAAGGGATTACACCACCCTGAACCATATTAAACCTTTGTGTCTATTTACTTTCAGCAATTTACTTTACAACACTTTATTTCATTGCATACTCTATATCTATGATTGCATAGTCTACTTTGAAACAACATTTAAATAAGGGACTTATCCGCTGCCCAAAAGCTTTTAATTATAAGAAATGTTTTTGAAACTCCTCTATAGTGATTCACCCCCTCCCCCTCTGACTATAGTTTTACCCTTCTTTAGGACCAACAGAATGTAAATGTAGTAATGTGAAGTAGGCAAATTTTATAGTGGTTTCAGGTGGTGTAATCATGTCAGTCCGCTCTTCTCCTGTGATGTTGTGGGAAACTCACTAGAGTCTTTTGAGTTTGCTGTTCCAAAAGTCCCTAAGTTGTTTGTCCTTGACCAATAACTATGGCTTCACAAACTGAATACTAAGAACACGTAGGATTGTTGCACATAATACTACACTATTCCTTGAAGGGTAGGATTTGCCTCTTCACCAGCTCCACCACAAAAACAACAGTTCTTGACACTCAGCAGTGCTTCTTTGTCTACAAATTTCTTCTTGAAAAGAAGCAGTTGAATCAAGTAAGTGACTCTACTTCAGCAAGCTTTTGATCAAGATGAAAAGATCAGCAGCTTAAGATCCTTAAGGGTAGATACTAGATGATACTTGAATGCAATAACACTTGAAGAAAATTCTAGATGAATATGAATGCTCAGTTCAGCAGGGTGTAATGCTCTTGATTGCTAGTAACTTTGGTGTTTGATTTGATCCAGGGGTTCTCTATTTACAGGTGTAAATCAAAATTGAATTTGAATTCTGAATCAGACCGTTATTGGATTTTTCTAATCATTCCCTGAAATGTTGGATCGATATAGAGGGGGTGAATTGAGTGTTGGTGAAATTTTAACACTTTTCAAACTAAACACAAGTACTAGTAATTAAGTGCGGAAATTCACTTAATTAACTATTCGCTTGTGTTAAAACCTATGTGATCAAATATAATTAATTTATTGTAATAAAAACAAAGTGAGACGTTGCAAGTAGTTCAAAACAATTCAGCACTTTGCAAAAGGTTGAGATTGATCAAAAACAAATTTAGCAAAATGACTGAGTTAAACTAATATTTTAATCTGCAAGTTTTGTTCAGGTTTGATCAAAGTAAGGCACAGCTTGCAGGTGGGTGAAAGAATTGATCAAACAAACAGGTTGCAGATTGCTTTTAATTCAAACTTATAGTGACATTTGCATATGCATCACTAAATATTTCCAAAGAGATGCTTATAGAAAATGCAGGTCAAAATATAAACTAATTGAAAAGCTGGTATAACAAATCAAATAAACAACCAAGTCTCAATACAAGTTCAAAGAAGATTCAGTTTACAGCTCAATTTATAATACAACAGATGGCAACCAGCAACTCAAATCATTAGCTTACAGGATCAGCAAATCAGTTCTAACAATACAGATGATACAACAGACTGAACAAATAAATTGCAGGCTGAAATTACATACTACAGGCTGACCACTCAGATGGTTTCTAGAGATGATAGTTGAAACTAGACGCCTGAAATATCAAGTCTATTAGCCAAAGCAGAGCACAAACAGATCAGCAGATCAATACAAGTAACAGAAAAGTTCTATTGCAAGATATTGCAACTGCACGTACATGATTTGTAGCAAAATCAGCAAAGCTTTTATGAGTAGAATCCGGTTGCAACAATAGCAGGCTCAACTGATAGACTTGCAGCAGGTTTAGAGCAAAGAGTCACATGTTATTGCACAGCAAAACAGTTCAGCAGGTTCAAACTAAGAACTGCAAAAGCTAAGAGCCTTATTACAGGTTGTTCAAGAAATTGCAGGCTTCTCATGTATGGCAGACAGCACATATATAACTATTTTCAGTAGATATGACATAGAAGTGCAGTAGGCAAACCAGTGAGATCAGATATGATTTGCAATGCAAATCAAGTGTGATCAATCACAAAGATATAAGGGAAGACAACCAAGCTGTGCAAGCAGCTTCAGGTCTATTAGTGATTCAATCAATTTTGAATTCTGGTGCAACCTTTTCAATAAGGATGTGACCTTCTCACTTCAGACCAAGTCACTGATTATCACACTCAGAGCCTTCAAGTTTGTCTAGAACAAAACTGAACCTGAATAGACAACACAGACACAAACAGGGGGATGAGTACTGTTAGGATAAAATTAGTATTTATCGTATTATTATTATTATTACCGTATTTATCTTGTAGTGATTTATTAACTAACCGTAGCCAATATATTTGTATTCTCTATTCAGTTGAATCAATGTAATATATAATTACTTTTACCATTATTCTATCATGGTATCAGAGCTCTCAGACTAACGTCTTTATGGTCATGAGCAAAGGAACCCTCACCCCCTCCCCTTTCATAATTCATCACGCTTTTTTTCCAATCCTTCAATCAAAAAAAATAAAATAAAATAATTTATCCTGCAATCGTCCGGTTTTTTTTTTCCAGCCAATCGTCCCTTTCCTTCTTCCTCACACAATTCTGCAAAACAAACCCTAGCAGCCGCCATAGCATTTTTTTCCTCTGTGTAATTCTTTCTATACCCGTTCCATAGCTTTTTTTTTTTTTTTCCTCCGATGTCGATACACATGCAGCCACTGCTGCAAATTCAGCCTTGATTCAGCCCCATCACCGCTGCAACTTCAGCTTTGATTCATCCGCTCGCTGCAGTAAAGCTTTCTCCTCCATATAGCAGAGCTTTCTTCCTTCATGTTCTTCACCGATGACTATCTTCAGGTCTTTTCTCGGAACCCTAATTTCACAATCGACAACACGATATATAAAATTTAGAACCCTTCATCACGCCGACACCACCACAGCCAGAATTCTCTACCACTCCTCTTTGCTGTAAATTCGCTGCTTTCCCGTTTTGTTTTTATCGTCTGTTCCAGTTCCCTTTCTTCTCCGACAACCTTCTTCCCCGAGTCTCCCTCCCGCCGCCACCGCCACACCCTTCTGCCACTTCTCCTAGCTGCTAGATCGTTTCCTGCTCCTGCATCTTTTTTTTTTCGGGCTCCGCTACCTTCTCCAGCGCGCTGTCTTCCTTCTTTTTCCTTTTTTTTTTCATCTCGTCCTTTCCCAGGTTATTACTTGAGTTTTTTATTATTAGCAAAAAATTAAAAAAAAAAAAAAAACCAAAAA
Organism: Gentiana dahurica var. dahurica; assembly: GCA_024500145.1. Classification (NCBI taxonomy): domain Eukaryota; kingdom Viridiplantae; phylum Streptophyta; class Magnoliopsida; order Gentianales; family Gentianaceae; genus Gentiana; species Gentiana dahurica. Next base: position 56,989,501 of record CM044906.1, read on the forward strand.
AAAACTCGTCCAACCTTTTCTATTTTTCTGAATCTACTTTATAACCCCATGCCTTTTTTTCTTACGTTTGTTTCGTTAGTGTAACGTCCCGTTTCCGGACACCGAGTTCTTATCCGGAAAAAGAACGTTCGGCACGTATAAAATAAAAATAAAATCACTTTATACGTAAGCCTTTATCACGTCGTATCAAAAATAAGCAAACGGAAGCAAAAGACTCGGGTATAAAAATTTCCAACATCCAAGAATAGAATTGAAATCTAAAGAAGGAAATGTAATTTATTACATTCAAAGAAAATACGAAATCCAAAAGAAATGTAACGGTACTACAAGTCTCAAAAGACCAAAAGTCTAAACAGTCTAATAAACAAATAACAAAATAATAAAAGTAAAGTCTTCAATGAGGCGTCTTCAAACGTCATCATCGAACTCCTCCTCGTAAACGTTATCTACCTGTTCGTCTTCTCATCCCCAAACACATAGAAAAACATGCATTTGAGGTAAGTACAACGTACTTAATAAGAAAGAGAAGCTTTGACAACAATTATAATTTATAAAGTAAAGTTAATTAAAAGTTTAGTTGTTTAAGTTTGACCGACTCAATCTAGGGTTCATCTCATGTCCATCAACATGAATTGACTAAACGTTTCTACTTAACTTATCTATGTTACAACCGCACTCAAGGGCACTACGCCTGATGTATATCCACCAGGAGATATCGATTGCAACATATTAGGGGATCACACCAATACCCACAGAGGCTAGACTAGGTAGGCTCCGATAGTACGCACATCTCAGCGGAGTCCCTCCGTACTTAGGGTTTTTTTGACCTACGGAGTTCTTCCACCTTTAGAGGTAGGCATACATCACGACATAGACTGGTGCCTGTCCAAGAGAGACATGTTGTTTAATCTTTTACTAGTCAAGTACGTATTTATTAGGATGATTAACTAGCCACCTAAGTATTTTCAAAATAATTTCCCTCACACATACTACTCTCTTCCTAGACCACTAGACACGGGCAAGTCCTAGCAATTACACAGACATTGATGAATGCTAACTCATCAAAGCACAAGCTTATCATGCTCTTCCGACGGATCCGAACTTCAACTCCCTATAAGAGTACATTCGGTGTTTTAACTGAACGAATCAGAAACTCAATCGAGGCTTGCTCATATTATCCAATATTACCATATCATAAATTAAGCTTTAAAACAGTTATAACATGATTATGTAACCCGAAACCAAACTAGAATGATAAAACCGTACAGCCATGGCAAAACAGGCCAGACGCCCGTTTAAAGACATGGACGCCCGTCTGGAACCTACTGGACGCCCGTCCACTTTTCCCAGACGCTCGTCCATCCTAGGACAGCTACAACCTGAATGTAAAATAACACCTCAGACGCCCGTCCAGAAAAACCAGACGCCCGTCCGAAATGTGACCAAGGCAGACGCCCGTCCAGAGAAGCCTGGACGCCCGTCCGACCTTGGTTTTTCCAAAAACGTTAAATCTTCTAAACACGATCTCAAATCCGTTTCTAACCTATTTGGCATCAAATTAATCCAAGAGAAAAACGTAGAAACTGTATCTAATCAACCATAGCATCTATGATCCCTTGATCAACATAAAACACGTCTTTTACTAGCATCTACACGCCTCCAATCATAATCTAACTTTACGAATTATAACCTAAATCATAGGAAGATTTTCTTACCTAATTGCTGCTCCAAAACAGATCCAAACAGCCTCAGAAAATCTGCAGTCCTTCCAACAAACTGATATCCAACAGTTGCCCTTCTCACAACGATTCCAAATCTTCCGTCTGATCTGAAAACGGTTAAGCTTATCTTCAGTTAATTGAAAAACTCCTCCTAAACTTTTTCTCTTCTCAAATTGTGCAGGGGAGGAGAGGAAAAACTGAATTTCTGTTTTGTGTTTAGGTTATGGGATTATTGTGTGTTAATTTTCCTTAAATACCAATTCCCAATTAAATCACTTTTTCCTTAAACACCCTTAATTACCAAAATTCAGAATAATCCTTTAATTATATACACATATACTCGAAAATTGTGTATAATTAATTAATAAAATACTTAACTCCAAGAAAAGAAAAGAAATAATAATATTTCGTTTTCGCAAAATGACACGTCTGCCCTTTCCCGAAAATCGGAATATTACATTCCTCCCCCCTTAAAAGGAGTTTCGTCCTCGAAACTAGAACATACCTGGTAAATTCACGAACTCTTGGAATTCATTGATCATGTCATCTTCAACTTCCCAAGTTGCCTCCTCGGGTGAATGATTACTCCATTGAACCAAAACCAATGGAATCATCCGCCTCTTGATCATCTTTTCCTTCCGGTCCAAAATCTTGATCGGTCTCTCATCATAAGCAAGATTGTCTTGTAGGATTTCCGGATCAATTGTAGTTTCAACATCATTCCTTGTCAGACACTTCTTCAACATCGAAACGTGGAACACACTATGGACCCTTGACATCGATTCCGGTAACTTAAGCTTGTAAGCTAACGGTCCAATTCTTTCCAGAATTTCAAAAGGTCCAACATACCTTGGACTTAGCTTTCCCTTTTGTCCAAAGCGTTTCACTCCTTTCATCGGCGAAGCTCGTAGGTACACTCTATCACCGACTTCAAACTCAAGCGGTCTTCTTCTAGCGTTTGCCCAACTTTTCTGCCTGTCTTGAGCTGCCTTCAGATTCTTCTTAACTAACTGGACCCTTTCCTTAGCTTTTTCAAACATTTCCGGCCCTGTAATATGTCTTTCCCCAATTTCATCCCAAAACAGCGGCGTTCTACATTTTCTTCCATACAACGCTTCAAACGGCGGCATGCCTATACTTGCATGATAACTATTATTGTAGGCAAATTCTGCTACCGGTAGGTAGTCATCCCATGATCCACCTACTTCCAATACACAAGCTCTTAGCATGTCCTCGAGTGTTTGGATGGACCTCTCAGATTGTCCATCTGTATGAGGATGAAAGGCCGTACTTAAGTCCAACTTGGTTCCAATCGACTATCTCGATCCGAGACTATAGAGATAGGAACCCCGTGTAACTTCACTATATTACCCAAGTATAGTGTCGTCATCTTCTTCAAAAGCATATCAACCTTATATGGTAAGAAATGGGCAGATTTGGTCAATCTATCCACAATTACCCAAATCGCATCATGACCGCCTCTCGTCTTAGGTAAACCGGTGATGAAGTCCATCGTAATCTTATCCCACTTCCATTCAGGGATATCTAAGGGCTTGAGCATTCCTCCTGGTCTTCTATGCTCTGTCTTCACTTTCTGACAAATGTCAGACTCTGCCACGAACTTGGCTATTTCTACCTTCATCGAAGGCCACCAAAACTTCTCCTTCAAGTCTCGGTACATCTTAGTAGCACCTGGATGAACTGCAAAAGAAATCCTATGTGCCTCTTCCATGAATCTCTGTCTTAAGTCGCCAACATTTGGCACACACAAGCGATCCCGGTACCAAAGGTTTCCATTCTTATCCAAGACGTAACCCACCGTAGGCTTCTCTCTAGCAACTCGTTTCAAATCAACCAAAGTTGGGTCTTCATCTTGCTTTTCCCGAATGTCATCCATCAGCTCTGACCTTGCTAACAACGGCGCCACAAACTGTCGTTCCTCCATCTGATCAAAACTACTGATTTCCAGTCCATCTAACCTTTCTACCACATCTTCGACGCTTGAAACTGCAAACACCGGTTTCCTGCTTAGAGCATCTGCCACTACATTGGCTTTGCCTGGATGGTACTGAATATCCAAATCATAGTCCTTCACGAACTCTAGCCACCTTGATCTTCAACTGGTGGTAGCTGGACCTAAGATCAATCTTAGAGAACACTTTCTTGCCTTGCAACTGATTGAACAGATCGTCTATCCTCGGCAAAGGATACTTATTCTTGATGGTAAGGTTATTCAACACTCTGTAGTCGATGCACATCCTCATGCTACCATCCTTCTTCTTCACGAACAAAACAGGGGCTCCCCAAGGCGAAGTACTGGGCTGAATTATGTTCCTCTTAAGCATGTCCTTAAGTTGAGCCTTCAACTCCTTTAATTCAGCCGGTGCCATCCTAAAGGGTGCCTTAGCAACTGGTGCCGCTCCGGGTACCAACTTGATCTCAAACTCGATTTCCCTATCCGGCATGTTTCCCGGTAACTCTTTCGGAAACACTTCAGGGTACTCTCTCACTACCGGAGTTTCTTCTAGCTTTGGCTTCACTTGTTCCACATCCACTGCATACAACAAGTAGCCTTCACAACCCTTCTGACAAGCTCTGATTGCCTTAACCGCCGAAATTATCGGATGCCGCTTCTTACTCGGCTTGTACACATTTCCTTGATACGTCGTATCTGATTTCCCAGGTACTTTAAAGGTCACTTTCTTCTCTCTACAATCCAAGTGGACAAAATTCTCGGATAGCCAATCTATCCCAAGAATCACATCAAAGTCTGTAAAGTCTAAAACCGTGAAGTCGCTCTTGCATAGATAAGATCCAACTCGAACTTCCACTTGAGGTATCATCCTAGTTACCTTTGTTACCTTCCCTAACGGTGTAGTTATCTCCAAAGTGTTTCTTAAGGGTTCCGAGGGTAAACTCAACTTCTTAGCTACCTTGGTCGACACAAAAGTGTTAGACGCTCCCGTATCGAACAAAGCTCTGACCACTAGGTTATCTAGCATTATCGTACCTAGGATGCATATTCATTCATTTAAATAAAATTACAGCATGACTAAACGTGCCATAAAACTATCTTAATAAAATAAAATAACAACAAGGTACATGAGATAACATCGTCTTCTGGTTCTGCATCTCTAGCATCAGCTGCAAAGACTCGAACTGGTCGGCTTGGGCCGCTCCTACCGTTTCCTCGGCTCGTACTCCCTTTATTCCCCTTATTGGGACATTCCCTAGAAAAGTGCCCTGGTTCTCCGCAAAAGTAGCAACCGCCTGAGCTAGCTCTGTACTCTCCGGAATGATTCCGGTTGCACTTGGAACAAAGAGGTGCACTGTTTGGGGCCTTAGCTGCCGGAGGAGCTGTCGTCTTCTTAGCATTCTGTTGTCGGGCTCCTCGGTGATTATCCTGACTCGTCCCAAAGTTCCGCTTGTTTCCAATGACTACTGTGGCCTTCTTCCTGAAGGTCTCAACCTCCAAGGCTTTATTCAGCATTTCCGCCATGTTCCTTGCTGTAAACCCCAACATGCCAGACTGTATCTCATGTGCCAAACCTTCCTTATACAGTGCCATCTCGGTCTCAGGCACATGAATGTTCCTACATGCCTTCTCGAAGCTCCTTATCCATTCCTCGGCCTTTGAATGTTCAACGTTTCCGTAGAAGTTCTCAACCCGATTCCTTCTCAATCTTGTATACCAATCCACACCGGTGCTTGTTCAAATGCGGGTCTCACGGGTGGGTAAACCGGAGGGTAACGAAAAGGTACTTGCTGCTGATACTGCTGTTGCTGAGGGTAAGTGGGATTTACTTGAGGTTCAGGCTGAAAAGGGTAGTATCCTTGATGGTAATTCTGATGTTGCTGAGGAGTTGGTTGAGGTTGCTGAAGACCAAAGGGTGGATAACCAAATCCTTGCTGAGGGTCGAACCGCGGTGAAAGTGGTACAGTAGGTCGAGGGGTATGACCTGCAGAAGGTGGGTAGAAAGTCTGCTGTGGTTGATGGAACACCAATGGTGAGGGGTGGCTCATTGGTGGAGGATAGACGCTAACTGGTGGAGGGTAAACACTGACTGGTGGAGGATAAAAGGTTTGATGGTGCGGAGGGTAACTTACCGGTGGCGGTACAAATCCTGTTGGAACATCACTCACCAAAGAAAACTGAACTGAACTCCCCACGTGCCATCGTGGAGGTTGCTCCTGATGTGGTCTCGGTGACAAACCCTACTGAGACCTTGGTGTGCGTGTCGCAGTACGGGGTGGTGGTGATAAACTCCGTTGCGGTGGAGGAATCTGCCTCACAACACCGCCTCCTACGACCGGTGTTGGACTCTCCCGTCGAACTCTTGAAGTCTCTGCCCCCGCTCCAGTTCTCGTGAACACCATCCTGATGATCAAAGAAAACCAGAACGTTACTAAAAGGTCTAAAGAAAACTTATCTTAAAAGAACGAAGCCTAAAAGACGCTTCTCTCTCATACCAACTGTAACGCCCTGTTCCCGGACACCGAGCCCTTATCCGGAAAAGGAACGTTCGGCACGTATAAAATAAAAACAAATTAACTTTATATGTAAGCCTTTACCACGTCGTATCAAAAATAAGCAAACGGAAGCAAAAGACTCGGATATAAAAATTTCCAACATCCAAGAATAGAAATGAAATATAAAGAAGGAAATGTAATTTATTACATTCAAGGAAAGTACGAAATCCAAAAGAAATGTAACGGTACTACAAGTCTCGAAAGACCAAAAGTCTAAACAGTCTAATAAACAAATAACAAAATAATAAAATTAAAGTCTTCAATGAGGCGTCTTCAAACGTCATCATCGAACTCCTCCTCGTAAACGTTATCTACCTGTTCATCTTCTCATCCCCAAACACATGGAAAAGCATGCATTTGAGGTAAGTACAACGTAATTAATAAGAAAGAGAAGCTATGACAACAATTATAATTTATAAAGTAAAGTGAATTAAAAGTTTAGTTGTTTAAGTTTGACCGGCTCAATCTAGGGTTCATCTCATGTCCATCAACATGATTTGACTAAACGTTTCTACTTAACTTATCTATGTTACAACCGCACTCAAGGGCACTACGCCTGATGTATATCCACCAGGAGATATCGATTGCAACATATTAGTGGATCACACCAATATCCACGGAGGCTAGACTAGGTAGGCTCCGATAGTACGTACATCTCAGCGGAGTCCCTCCGTACCTAGGTTTTTTTTGACCTACGGAGTTCTTCAACCTTCAGAGGTAGGCATACATAGCGACATAGACTGGTGCCTGTCCAAGAGAGACATGTTGTTTAATCTTTTACTAGTCAAGTACGTATTTATTAGGATGATTAACTAGCCACCTAAGTGTTTTCAAATAATCTCCCTCACACTACTCTCTTCCTAGACCACTAGACACGGGCAAGTCCTAGCAATTACACAGACATTGATGAATGCTAACTCATCAAAGCACAAGCCTATCATGCTCTTCCGACGGATCCGAACTTCAACTCCCTATAAGAGTACATTCGGTGTTTTAACTGAACGAATCGAAACTCAATCGAGGCTTGCTCATATTATCCAATATTACCATATCATAAATTAAGGTTTAAAACAGTTATAACATGATTATGTAACCCGAAACCAAACTAGAATGATAAAACCGTACAGCCATGGCAAAACAGGCCAGACGCCCGTTTAAAGACATGGACGCCCGTCCACTTTTCCCAGACGCTCGTCCATCCTAGGACAACTACAACTTGAATGTAAAATAACACCTCAGACGCCCGTCCAGAAAAACCAGACGCCTGTCCGAAATGTGACCAAGGCAGACGCCCGTCCAGAGAAGCCTGGACGCCCGTCTGACCTGGGTTTTTCCCAAAATGTTAAATCTTCTAAACACGATCTCAAATCCGTTTCTAACCTATTTGGCATCAAATTAATCCCAGAGAAAAACGTAGAAACTGTATCTAATCAACCATAGCATCTATGATCCCTTGATCAACATAAAACACGTCTTTTACTAGCATCTACACGCCTCCAATCATAATCTAACTTTACGAATTATAACCGAAATCATAGGAAGAGTTTCTTACCTAATTGCTGCTCCAAAACAGATCCAAACAGCCTCAGAAAATCTGCAGTCCTTCCAACAAATTGATATCCAACAGTTGCCCTTCTCACAACGATTCCAAATCTTCCGTCTGATCTGAAAACGGTTAAGCTTTGCTTCAATTAATTGAAGAACTCCTCCTAACCTTTTTCTCTTCTCAAATTGCGCAGGGGAGGAGAGGAAAAACTGAATTTCTGATTTGTGTTTAGGTTATGGGATTATTGTGTGTTAATTTTCCTTAAATACCAATTCCCAATTAAATCCCTTTTTCCTTAAACACCCTTAATTACCAAAATTCAGAATAATCCTTTAATTATATACACATATACTCGAAAATTGTGTATAATTAATTAATAAAATACTTAACTCCAATAAAAGAAAAGAAATAATAATATTTCGTTTTCGCAAAATGGCACGTCTGCCCTTTCCCGAAAATCGGAATATTACGGTTAGGTACATTTTCCACGTATTTTATTACATTTATTTCGTTAGGGTACATTCCTCAATGCATTTTATTACGTTTATTTCGTTAGGGTATGACCCTCCACTCATTTTATACCGTTTTGTCTCACAATGTGTTGGTTGCACGAATGATCCCACATCCAAAATTTTCTTTTTTATCCCTTTTTTATTCCTTTTTATTTTTGTTTATGGACTCAACTTCCCTGCAAGTATTCCTTTTTTTATGACTCTTCCATGTTTTAGAGTCATCCAGCTACCGTATTGTTTTTAGGGTATATCCCTCCGCCTATTTCCTAGGATCTATTCCTCCGACTGCTACCTCCTTCCAGCTTTCTTTTTCAGTTTCCCTTGCAGGTTCCCACAAAGCAATATCGTGTTGTGACGCAGTTGTTGCCGTTTGATTCGGAGAAGATTGTTGCCGAGATCAATCTTCATGTTCATTGCATTACCATGAGATTGCGGGGGCGTGTTAGGATAATATTAGTATTTATCGTATTATTATTATTATTATTACCGTATTTATCTTGTAGTGATTTATTGACTAAGTCACCGTAGCCTATATATTTGTATTCTCTATTCAGTTGAATCAATGTAATATATAATTACTTTTACCATTATTCTATCAAGTACTTCTTCTAATCTGAATTGAAGATTTCAGCATACTCAAACATATAGACAGGGATAGCAAAGATGATAGGCTTCATCAATATGTCTGATTCACACCAAAATCAGAGGTCAACAGAAAGTCAATCTTTATGCCAAATCCTCACTTAGGCACTTACAGGGATGATCCTTCCTATACAACTGATTTTGGGACAGAGGTCTATTGATCAACACTATTTCAACAACTTAAACATAGTTACAAAAAGTAGTAAAGAACTAAAGTATCTGAATTTGAGTACGTCAAAGAAGAACACCAAAATCCAGACTACTACCAAGGTTGATCCTGAGTCCTGTGTATAGCGTTGCAAGTCCTCAAGCTATACACACTCCAACAAGATTCCAACCAATTCACTATCACTTCAGGCAAGTCATAGGGAATTCAGACCACATACTTCTTATTCTCAAAAACTTAGATAAAATTTTAAGTGAGCGGTTTGGGTTGAGATTCACCAAACTGGGGTTGATTCACTGAAGAGAAGAACCACCAGTGTTATGGCACGGAAACACTTCAGCTCTTAATGAATCAAGACTGCTTTTGGAACAAGGTTCGACCTTTAATAGGTGTATGACCAGCCATCACGTGTATAACGTGTTTCTGGATCATAGTTCCGCCAATAGAAACCAAAAAGGCAAGTCAAGGGAGTATCAAGATAAAAAAAGAGTTAATACTGAAAAAATTACGACATTAACTTAGAAAGATACGACCTTGATTTTGGGTTGACAGCAAATACAGAGAATTGTGCTTTTAACAACTCATATCAGTCACCTGATCGAATTAACCTTCACACAACACAATAACGCAGAATCATGGCAATCAAATGTTCAAATCAGAATAGCATCTAATTATTAACTCAAAGAGAGAAAGATACGACTTTTGTATAATGGTTATATGAGAAGCCTTCCCAAAATTGTATTTCTGCCTTTCTTCGTGTCCGAGGTGCTAAGGGGTGTCCAAAGTAGTAACTTTCCAAAAACCGAGCCTTTCATAAATTGCAATAGGCACATGGTTGTTCGATTTAACAACGAATCCTTCACAGACCTGGTGTTCTGTGTTAATTCGAGAGATTTGGTCACATGGGTTATACGGAAAAGGAAAGAAACGTGAGAGAATCGAATAATCAATGTCTGATTGACCTCAAAAGGTTAAGATGAGAGCAAACGGTCGGATTTCATGGGATTATGAGAAGACCGAATTCAAACAGAGCATTGAAGAAGAAGATACAGAGAATCGGGACAGAGAATACGGAGAGAGCGGCTGCAGATGAAGAATGGTTAGGGATTTTTTTTTGGTTTTGTTGGTCCATTGAAAAGGCTTTGGTTAAGTTTAGAGGGGGGTGAATAAACTTAACACTTAAAACTTTTTGGAGTTGACAAACTCAGCAGGGTCAATAGTTTGCTGACTATTGAAACTCTTGAATTTGATGCAATGGAATATATTAAATTAAGCCTTGTTACTTGTTGTTTTAAATATGATACTGAGAATTGGATACTCAATAGTGCAAGTAGTGTGATTCATCAGCTAATTTCCGCAGGTTGATGTGATAAGCATGCAGATAAAATGAATTGTAGAATGTAAATGCAGTAAAGTAATGTAGGCAAGATTTATAGTGGTTCCAGGTGGTGTAATCCTGTCAGTCCACTATTCTCCTGTGATGTTGGAGGAAATTCACTAGAGATTTTTTAGGTAGCTGTTACGAAAATCCCTAAACTGTTTGTCCTTGACCAATGACTATAGCTTCACAAACTGAACACTAGAAACATGTAGGATTGCTGCTTCAAAGTATTCCACTAGTCCTTGAAGGGTAGGATTGCCTCTTCACTAGCTCCACCACAAACAACAGTTCTTGACCCTTCAAAAGTGCTTCTCTATCCTCGGCAAACTTCTTGAAAAAGAGGGTTTGAATTAAGAAAGTGATTTAGCTTTCAGCAGGCTTCTAATCAGGATGATAGGATCAGCAGCCTAAGATCTTCAAGTGTATAAACTAGATATGACTTGATTGTAGATAACCACTTGAAGATAAACTAGATCAGCAAATCGATAGCTCAGTGACGCTCAGTAGAGTAAGATTGCACTTGATAAATTTCTTGCTTAAAAACTTTGATTGCTTTGTATGTATTCTTTCTTGTTTTTCATCCCCTGCATTTTGAATCAAGAGTCTTCTATTTATAGGTGTGAATCCTGTGACTTCTGTTAGAATTTCAAATATATTCGTTTCAGAATTAACTTTGTCTTGACTGCAATTTTCCTTTGCTGCATCGTACTGACACTGTCAGTGTTACTTTTTGACAGTCTAGTTTGTCTATCCATTGACTAATTTTCATTGGATATAGCTCGACTCTTTAAAATGTTCTTTCCATCTTGACCATTGATTTACTGATAAATCTAAGGCTTGTAATTCATCCTTATCCATTTAATCTTCCAAAAAGAAACTTGGATTAATTCGATTTTCTATTCAGCAGACACCTGTTGTATAGGTCTGCTGATATCCATGTCTATCAATGACTTTCAGTCAGCTGTGTTTTATAAACACTTCAGCTGACTGCTTCTCATCTAACTTATTATTATGAAGTTAGAGTACACCATTTTAACCAAAACCAAGTTCCAATCACCACTTAACTTTTATGGAACATAGACCTTATACACAAGATATATGTGATCGATTATGTCATCAAAGACTTCCCTAAATTCGATCCCATATCCATGAATTTAAATACTAATTTTGCTCCCTTAGCCTTCATAACTGAGTTTGAACCCTCAGCCGTCAACCATCAGCAAGTTCTTAGACAATCTACTGACCTAGATAGGTCTGTTGATCAAGTCAGCTGACCTCTTTACAGTGCTTGTTTGATCAAACCTATACAAAGATCAAACTCTAGTAAACCTATACATTTAATCTAGACATCTTTTTGCCTTTGCTCTATAACAACTAGTCTGGCACTCATCATTAAAACTAGAATATGTCCAACAAGTTTAGAAGATTATAAAGGGTAGGATGATTAGGTTATAAAAAAAGGTTTGGGCGGATTTTCATGTATCGTGTATATATATATATATATATTTAGGAGATGAAATAAAATCAATTTTGACCCAAACCCGATTATTACCCGATTTGCCCCCTCCAAACCCGGTAATAAATGATCAAATATTAAAAATATATTTGTTTAAAAAAATCATTAATATATAGATTTCCGTTTCTTATTCAAAGCTAAAATTTTGGCTTGCCTTCTAAAAAAGTATTCTAAAGCATCATCTTTTAAATGCCTCCTCAAGGTTTGCCGACAAATCCCTAGAAGCTCTCCTTTCACACCACACTGACTACTTTTAGATGGGGTAATTTTCTGTGTAGAAGTGTGGAGTTCGTATCGCAAGGAAATACATAAAGCAATATTGGTATGATTTAGTTTTTTTTTTTTGTTCGATTTTCTGATCACTTTCACAATACGAAGCCATAGTTCGGTCTGATTGCAAGTATTTTTACGATTTGTGATTTTCTCTTTTTCCTGTGAATAACCCGCCAGTCTGATTGCATGTCTTTTTACGATTTGTGATATTCTCTTTTTGCTGTGAATAACCCGTGATACACCGGTGAAAAATGAGGATCTCATTTCATAGTCTGAGATCAGCGTACTTCATACGATTGCGCTACAATGAGCGTCGAACATGGATGAAAGCGAGATGGATCAACAAAACATTCACGATGACAAGCAATACTTTGGTATGGTTGCAGTTGCGGAGGAGGTTGCTCTGCCTTGCGGGTTGTGCGAGGTGTTTTCTTAATCGAGCATTAATTTTACACCTTCTATATTTTTTGTGTTTTTTTTATCCAACCTTTTAATGAGGTTATGATTTTCACGATTTTTACTCTCTTTTTTCCACTGAATTTTCACTATTTAATGACGCCAAGTGTGACTATTTGTTCTTGCAGGGATTCGGGTTGCATTGAGAATTTGTAAGCTGAGTGTTGGAGTTGGGATGGGATGTTAAGGTATGTTGTGACGGTCTATTAAGACTTACGTGATAATAAAATTGAGACCATGTTGAATTGCTTAAGAATTTTTGTTCTTATCAAAGCCTTTGGATATTTGTGTATTCATATAATATGATGTTGTGGATATATGGATATTTTCAATATTGAATATTTGTGTTTGAGCGGAGAAGTTGGGGATGAGATTTCTAATATTAATTTAATACGTGTGTTAAATGTTAAATGTGTTAGATATTGATCCACATTTGGTCATGAAAGTAAAAATGTTCACATGTGGAAAATCCTTGAAGATGGTATGTGATGATTATTAATTTATATATTATTCCAGATTTAATATGTAATTGATGATTTATGAGAAAACTCTTTGTATCATGCCTTATTTGGAAATTATAAGGCGACATCGAAATTATTGTTGTATTCATTCAAGAGAAATGATATTGATGATCGTTTTAGGACAATTTAATGTTGTATTTAGTTATTTATAATTTATTTGAATTGTTGTGATTTTTTAAGAATTTTTTAAAGCATTTTGTATATTATGTTTGTTGGTGGGTTCATGGACCGAGTTTCAGAATCAATTCTTTTGAAATTTGTAATAAATGAAAGAATGCTTTTTGTTTGGGGATTATAGAGAGTGATTTATAGATTGATTAAGGAGAATTTTAATTGGAAATAAAAGAAAGAGTTCTTAGGAAGGAAATAAACGTGTGATTTTGTGCAGTCAATTTTATGAAGATTCGTGAGATTCCTAAAAAATAAATGAGTTTGAATTAAATATGTGATTTTATTTTTTATTTTTGGAAGGAAATAAACGTGTGATTTTGTCTGCAGTGATTAATGGGAGTTTTACTTTGAAATTTAAAATAAAAGAAAGATCTTATGGTTGAGTGATTGTTGGGAGTGATTTATGCGTTGATTAAAGAGATTTTATTTGAAATAAAAAAATTGTTATGGTTGAGAGATTATATGTAGTGAGTTAATCCTGATTGATTTCTTCTTTAATGCATTGTTTTTTTTACTTGACTTGATTGACTATTCTTTCTTTGGTTTGGAGCGGATTCGAGAGATTTCATAAAAAAAATAAATGGATTTGCATTAAATGTGTGATTTTATTTTTGGAATTTATTAAACGTGTGATTTTGTCTACATTGATGATGAATGAGAGTTTTAATTTGAAAATGAAACAAAAGAAAGAGTTCTTATGGTTGGGGAATTATAATGAGTGATTTATGTGTTGACTAAGGTGAATTTAAATTTGAAATTGAAATTTATAAATGAAAGAAATTCTTAGGGTTGAAAATAAGTCAATTTACTCTCTTTTTCACATTAATGCAATTTTTTTTGGGGGGGGAGGGTGGTGGTGGTGGTGGTTGTCCTTTTCATCCATTAACCTAAAACACGAGTTTCTCTTTTCTCATAAATGTAGTATTGAAAGAAAGAGTTGTTGCTTTGGCTTCAACCCATACCTACTTTTTCTTGGTGTTTACATTCGACCAATGCATCTTAGTTTGCTTTTAAATGCTTCTTAGTTTGCTTTTAAATGCATCTATTCAAATATGTTATTATTAAATCGTAGGAGAATGTAATTGTTGAGTTTAGTGAAATCAACTTGATGTTTAAATATTCATCTATTTTTGTAGGGTCAAAAAGTAATTAACGTTCACTGGTGTACCATATCCATGCCAGGGCATGTTCGCAAGTGAGGACTTGGATGTATTAGGATACTTTGGTTAAAAGATGATTTGGGGTGGGGTTCGGTAGTGGGGGTGGAGGGGATGGGTGGTGGATAAGTAATTTGATATTGTGGTGTATGTACTTCATACCAATTGTTGTCTTATATATTAATGATTTATTAAATATATGATACTGCTAATATGTAATGATTTTCATTTTATATAAATTTGAGAATGTCAACATTCATCATATATTTACGTTGAATGTCCAATTGTTTTTTCATATATTCAAATAACCCGTGCATGTCACGGGTTTTAGGCTA
>CM044906.1:57004927-57069330 GCA_024500145.1 Gentiana dahurica var. dahurica
GTATATATATATATATATATATATATATATATATATATATATATATATATATATATATATTGTATTTTAATTTATTTTTAATTACTTCATAAAATCAATAAATTAATTTTTTAAATTAGATTTAAAATTTAATAATCAACTACAAAATTAATAAAACATGCAAAGACAAAAATAAACAGAAGGATTGCCCTATGATGTAATCTTTTAGCTTCATGGTAGTTAGTCCCAAGACTGAATCAACATAGCAGATTCAGTAGAGGCAATATCACCAGACTCACTTCAGAATTACAGTTACTTATTGATGATCATTTGGACATGTTTTGCATGGGGGAAATTCACTTAAAGCTATATTAATGATGGAGAGATTCAAGGGATTATATCATACAAGGAAATATTTATGCCAGCTCAGGAAATTAGCAGACATGTGATTTCAGCAGACTCCAAATACACTCAACGGTCAAAATCTATTTTTGAAAGGCATAAAATTAGGGATTTGAATCAATGAGAAATCAAAGAAGATTATCAAGGTTTGAATTAAAATCTCAACGGGTAGAAACCTTTGGAACTCAACTATAAATAGAGCTCAATGTAGAAGTAAAAAAATACCAAGATTATTACAAGTATTGTAAGCATTATCAAGCAATCAAAAAGCCTTCACTCTGTTCTAAAACATTACAGCAATATCAAGAATCTTTTTATGCAATCTCAGAGTTCCAAGTCATAATCAGGAAGATCAAGATCATCTTTGAATCTAAGGATTCAACCTTTTGTTTCAAACAAAGAAGAAACGGAAATTGAAGCAGTTGGACTGTGAAGGAGTTGCATCAGAAGTTGTGATAGTTAAAGAAGGAGATATGGTGGATCTTTGAACGATCAACAGGAGGATTTGGTTTGTGAAATTGCTGGGAAGGCAGTGAAGGACAGAGAATCCAGATAAAGACGCTGAAAGGGATTTTTAGTGAAAGATTATCATTTGTATCTTAATTGTAGGAACAAATATAGTGGATTCCCTTACATCACAAAGGGAAGCGGTCAGTAGGAGATTACGCCACTCCGAAGATCGATAACATCTCTGTCTCTCTATTTACCTTCAGTATTTTAATTTCTTCAATTCATAGTTACATATAATCTTACCCATTTGCATTTTCACAAAAACAGCAGAGTACACTCTGCTGAAATCAAGTATTATCCGATGCACACTCAGCTGAATTAATCAGCCAAGTGAATTCCACTTTTGTGAAAAGATTTTAAAAGTTCTTAAAACTTATCTAAGTTTATTCACCCCCTTCTAAACTTAATTACCATTTCAAAGGGACCAACAATTAGTATCGGTGCAAGTGCAAATAATCAGTACCTGTTAATTGTCACTTGTTACTGATTACTTTTGTAGTTCGATTTTTAAAATCTAGATTTTACAAAGTTTTGTTCACACACTTGCATTATGTAATCTCAACAGTATGTTAGCAAACTGTTGACATTTTCAATGGATAGATTTGATGAGTATAAGTTTCGAATGAAGAATCATTTAGTTGTTATTCATGAGGAGTTACCTGATATTCTCATAGAAGTAAATATCCAGATCATGTATACTAGCACATCAACTGCAACTGCAGGACAACAAGTGCCAAAACCTAAGAAATATTAGACTGAAGAAGAAATAAAGAGGAACAATCATAACTACTTAGCAATTGACTACATCCTGAGAACTCTGGACAGTAGCATGTATGAAAAGGTGAAGGAATGCAAGATAGCTAAAGAAATATGGAAATAACTCTGTCTCATATATGAAGGATCAGAATCCAATCAAGGCAACAAAGCTAACCATGGTTATTGCTAAATTTGAAGCAATTAAAATGAAGCTTGGAGAAACAATTGACCAAATGGAGAACATGTTCAATGTAATCATTGATGAACTCAGTAATCTTGGAAAGAGCTACACCAATATGGAGATCATCAAGAAAGTCCTAAAAGCTTTTCCATCTGAATGGACAATGCAGGTAACAGCCATGACTAAATCCAGAAAATTAGATATTGAGAATACTTTACTGTTGGTTTCAGATTTAAGCTTATAAGTATGAGCTAAAAGAAGAGGAGGCCAGCATAAAGGTGGAATTACCCAAAACCTTAGCATTGGTGGCCACTCCTATACAACAAAGTACACAACCAATCAACAATGTACCTGAAGATAAAATTTAGCAGGATATGGCACTGTTGATAAGGAAAGTCAATAAGTTCCATACGTTTGCAAAACAAGTGAAAAGAGGAGATTTTCACAAAAGGAGTTCAAGAGAAAACAAAATCAAAAGAAAGATGAGGAGTATATGTGTTTCAACTGTAAGAAGCCCGGACACTTCAAAAGAGATTGTCCACTCCCCCAAAAGCAATCTGATGCAGTTGATGAAAGGCACAAGTAGAAACATAAATCCAGAAAGGCATTGAAGGCTGATATGGCAGGTGACACTTCAAGCATATCAAACTTTTACAGCTCAGATGATGAATATGATGATAATGCATTGATGTGTCTGACAAACAACAAGGATCCCATTTGTCTAATGGCAATTGAAAATAATGAGGTAAATTCTCAACTAAAACCTTCATCTGCATATGACTCTTGTTCAGATTCTGAATTTGATAATTTAAATAATATTGATTTCGGTTATCATTTAGACAATCTAATGACTGAACTAAAAACTATTCAGGATAGTATTGAAACTGTCAAAAATGAAAGAGATGATCCGAAATCACAAGTATCTAAATTACTATCTGAGTGCGAGTTACTCAAGTTTGAAAAACAAAAAGGTGTTGGAGAACCTACTGAAATTTTAGTAGACCCTAAATTGTCAACTGAAATTCCAGAATCATCACGAAACACCATTGTTTTCAAATCTGGAAGACTACCTAGTGATAGGACTGGTCTAGGATATGACGGCAATGCTAAATCTATGTCTGGATTGGGTAAAGCAACCAATGAATGCACCAGTTCAGGTCCAAAATTTGTTGCTGCACGAAAATCCAACACTAGGATTTCAGCAGAGTGAGTTCAGGCAAGGGTAAATCGAATTAAGAACAAGAAGCATCAAATCAAAAGTACATCCAAGAATGTTCAGCATTCTAAGACTACTAAAGTCAGGGAAAATGAAGACTGTTCCCCACTAATGATGATTGGAGCATATCTATACCATTTGCTAATAAAGCTAATATTAACATAAAAGCTTATACTAAGAAACAACCATTTCAGCAGGCTGTACCTAAGTATAAACCTAAAACTGTTTATAAAGCCAAAACTAACAATGGTAAGGCACACATGCATAGCTTTGTACCTAAAGGCTAGAAACCATATGTAAAGAGAAATCAGCAGAGTAGGACCTCCTACAACTTTGTGAACTTTACATATGAAGGTGACAGGTTCACTTTTCCCAGAAAAACATCTAAGACTTATGGTCTAGGAATTTACCTGGTAGCTGACCCATATGGACCCAAAAAGATTTGGGCACCTAAAACTACATAATTTTGTGGATGCAGGACACCTGGTTGATAGTGGGTGTTCAGGGTATATGACAGGGTCAAAGAAGCACTTGGAGGATTTCAGGAAAATTAAGGACCAAAAGTCAACTTTGGAGGTCATGACAAACCTGGACAAACCAAAGGGACTGGAACCTTCAGGAAGAATGTGTTAAAGATAAAAAATGTAGCATTTGTGGAAGGACTCAATTTTAACCTTCTCAACATAAGTCAATTTTGTGATAAATGCTACAACGTCACATTTACACAGAAGAAGTGTGAAGTGCAAAATCTGAGGACTAAAGAAGTGGTACTCCAAGGCAAAAGAAAAGAGAATATGTACATTGCATATTGGAACACAATTGTTGCTGAAACGTGTCTTATTACATAGACAAAATCAGAAATCAGCTAGATATGGCACAAAAGACTCAATCATCTCAACTTCAAAGGTATCAACAAATTAGCAAAGAGGAATCTAGTGGATGGTCTACCAGACATGACCTTTACCAAAGATAGTCTTTGTGTTTCATGCCAAAAAGGCAAACATATCAAGTCAAGTTTCAAGTCAATCCCTCAACAAGTTACAAGCAGGATTCCAGAATTATTGCATATGCATCTCTTTGGACCAGTGGAACCTGTAAGTTTAAGCAAGAAGAAGTACACAGGTTATTGTTAATGATTTTTCAAGATACATTTGGACAATCTTTTTGAACAAAAAGAAAGATACCTTGAAGAGACTACCAGATCACTTAAAGAGGCTATAAAATGAAAAGAGCTTATCAATCATCAAAATAAGATCTGATAGAGGCAATGAATTCCTAAACAAAGTCATCAAAGCCTACTATGAGGAAAATGGTATTCAACATCAACTTTCAGCTGCTAGAACTCCACAGCAAAATGGTGTTGCTGAAAGAAGGAATAGAACTCTCAAGGAAGCTTCAAGAACTATTTTGGTTTACCTTTGAGATTTTGGGTAGAAGCAATCAATACTACATGTTATACACAAAACAGGACCTTAATCAAAAAAAGCAAGGCAAAACTCTTTATGAAGTATGGAATGGAAGGAAGCCTAATATTTCTTACTTTCACGCCTATCGAAGCAATTGTTTTATTCACAATAATAGAAAAGATCAGCTCAAGACTTTTGCTGCAAAAGCTGATGAAGGAACATTCATTGGATATGCTGAAAACATCAAAGCATTCAGAATACTAAACAAAAGGACTTCATTGATTGAGGAATCTATTCATGTTGTATCTGATGAAGGACATTTAAACAACACAAGGATTGAATAAACTTATGAAGGCTTAAATCCTTTTGACACATAAGATCCAGTATATTTGGAAGTTGGACATCCCTCTGCAAGTTTACCAAATTCAGCAGGACAAGTAAATTCAGCCGAGTCTGAGCAGTCTGCTGAATTGCAAGGAGAATCTAAAGAAACTCCTGAACATGAGGAAACTCCAGTAAATCAACAAAATCTTGTTTGGTTAAGAGATCATCTAGAAGAAAATATAGTTTGTGATTTACAATCTGGAGTAAGAACTAGAAGACAACTTGGAGCTATGCACAGTTGTTTCTTATCTAAAGTAGAACCAAAAATAATTGATGAAGCAATTGAAGATCCAGATTGGATAGTTGCAATGTAAGATGAGCTCAGTGAATTTGAAAGAAATCAAGTCTGGGAATTGGTGGAAAGACCAAAGAATGTCAACACCATTGGCACTAAATAGGTATTTAGAAACAAGATGGATGAGCATGGCACAGTTGTTGGATCGATAATGCAGACACACTCTAGAGATAGAGTGTGGGATAAAATTGCCTTTTAAAAATTTCAAGCACTTAGACAAATGTTGCAGGCAATATATTACGATCAAATCAGAGTATATCAAATAATTAATCACACTTAGAGATAATTTTGGAAGCTAAATTATCTCTAAGTTATAGTGATTAATTACATAACCTAAGATCAAGTTTTATCACAATTTGATTGATACTACATAGGCACAAAGTATAATTTGATACAATCAAATAGCAGCTTGCAGAAAGATTATTAATAACAAGATAACTTAGTGACTTGCAGATGATACAAAAAACTTTTATATTTAGTGACGATTAACAGAAAGGTGTCACTAAAACTTCAGAAAGACACGAAAGTTGCAGATCAACAAAACATATTCAAATTCAGCAAATTGTATACTACTAAAAGACTAAGCAGGTTGCAAATACACAATTCAACAAACACTATATATAATTCAAATGGTACAGCAGCATCAAAACTATTATAATACATATATTTCGCAATGTAGATGATAAGACTAGATTATTACAAAATTAGTTAATAGTTCAGGAGGCAAAAACAAAAAATGTTCACTTCTCAATATAACAACAAGTTACAGAACAAATCAACAGTCTAATGCAAAGCCTCAGTACAATTTATCAAGCCTGAACTTTCACTTAGGATCAAGGAAGAATAATCAAGTTGAACCAACAGGATTATTGGACCTTAATCCTATACAAACTGAATACAAGGTTCAGCACCCTAAGTGACTAAAACCTATGCTATTACAGTGCATATAAATCTGCAGTTCAGTATTCAGCAAGGCAGCAGGCAATGCAGCAAGATCACCAAATCAGGTTCAGCAATGGATAAAGATTCAGCAGGAAAACATACTAACAGACTTAATACATCACCAAAAGGGGTGTTTCAAGCTTGATTAACAACAACACAAGGTATGCTGATGATCAGACTTAAAACAAGAAAATTATGGGGATCAGACAAATGCCTGAAATAGAAAGACTTCAGTCTAATGCCCAAACAGGACTTAAGGTGTCTGACTTTAGGGAGACTTAAGGCACAAGCAATATACCTTACTAGGAAATCAGACTTAGTACTTCAAACCAATCTAATTATTGCATACTACCTCGATCAGTTAAAAGTCATACCACCAAAATCAAGTTTATAGCACTATACAAACTCAAATTAGACCACAAGCGAACTAGTATCAATAATGCTACTAAAATAAGGTTCAACAGGCAATCACAACAAATTTAAAACACAGAAACAGTGAGTCAAAGTGATACCTTGCAGGAAATGACACTAAGACCTCACACCAAGGATTCTGTCTAAGCTGCTGAACAGAACCACACTTCTCGACAGCAAGGACCAGAATCAAGCTTGTTCAATTCAGCAAATTTCCAAGCTATTCTCAACTACAGTGATATAAGACTTACAGGACCAGAAAAGAGAAATGCAGTGATTAAAAATGTCGGATTGCTCAAGAAATGGAATTCTGAGTTGTTGCAATCCAGTGTGATATGACTTGCTATTTATAGCCCCAGATGTATAGCTTGAACCTCCAAGGTCTGTGAACGGGATCACAAGAAAATCTTTAAAATCCGAGGCACTTAATTCTGTGATTTCCAGCCATAATTAACCGACGCTTGTCTGACGTCCAAAGTCTTATGTATACTCTCTGAAGGAGGGTTGTTAGGCAATTGAGAGAGAGAGTGATACTGACTGGTTGGACCTAACTCGTTGGTTAATTAAGCAATCACTTAACGACTTAAACGATTGACTTTCTTTTGACTCAGTTCAATAGCACAGTGTGGAAAGGAACTCGATTTGGTCATGGTTCAATATGACACATTTAGCAACTTACCTCAATTGAACCTGACCTAATCCTAAAACCAAATTCAGAACCTAATATGATGCCAAATGTTCTGAATTTAATTTTAGGGCATCATTAGGTCACAAGCCTAAGCGTTGACTCGACCCTTGACTTCCTAGGGTGTAAGAACCCCAGTCAATTTACCTAATCCGTACACACCAAAAGGGTCAAGCCATTATACATGAGCAAACTGGGTCGAGATTCACTGGTTTGTTGAGTCTGACTCATTTAAAAGAGTACCATCAGGCACTGAAGCAACACCACATCAATTTTCAATGAACCAGGACTGAATTGGTGCTAAATTAAGTCTTAGCTTTCCGGAAATGGTTACCACCTAAATTAGACACAGATATGGCAAGAAATCAGGCAGAAATCGAATTCAAATCAGTATAATAATTCTTTGATATTAACTCAATAAGGAACGGATTCACCTTTATGAGATTGACTGCGTATCAAATAGAGTCAGAAACTTTAACGGCTCGAATCAGCAGCAATACAGAGGCAAAATCGCACCTTTTTCCAATTCGACCTTTAATGGAAACAATAGATATAAAATCAAGAAGAATCATAGTCCAAATCAGAACAATAAAAACGATATTAACTTTAAAAAAAAGAGGAAATACAATACATCCCTGAGATACTAAGAATCGAACATTAAAGTTTTGATTTTGAGCAAAGGGAAAATGCCATGCCACAACCGTTTTTGCGGGTTGTGAATCCTTGCCTTCCAGAAATTGATTCGGTTGCAGCTCATCAATGATTTCGAATCAACTCATAACGTCGAACTGATACGAGGCCTTCACAAATTGAGAATTCGTTTTTTTAAAGACTCAACCTTTCCAAAATAGAATTTGGGCACGAGGATGAATCAAAAGAGCAGAGAAATAGGGATTCGATTATGGAAGGAAACCAGAAGGATTATGCATTCGAGAGAAAGAAGAAACGGTAAATGTGTTAGGTGTGATGCCCGAAATACAATTTTGTAATTGTTTTATTTAATAAATTAAATGATATTATTATTCATATTTATTATTCTCATATTCACCGATGTGACAATAATATTTACACTACAGAAAACCCTAAAGTATATCGTTTATGTAATCACTTAACTCAGTGTATGAGATATACACGGGAGGATTGAGTTAGTGAAGATGTACTTAAAATACAATTAGCCCGTAGTGAAGTTAATCGAGAGTATCGGGTATCTCCTTTAACCTGCTATTAATGCGCCCAGAACACAATTGGTGTGATTGTCTTATCCGGACTTTCGGTTAAGAGAACCTAGTGGGGCATTTATATATGATGGATATATCATATAGGGCTGGACCGATTTGATTAGAGTCACGATATAATTCCGTAATCGAGAAGTCTTGTCGAATCAATCGATGATCATATTTATGGATATATCTTAATCCTGAGGTGATCACAGTCAACTGCTTGAATCAGTATGAGGTTTGACTTGACGGTTAAGGATTACACTGAGTATGTGATCTGAATTACCCCATCTTGGCATTGTACTGGATTGAGTGAGTAGTCTGTGTTATCACAGATACGGAATCCATTCCTTCCATTTATGGAAGTAGATAGACAGTTCCCTTATTTGTTAATCCTAGAAACCGATCGATCCATGGAGTTCATATTACACTGATTAGCTACCAGTGAGTTGTATGAATTAATTGATCACTAGGGGTTAATGGTAAATAAGGATAAGAGGTTCTAAAAAGGGTTAACGGTAACCTCCCGATTTAGAATGAACAGTCTATGAAGGATTAATCCATATGTAAAAATTACATCAATGGACGCTTATTATCATTCTCGTGAAGAGATAAATATAATCTTATAATCGGAGGACTGCAGTCACGAGATTATGGTGGCATATTCCTGTGATTGATTTATCGAATATAATTATTCTGTTCGTAAGATAATTATTTATTTGATTTATCGGAGCCGCTGATTCTTAGTCCATGGTCCTCGACGTGCCTCCAATATAGCATAGCTATTCTCGGACGTCGAATCCTAATAATATTAATTTAGTTCTTATTAGAATTTAATTAAAACGATATGTGAATTAATTGTTCAGTGGACTATTAAATTAGTTGGGCTAAATAATTAAATATGTGGAAAAGACATTTTTCATAATCTTGGCCAATATTAGTGTTATGGCCGAAATTCATAATTGACTAGGTCAATAAGATAAATTCCGGCCAAAGCTTGTGTAGTCAACAAGAAATTAGTTTTCTTGTTGATTAATAAGACATGTGCACAAAATATTTATTGGATAAATATTTATGGTAAGAAATAAAGATAAATATTATTCTAGATTTGTTCTAGAATATTATGGGATTATCTTTTATTTATTGGATTTATTTATTTGCAAAATAAAATCTTTGGAGGACAAGGATTACTCTCCTATATAAAGAGAGTTCTCCGAACTCATAAACACACTAGTAATTTCAACTTTTACCTCTTAGAGAGGAGAAGGAAATTTTCGGCCAAGGGTGTAAGAGAGGAAAATCTTGGAGATTTTTCCGGGTGGCATATCGGAAGGATTCGAGACGAGGATTTCCTTCCACCGGGAGTTGCTTGGATCACACGTACGGAAGATCGTGGTGCTCTTCACATCTTTCTTTGTTTTCTATTGCGGTTCTTCTACTTGGATTTTGAGATCCAAGAGGTATGTTCTACAACCCCCTTGTAGATGTAGATCTAGTTATTTTATTACGTGTAATTTATAGATCTAGATCCTTAAATCGCTTCCGTTGCGGATGATATTACTAACAGTGGTATCAGTCGCCAAGGTGATCTATATTTATACGTATAAAATATTAGATCTAGGAGTGGAAAACATGTAGATTTTTTTTGTCCCAATTTTTTTTAATAGGGGCCGAAATTTATATAATTTGTTTTATGTTATGATTGTTGTGGTTTGAATAGATGGATTGGGGTTGGTACTGTTTACCCGTACATCTATTTTGTAGCTCTTTTGTTTAGTAACAATCGTGCATAGGAATTGTATTTTTTATGTCAATTTTGCAAAATTAAAATGTAAAAGTAGTATCTTATTGTATATTTTAATTTTTTGATCTGATTCAAGGCAGCGAAGATGATGTGTTGAAGATCATGGTATTGAAGATCATCAAGAAGGTAAAAACGGGAGGAGGACGATTGTTTTTTTTTTATAAAATTAGGCGGCGGCACAGCTTTGCTTTTTTCATCGATTGGCAAATTTTATTTGTTCAGGGTCAGGGCAAAAAATTTTTTTTTTCCATGGCGGCAATTATTATATTTTTTGCATGATTTTGCATGCACTAATTTTTAATTCTTTGGTATATACTATATATGAAAATATATATATATATATAATTTTAATTCTGCCAAGAATTAAAAAAAATTTAAAAACAATTATTAATATAGATATATTTTAAATATATTGGTATATTACGGCCTCCTCTCCTCGTCGTTCGTGGTTCGTGTCAAGATCGAAGGTTCGAGATCCGGAAGTTTCAAGATCAAGATCGAAGATCGAGATTTGAAGACTTAGAATTAGTTTTACTTTTCCTTAGAAAATAGGTTAGTCGGGGGTACCAACGATCCATCTCGGTGTTTAAATTTTCCGCAATTTATTTTTTATGTGTTTGATCATAAAATAGATATAAAATCGGAATTGCCATGACATGCATCATATCATAAATCCACTCCATGCATACATGTAGAATTTTAATTTTGGTAATTAAAATAGGCATGTATACAAACTCGTGTAATTAGTTGAAATTTAATTAATACGTGGTAATTAATTAATTTAGTAACTAATTAAAGATCCGAGGACGGGTTATGAAATCGTTGAGCCTTTCGGTGTGTGTTCTCGGTGAACCGCCTTAAAAGCCCAAACGAGATCACGTTTTCGATTCGTAGTGTCTACGAGATTGAATGATGGTAAAAGAACAATAAATCTTGGATAAAAACGGTTCGCCTATAGGTTGGGTGGTCAACTGAGCTTCGCTCGACCGACTTAACCCTCCTAGTGTGATGTATGCACGGGGGTCCGGCAAGACTAAACTACACCGGCGAGCGGAGGGGTGATTCCTTCTTATCTCAATGGGGCTCTCTTGACCCGACTTCATCCGACTGTCACATATGTTCCAACGAATAGGACGGGTAGGCTTGCCTATGTTACCGACACCATTTGGAATCCTTGATTTAATGTGCTTTTATGTTAACATCAAAAAGACGTGGTTAGTTAACCCACCACCACTTCCAAAATATTGAGTGGGAGCGGGGGAGGCGACAGCCAACCCCACGGCCTCTATTATAGATACAAGTAAGTGAGAGAAGGGTGACGCATCGCGGCGCTTTGATTTCGGCCGCCTACGGATGGTGTTCACCCCTATCAACATTCATGGCTTGGTCTCGAAAGGATAGGATTTCCGGGTACTCGTCGGGTCACTGACCTATCCTACGACGGCACACTCGGGGTGTACCTAAGAGATCCGATATAGTAGGTCACACTCATGAAGGATATTCTTGATAATATCTACGCTAAAAAAGGAAGGTAGTCAATGAATAAAGGGATGTTCGATTCTCGTGGGATGTTCGATTCTCACAAGTTATTCATTGATGAGATTGTCTCGATTTAACCGTCATCTCTTTGACCTACCCTACGGCGGCACTGAGATGCGAGGTTAAAACCTTGGAATGGTAGAGTAGACTTAATTATAGTTTACAATTCCTAAAATAAAATCATATAGTAGTGTTAAACTTGAATTAATATATGTCATTTTATTTACAGCATTATATCCCTTACTAAATTGCTTAAAAATTAATAATTGACTAGTATTGACTTCGTTAAAAAAGTGGAAAGTAACTAGGACGTTGAACTAGTTAATCGATAATGCAATTATTTTTCGAAAGAGATATTTTCTCTTAAGCCTTTTAAAAACCGGAGTGACATATAGGTATGTCACTAGTGTCATTCGTTTCAAATGGGAGACAAACTTAGTTTGATCAAAGGTGATCTCGGACTTTGAAATTCTTCTAGTGAATTTTGAGTGTGTAGTGATTACACGAGTAATTTTATAATTGAAAAATCAGAAAATCATGAAGTGTTACTAGTTGGACGATATTTGGAATCGATGAACTAGTGTGAGCTTTATGATTTGTTGTTTTTCTAGAACATTAGAAAAGTGTAACTAACTACACACGTAACCGTTCTAATTGAAAAACCGGAAAGTCATGAATGTTAGGTGTAGTGCCCGAAAGACAATTTGTGTAATTGTTTTTAATAATGAATGACAGAACTTATCTCACCTTATTACTTGCTTTGTGCTTGTAAAGTAATACACTGCTGCAAACCCTAAGTATATCTGTATGTAACCACTTAACTCAGTGTATGGATTACACGTGAGGATTGAGTTAGTGGTGGTATACTTAAACTGTTAGTCCGTGGTGAACTTAATCAGAGTTTAGGGTCTCTTGATTAAAACACCAATAATGCGCCCAGAACCACTAAGAAAAGCTGAATAGGTATGTGTAACACATCTAAAACTATTATAGGCAAATGGTTTCCGTATTAAGATAAACGACCCTTCAATATCTATTAATTAGTGCATATATCCTAGAGATAAGACCTGACGACTGGTTAAGGGTGATTCCTATCTCCCAGTCTGGGAACACTATCTCAAAGGAACAATGACTAAGTTTCCTTTCAATCAGGAGAGGGTAATAGATTTGAAGAGGTAACATAGCTTGTTCATAATGTCCTTCGGGGTCTAGTGAGAGATACAAGCTAGTGGGAGATTTTGAGTGGTGACATTTTTTCTGATAACTACTCGAAAGACGGTTTATTTTATCGAAAGAATACGAGGAGGAGTCTCTGATTTTAACAGAGAATAGAGTATTCCATGCTCATAAATAGGCTATAGCATAGTCTTGGGACTGATGCTCTGCCTGCCTCCTAGTGGAATGTTTCTCACTGAGAAAGAAACCATAGACTTGCCCTATATAGTTATTGATGTACTACAATACACTGCTAAACTCGATTAAGATAATTGGTTGCAAAATAACGATTAACATTATTATGTAAACCGAGAAGTCTACCTAGAAGATGCTAGTGAATTAATGGATAAGGAGTGAATTCGGTTCACACCACTTCCGTAAATGTAGGCATTTAGCATTTAATGCTTGAAGGTAGGACTGGAGATTTTGCGCATACGTTCAGATTTTGACTGTTCGTGAAATGCCTTAATGAGACGAGTGAAGGTTGGTTGTAAGATTCTTGAGATCAGAAAGTGACGGTTGGACTGTCACACCCTTTCTGAAAGAATACATAGATCACAACCTTAGACCTTGGAGTACGGTTACTCTAGGAGGTTACTATCTGATTTAATCAGACCACGTCCAACATCGGTTGTTGGTGATTACACTGATAAATACTACTAGATCAGAATGTCAATCCACCCAAAACACAGTGGGATTATGGTTTAACCGTTGACCTATTGTGATTTTGTGGTTTTGTGGACTTTACAGTCTGCTGGGGTGATTGATAACCTATGGCTCTTGGTGGGCTGTATAGGATTCTAATCATAGAGGTTGGTTTGAAAACCTTATCCCTGTAAATGGAGTTTTTGTAATCCAGTTCTGTTCAGCCTCTTGTAGAACCACCTGAGTGTCTCAGGCCCAGTGGGAGTAATTGGATCTACGCCGAAAAGATTCAAATGAATAGGAAAGTTAACTTTCAGCACAAAGCTGAGTGATCTAGGGGTGATTCCCTAAAAAAGAGAGAGTTAACCAGACCTTGAACTCTCTCACCACTCAGTCTTGCTAGATTTCGTTAGAAAGCAGAAAATAGGGGTGATTCCCTGAGACTTTCTTTCCGTAAAACAAGGTCTGGATTCATTCGGAACAGAAGGGTCTTGGTTAGAACAAATGGCAGGTTGACTGCCGGGACTTATGTCCTTTGTGGATGTAAGAGAACCTCTCGGTCATTAAAAGTCGCATGTTTTAAAATATGTGGACTTGACCAGAATATTGATAAGTCTTTTGTAGACTGGATATCAATATTGGTAAAATAGTAGTATTAGTGTTCATGAATGATAACACTGAAACAGTTGGAAACAACATGTGTGTGCTATCTGAAGTCGGAAACTAACAGGCCAAGATTCTCTGTGAGAGAATTGGACTATATTCTAAGAATCTGATTCGGTCAAATTCACGAGAATGAGTCATTGGCTATCCCACATATCTTATTGAATAAGATGATCATGCATATACATATGCAACATTCATCGAGAGTAGTCCTACCCTACCTCTCAGGAATGATTCTCTAAATCTTCGGATAAAGAGAAAATGGGATAGAGTCTCTCTTGGATAATGGCAAGTGAGGTTATCACAAGTCAATAGTAATCGAATCTTGGATTCGAGCAATAAGTAGTGGTTTAGTACGTCCTCAAGTATCTTTAGATAACGAGGAATCATATGCTTGTATATTCAGGTGCAAACTTGAATATGGTTGACTACACTGATTCTGACTTGTAGTCAGATTAAGGATGATCATTATGTTGATCTCGGGCTCAGCGTTTACTCACAGTGCTTAGAATTTCCTTTTTGGTCTGGGAGAAATTCCAGGTCTGATAAGCCGATATCACTTCATCATGAAAACAGTGAAGAGATAGCTTAAAAGGATATTCTCAGTCATAAGAAGTCAAAAGCATATTGAGAGAAGTACCGCCTGATTGGAAGGACCGGCAACGTTTCAATCCTAAAGATCGTCTCGAGTCGACAACCTAACTAATCAGTGTACCAAGTCGAGTGCTTGGAGGGTACGGCATTGATGGATATGTCTCATATGCTTTTAGAGCAAGCGGGAGAGTGTTGTGAATAAGATGAGAAAGGGTGTGCTCTAAAAACAATCGTTGCTTGTCATTTCGTGCAAGTGGGACATTGTTAGGTGTAGTGCCCGAAAGACAATTTGTGTAATTGTTTTTAATAATGAATGATAGAACTGATCTCACCTTATTACTTGCTTTGTGCTTGTAAAGT
The DNA here is from genome assembly GCA_024500145.1 of Gentiana dahurica var. dahurica. Lineage (NCBI taxonomy): Eukaryota > Viridiplantae > Streptophyta > Magnoliopsida > Gentianales > Gentianaceae > Gentiana > Gentiana dahurica. The sequence continues at coordinate 57,020,132 of CM044906.1, forward strand.
AATACACTGCTGCAAACCCTAAGTATATCTGTATGTAACCACTTAACTCAGTGTATGGATTCCACGTGAGGATTGAGTTAGTGGTGGTATACTTAAACTGTTAGTCTGTGGTGAACTTAATCAGAGTTTAGGGTCTCTTGATTAAAACACCAATAATGCACCCAGAACACCTTAGGGTGTGATAGTCTTATCCGGACTGTCGGTAGAGGGTACCTACATGGGGCAGTTATATATGATGGCATTCATATAGGACTGGACCGATTTAATCTGTATTTCTCGATATAATTCCGTAATCGAGGAATCTTATTAAATCATTAGATGATCATATATGGATCAACCTTAATCCTGAGGTGATCACAGGGTGCTGCTTGTCCCGGGGTAGTGTTTGATGTGTTCGTTACGGTTCACTTAAATATGTGTTCCAAGCCATTTCTCATTGACACTATCTCTAGATGAGTGAGTAGTTCTAATTTTCACAGACATGGAATCCATTCCTTCCTGCGGGAAGTAGAGAGATAGTCCCCTTATTTGTTAGCCTTAAGAAAGTGATCGATCCCGGGAGTTCATATTAGACTAATTGATCGATCACTAGTCAGATATGTCAACTAATTGATCATCAGGGGGTTAATGGTAAATGAGGATAAGATATTCTGAGCCGGGTTCACGGAGACTTCCCACTCAGAATGGACAGTCTATGGAGGGTTAATCCGTATGTAGTGATTATATCAATGGACGCTTATTCACTCTATGGGTTGAGTATAAGTATACATCTATAATCGGTAGAGTTTAGTTTCGGGTTTATGGTGGCGTAATCCCGGAATTAATAATTAATGTACTTATTCAGTTCGATGAATAATTAATTATTGGAGCTACTGGTTATAGGTCCACGGTCCCTGATGTGGCTTCTGTAATTCGGACTAATAATCTTGTTATTTGGGCCTCAGTGATAATTAATTGATATGCATGGATATTATTTAGTTGGGCTAAATAATATAATACATATAAAAGACATTTTGTGTGGGCTTATTAACCCTAAGTGTGGCGCCATTTTAGTCTTCATTTAGCACAAGAATTAATTTTCTTGTGTTATGGAAAATAAAAGATATTTTTGTTATATGATTGGTTGGATGACTTGTTATTTGATTTCCTATTGGTCAATACATGTCACAATTAGTCATTAAGGAAAATATCTTTTTATTTTGTTTAATTAATTATTTATTTAATTAATTAAAACTTGGAGACCAAGGATTTACTCTCCTATAAAAGGAGAGTTATTCCAAGGGTAATTGGCAATGGAAAATTTCGACCACCACACTTGTAAAAGAGAGATTTTTTTTTTCTTGTCTAGGGTTTTAGAGGAAGAAAAACTTGGAATTTTTCTTGGTGTTGCATATCGAGGAGATTCATTTATCAAGAAGGGTGTCCACCAACCGCCGTTTGGAGAACACATCGGAAGATCTTGGCTTCTCTTCCTACTATCGGTAACATGAACTTAACTCCCTTGTAGTAGTTTAAGTCCTTTAACTATGTATTGTGATATATAAGTCGTGATCCATCCGCTGCGTGTAGATCTAACTCGTTTAGATCTAAGAACCTGCATCCTTCAACGAAATGTTGCTAGTTGGAGGATATTTGGAATCGATGAACTAGTGGGAGTTCTATGATTTGTTGTTTTTCTGGAAACATTGGAACAATGTACGAAAGATTTTCTAATCGAAAAAATCGAAAAATAATAAAAAATAAAGCATTGCTCGTTAGACGGTATTTGGAACCGATAAACTAGTGGGAGTTTTAATGTTATGATTTGTTGTTTTTCTGGTATATTAGAAAATCCGAGAAGTCCCGACGAGTAACACTCGAAATAGACACCCCACGGTTCAAGAGTATTGTCTACTCAAACGAATCATTGGTTCAAGACTAATTCCATTCACGGAAAGTCAAGAATGGGAGAATATGTCTAAAAGTGTTAGTCATCTAAACTGAGAAAACTTTAAGGCTGAACTGAAAATTAATTAACTAAAAATTATTGGATAAGGACAGTGATTTTGGATCACCAACCTATGAATCCTTGGCGATTTTCTCGAGCTAAGTTCTTTGGAAGAACAAGGTAGCAGTGCATTTAACGATTAAAAGAATAAACAACGGGCAGTTAATTTTAACTAGAATAGTGGGAGTGATATAAGGAAATGAATCTCGGATTCAATCCTTCGATATCGCGGAAAAATTATTTTCTGTTTAGGATTCGTTGGAACGAAAGGATTTACCTTATGTAGTACGAATATACCATTTGTAGTAAGTGAATATACCACTTGTAGAAAGTGAATATACCATTTGTAGTACGAATCCAAGACTCGGACTTTTGTTTGATAAAGTCAAAACCACTTACAATTGCTGAAATATGTATATAAAACACATCTTAAGAACTATTAAAAGCAATTGGTTTCTATATTTAGATAAGCGCTTCTTCATATTCCATAGTTAGTGCATAGTCCCTAAAAGACAAGACCTGAAGACTGGCTCAGGGTGATTCCTTTCTCCCAGTCTGGTTATATTGTCTCAAAGGTTCAATGACTAAGTTTCCTTTCAATCGGGAAAGGATAATGGTTATAAAGAAGTAACATAGCTTGTTCATGACGACCTTCGGGGTCTGATGAAAGATACAAGCTAGTAGGAGCTTCCGAGTAGTGACTTCTTGTCTGATAACTATTCAAACACTCCGGAAAGTTTATCCAAAATATTTTGAGGTTTCTCTGTTTTCGACAGAGATAGAGTATTCTATACCCGGAATAGGCCATTCATAGTCCTCGAGACTGATGCTCAGCCTACCTCATTGTGACATGTTCTCACTAAGTAAGAAACCGTTAAAATTGCCTTATATAGTTTTAGATGTGCTACAATACACTGCTTAACTCAATAAAGATATTGGAAGCGAAATAATGGTCTACATTGAAATATAAGACCGTGAAGTCTACCTATAATATACTTTGGAATTTACGGATAAGGTGTGGATTCGGTTCACCCCACTTCCATAAATATAAGCATTTAGCACACGGTGCTTGAAGGTAGACTGGGAATTTTGCGCATACGTTTGGTCAATGACCATTCGTGATATATCTTTTAACCTATTGTGTATAAAGGTTAGGTATTGGATTCTTGAAATCGGGAAGGGACAGTTATACTGTTGCATCATTTCTGATAGAGTCCATGAACAGCAAAACTTTGAACCTTGAAGTACGTTTACTCAAGGTAGTTACTAACTGATTAAAATCAGACCACATCCAACATCGGTTGTTGGTGATAACACTAAATACTACTAAACTAGATCAGAATTTCGATCCACCCAGTAAGTATTGGGAATATGGTTTATCCATTACCCATTACGGTTTCTGCGGACTTTGTAGTCTGAGGATCGTTTGATGACCAATGGCTCTTTTGTGAGCAGTATAGGATTCTGATAATAGAGGTTGGTTTAATAGCCATAACCCTGTGAATGGAGTTCGGTACTCCAGTTCTGTTCATACTCTTGTAGAACCACCTGAGCGTCTCAGACCCAGTGGGAGTAATTGGATCTACACCGAACAGAGTAGAATGAATAGGAAAGTTTATCTTTCAGAGCAAAGCTTGAGTGGTCTAGGGGTAATTCCCTAAGAAGTAGAGAGTTAATCAGACCTTGGACTCTCTTACCACTTAGTGTTGCATGATTTCAATCAAAAGCAGAAAATAGGGGTGATTCCCTGAGATTTTCTTGCCAAACAAACGGAGTCTGAATTCATTCGGAACAAAAGGGTATTGCCTTATGAACTTATGACAGGATGACTGTCAAGGCTTATGTCCTTTGTGGACAAAAAGCAAACCTCTCGGTCACTAGAAGTCATATATTTCTACAATATGTGGATTTGACCAGAATATTGATAAGTCTTTTGTAGACTGGACATCAATTTTAGTATAGTAGTGAATATATACATTAGTGTTTGTGAAGGATAACACTGCACCAGTTGGAATCAACATGGGTGTGTTATCTGAAGTCAGAATCTGACAATGCCACAATTCTCTGCAACAGAGATTTGGACAACATCCTAAAGAGTTTGACTCGGTTGAATTCATTAGAATCAGTCACTGGTTTCCCATCCATATTATTGGTTAAGATGATGCATCTGTGTATGCAACATTCAATGAGGAAGTTCTACCCTATGCCTTAAGAAGTGGGAGATGTAGTTTGTTGTAGTTTAAATAACAGGGTGTGCTCTAAAACAATTAATCACATGCTTTCGTGCAAGTGGGAGATTGTTAGGTGTGATGCCCGAAAGACAATTTTGTAATTGTTTTATTTAATAAATGAAATAATATTATTATTCATATTTATTATTCTCATATTCACCGATGTGACAATAGTATTTACACTACAGAAAACCCTAAAGTATATCGTTTATGTAATCACTTAACTTAGTGTATGGGATATACACGGGAGGATTGAGTTAGTGAAGATGTACTTAAAATACAATTAGCCCGTAGTGATGTTAATCGAGAGTATCGGGTCTCTCCTTTAACGTGCTATTAATGCGCCCAGAACACAATTGGTGTGATTGTCTTATCCGGACTTTCGGTTAAGAGAACCAAGTGGGGCATTTATATATGATAGATATATCATATAGGGCTGGACCGATTTGATTAGAGTTGACGATATAATTCCATAATCGAGAAGTCTTGTCGAATCAATCGATGATCATATTTATGGATATATCTTAATCCTGAGGTGATCACAGTCAACTGCTTGAATCAGTATGAGGTTTGACTTGACGGTTAAGGATTACACTGAGTCTGTGATTTGAATTACCCCATCTTGGCATTGTACTGGATTGAGTGAGTAGTCTGTGTTATCACAGATATGGAATCCATTCCTTCCATTTATGGAAGTAGATAGATAGTTCCCTTATTTGTTAATCCTAGAAACTGATCGATCCATGGAGTTCATATTACATTGATTAGCTACCAGTGAGTTGTATGAATTAATTGATCACTAGGGGGTTAATGGTAAATAAGGATAAGAGGTTCTAAAAAGGGTTAACGGTAACTTCCCGATTTAGAATGAACAATCTATGGAGGATTAATCCATACATAAAGATTATATCAATGGACGCTTATTATCATTCTCGTGAAGAGATAAATATAATCTTATAATCGGAGGAGTTCAGTCACGAGATTATGGTGGCATATTTCTGTGATTGATTTATCGAATATAATTATTCTGTTCGTAAGATAATTATTTATTTGATTTATCAGAGCCGCTGATTATTAGTCCATGGTCCCCGACGTGCCTCCAATACAGCATAGCTATTCTCGGACGTCGAATCCTAATAATATTAATTTAGTTCTTATTAGAATTTAATTAAAATGATATGTGAATTAATTGTTTAGTGGACTATTAAATTAGTTGGGCTAAATAATTAAATATGTGGAAAATACATTTTTCATAATCTTGGCCAATATTAGTGTTATGGCCGAAATTCATAATTGACTAGGTCAAGAAGATAAATTTCGGCCAAAGCTTGTGTTTTAGTCAACAAGAAATTAGTTTGGATTAATAAGACATGTGCACAAAATATTTATTGGCTAAATATTTATGGTAAGAAATAAAGATAAATATTATTCTTGATTTGTTCTAGAATATTATGGGATTATCTTTTATTTATTGGATTTATTTATTTGCAAAATAAAATCCTTGGAGGACAAGGATTACTCTCCTATATAAAGAGAGTTCTCCCAACTCATAAACACACTAGTAATTTCGACTTTTACCTCTTAGAGAGGAGAAATTTTCGGCCAAGGGTGCAAGAGAGGAAAATCTTGGAGATTTTTCCGGGTGGCATATCGGAAGGATTCGAGACGAGGATTTCCTTCCACCGGGAGTTGCTTGGATCACACGTACGGAAGATCGTGGTGCTCTTCACATCTTTCTTTGTTTTCTATTGCGGTTCTTCTATTTGGATTTTGAGATCCAAGAGGTATGTTATACAACCCCCTTGTAGATGTAGATCTAGTTATTTTATTACGTGTAATTTATTGATCTAGATCCTTAAATCGCTTCCATTGCGGATGATATTACTAACAAAATGCAGTATCAGAAAATCAGGGCAGTTAATGCAAGAGAGAATTTTGAAACATCCGTTTCATCTAGTAGAGAGGCAGCCGAAGTCTGATAGAAAGAATTAGGTTTTGGTAAAAGAGTTGATGGGCATTATTTGTTTGGGAAGGCCGAATTTATTTATTAAATAAAATGTGGGTTGGACTATGGCTTTCAATAAAAATAGATCCAACATGTATCTGAATACAAATAATTAATTTAATAACCAATTAATCATAAAAGTGATTAATTAGTTAATTTAATCAACTAATTAAAACCTGCAAAATAAATTAATGACAAAATTGATGCCATATGATTTAAACTAAAAATCTTCATGGTTGGTTAGTGACAAAAGATGATATAATCAGATAAGCAATAATAAAAATAATAATTTTGTGATAAGGTGTGTTGGTCCCTTGAAAAGGCTTTGGTTAAGTTTAGAGGGGGGGGGGGGGTGAATAAACTTAACACTTAAAACTTGGTTCTTGAGTGCAAAATAGGATTTTCTGTGATTGCAATTGCACTTGTGTTGTCACACATAATTGGAATTTCTTCCTCCTCAATTCCATAATACCTTAATTGTTGTCTTAACCATAGTACTTGTGCACAACAACTTCCTGCAGCAATGTATTCAGCTTCAGCAGTGGAAGTTGATATTGAGTTCTGTCTCTTGCTAAACCAGGAAACCAGTCTATTTCCCATTAACTGACAGGTTCCTATGGTGCTTTTTCTATCAATCTTTCATCTAGCATAATCAGAATCTGAGTAGGATATAACTTTGAAAGTTCCATTCTTGGAATACCATATCCCTACTCTCAAAGTCTCTTTTAGATACTTGAGAACTCTCTTGACTGCACCTAAGTGACTTTCTTTAGGTTTAGATTGAAATCTTGCACAAACACCTACAGCAAAGGATATATCAGGTCTGCTGGCAGTGAGGTACATCAGACTGCCTATCATCCTTCTGTATAAGGGTTGATCAACATCTTTGCCTTCTTTATCTTCATCCAATCTGATATTTGAACTCATAGGAGTTGATATCCTGGCATTATTTTCCATACCAAACTTCTTCAGCAGCTCCTTGGTGTACTTGGTTTGATGAATGAAGATTCCATCTTTCATCTGTTTAACTTGCAATCCTAAAAAGTAGTTCATTTCTCCCGTCATACTCATTTGGAATTTGATCTTCATTAAATTTGCAAACTTTTCACATAGCAATTCATTTTCAGAACCAAAGATTATGCCATCAACATAAATCTGTACCAGCCGGGTGCTGTCCCCTTCACTGATTCTGAAAAGGGTCTTGTCAATGGCGCCTTTTGTAAAACCATTGTCCACCAAGAATTGAGATAGAGTCTCATACCAAGCTCTTGGTGCTTGTTTCAATCCATAAAGTGCTTTGTTGAGTCTATACACTTTATCTTCTTGATCTTTAACTTCAAATCCAGGAGGTTGCTGAACATACACTTCCTCCTCTAGAGTGCCATTCAAGAAAGCACTTTTGACATCCATTTGATATACTTTGAAGTTTTTATATGCACCATGTGCCAAGAATAATCTGATAGCTTCCAATCTTGCAACAGGTGCATAAGTTTCATCAAAATCTATTCCTTCTGCTTGAGAATAGCCTTTTCCAACTAGTCTGGCCTTATTTCTTACAATGGTACCAGATTCATCAAGTTTGTTTCTGTATACCCATTTAGTACCAATGATATTTGCATGACTAGGCCTTTCAACTAGTGTCCAAACATGATTTCTTTCAAATTCATTTAATTCTTCTTGCATAGAAATTATCCAATCTGGATCTCAAATTGCTTCTTCAACAACTTTAGGTTCAACTTGAGATAGAAAACAAGTAAACATTGCTTCTAATTGTCTTATAGTCCTTACACCTTGCTGAATGTTGCCAATGACTTGTTCAATAGGGTGATCCCTTAACCATTGTGGATTTTGGTTAGATTGATTCTCAGGAACCTCATCTTCAGTAGGGTCTGCTGTATCTTCAACATGGGGTCAGCAGATCCTTGAACTGCTTCAGTTGTTGCATCAGTAGTGTCATCAGCTGGGTGTTCAGCAGGGGCAGAATCAGAAACTTTAAAGTCATTAAACCTTTCCAAAACTTCAACACCATATGGATCAGTGACTTGTAAGTTCTCAGCAGGTTCACAGCCTTCATCTTCCATAACAGTGAACTTAGGTTCATCAAACACAACATGTATTGTTTCTTCATGTTTCAGTGACCTCTTGTTCAGTACCCTGAATGCCTTGCTGACTGAAGAATATCCCAAGAAAATTCCTTCATCTGATTTAGGTTGGAATGTCTTCAAATGTTCCTTATGATTTAAGATAAAACACTTACTTCCAAATGGATGGAAATAAGATATATTGGGTTTTCTTCCATTCCAAACTTCATAAGGTGTCTTCAGCAGCTTCTTGTTCACTGATCACTACTAGAATTTTCTGTTTTTCCGACGAGAATTTCCGACGAAATAATGCCGTAGGAATTTTGCGACGAATTTCCGACGGTATTGCGACGGTTTAAATAATAATGAAATCATAAAAATATTTGCGACGTATTTCTGACGGCATTCCATTGTCGCAAAGTATTTCGTCGGAAATTTGTCGGAAATCTTACGCGCGAAAGGCTCCCGCCTATGTTTAAGGGCGCGAATTTCTCCCGCTCGGGTCTTTCCTACCAATTTCCGACGAACACTGTTGATCGTAGCAAGTTGGTCGGAAATAGGATAAACATAAAAATAAGATTTTCATAATTGTTTCCTTCGAATTTCCGACGATCATAAGTGTTTCCTTTGAATTTCCGACGAACACCATCCTCTCAGCTGTAAGTAGACATGTTACCGACGAACTTTCCGACTTATAACTCAAGTTTGTCGGTATTTCGTAGGAATATAATAATTGTGTTGCTATTTTACTTTTCAAATTGCATTAAAAATTTCAAAAAAAAAATTTGCATTACATTTTTCCTTAAAATATATCGGCAGATGTACATACATTATTTATTTTCTAACTTTCACAAATTTTATGGTGTCATATATTGTAAAACAAATTAAAAAAATGATGGATTATTGATCACTCATAATGATCGTAGGAAGTCGGTCAGAAAATATGCTAAATATCCCACAAAATTCTGACAAGGTACCGATTCCTTAGTAAATCCGTAGGTAAAGAGAAATTTACTCAATAACGAATTTCGAGTTTGAAATGACTTACTCAATAACAAACCTCGGGTTCTAATCACTTACTCAAGAATGAACCTCGGGTTTGAAATCACTTACTCAATAACGAACTTCGGGTTCTAATCACTTACTCAATAACGAACATCGGGTTTTAATCACTTACTCAATAACGAACCTTGGGATTGAACTCACTAACTCAATAACAAACCTCGGTTTGTAATCATTTAATCAATAACAAATCTCGAGATTGAACTCATCAACTCTATAACGAACCTCAATACTAAAATCACAATTCAATAATGAGCCTCAGGTTTTAATCAGTTACCACTACAAGAAAAAGGGATTATAATGAGGGGAATTTATTGAGGGGTCAAAACTTCATCACCAAATGGTAGTTATAATGAGATGACTTAAATTATTTGACAATTTGATGACCAAATCTCGATTCCGGTCATTGTTGATCATATATCCCCTCGTTAAGTGATCAATAAAAAATAATTCCCCTCATTATTATTGTTATAATATTTTTTCATAAAGTTTATTATGTTATAATACCAATCCATTCAAATATAATATATATATATACATATATATATATATATATATAGTTTTTGTTTTTGTTTGGAAGCATTCAAAATTAAAATTTCCCTACCCACCTTCATTTCTTTCATCCGATTAACCTAATCCCAAAATTCCTCCCAGCCGTCTCCCAGCTCCCTCCATGGCCACCCCGTAATTTCAGCTTTCGATTCCAGTAGACGACCCTATACTCTCAGTCAAGGATGAGAACTGAGCATGCGAGTATGTGCGAGCACTACATCGGCCTCCTGAAGCCCGAAGAGTGAAGATGCAGCCGAACTCCACCACCGGACCACCGTCTACCGCGTTTCACTTTTTGCTGCTCAAAGAACGCAACCAAAGATTCGCCGACTGCTACAACGCTCTTAATCTTCTGAGTTCTGTGAGTAATTTTTCTTCCCCTGTTATCTCTTTTTGTTCGTGTTGTATCATTTATGGTGGGTTCAACTATTTAGATAAATTTCGGTATGGTTAAATCATGTTGATCTAGTTAATTGAATGTGGAATTAATCTAGATTCAGATTAAATGTCTTAATCTGAAAATTCAGTAGATGGATTACCAGGAAATAATTGGTTAGGTATGTTCAAAGCTATATCACGAGAATGTATAGCTTATGTAATATGTATATATATGGCTTGCCACGTAATTTTTAAAAACCTTATTAAGTAACTGAACATAAAACATTCATACATTAATCTCACACTCTGGTGTTATCCTATTTCATGAGTGTGGGAATCATGACGAGCTTATACGAATAAGCTGATCAAACAAACAATCTAGTTCCCTTGCAACAAATATTTGCTAGCTATGTGCTTTTTGGTTGTAGTGTCATTTATATCATGTCAGTAAGTAATTCTGTTTGAAAACTTGTAGTCTATTTTTCAATAAATAACGCCTTAAAGTCTTTTCTGATAGAGGATATAGCAATTCATTGTTTAAACACTGTATTATGTATTCGGTTGGATCTAACATTTTGCAATCGTTTTTGTGTTGATTCCTAGGGACATTTGTGCATATTGTGGTAAAACGTGCTTGTAAGAAGAAAGAAACTTCTAGGGAGCAAGTTGTGAAGGATCTACATGTAATGCATCTTTTTATTTAGTGAATGTTTGGTGTGTCAACGACATGAGCTACAACACCTGAGATCTTTGCCAATGACTGTTGGTCTACCAACACGATATGCTGGTGGGATGTGCAGCACAACAAAGATGTAGTGGGATTATTTGCATGACTATTCCTCAATGATGTATCGAAGCTGACAAAACAGAGTACTTTTTTAGTCAATGGAGAGTCTATTACTGGATTTTTTCCCCATTGATTACACATTAAAGCAACTGGAGTCTGAATTGTAAGTTTTGTTTTGTTCTTGTGCCTAATGTAGAATAACAGACTATAGGTCTATTGCTATTATAGGGGGACTGGGGGTTGTTGGATTTTATGTCTACTACCTTGTATTTTGGACAGCTTGTTGAAGATCACCAGTTGTACTCATTGAACTACGTGCATTGAGTAGATCCTAAGATATGGTATGGTGGAGATTCTAAGATATGGTATGGTGTTCTAGCATTGGATGAACTGAAATTTGAAGAAGCCATGAGGAATCTTTTTCCTGATCTTTTTGAAGAACAACCCGACTTGCTTCATAAATGGTGAGATTTATGTTAGAATTCCACTTCAGTACAAGTTTGCCTTCAATATGATTTTGAACTCTATTTATGTTGTTTTGTCTGAACTATGAACTTGATACTTGATTCTGAATCTGTTTTACTCAGTCAGCATGCTAGAAACCCTTTCTGTTTAATGCTGAGTTAGAGTCTATGCTATAAGATGAAATGCATGTTGTTTTGGTAACCTATCTTGAATATGCTTTGAATTAGGTTCATTATTCTATTTGCTAACATGTTCATGTCTTCAGCCTGTTTTTTCAGAGTCTTATGAATGCTTGAGTATGAATCTGAGTTGCAAAATGGTCTTATATGCAATTTGGTATTTCCTATATTTGTATGGATCTGTCTAGTGCTATGTTAGAGTTTTGATCAGGATTATCTATAGTCTATTAAGTACCAATCTACATATGGTTTGGTCTTACATCTTTCTGGTCTTATGTTTCTCCATCAGGCATGTCTTAGTCTGGATTTTTGTTCATTCAGATTTAAGCTATGGCAAACACGCGAACATAGAAATGATTGCACGGTTAGTCGCAACTACCTCCGTACTTAGATGGCGCTCGGCATTGATGATCACGGAATATTTAGATTTCAATATACATTATGTCAGCATTTTATTTTATTCTAGCAACTCTACATGACATTATGGTTTTGTTCTTTGGTGGCTTTATTTTCATTAAAGGCTTAGGTAATTTATCTTCAGAATACACGAGTGGATCGGTTTCTCATACGATGCCAAATGAGGTTTTGACACAGCAGGTATCACAGCTTTCAGAAGAAAATTCTAGGTTGCGTGAAGGCCTTTCTGCTCTACGTGAAAGTTTGGCCGAGGAGAGAGAGAGAGCAACGGCCGCACAATCTGCAATGCAGGCGGAGATAGCAAGGATTGTGCAGCTAGTCCAAGGATTCCTCCATACTCCAGGTGGTGCTTGATAGTGAGGATTATGGATTGTTCATATTTTGCTATGTATTGTGTTGTCACTTTATTTTGTTTTGGGAATCCTAAGTGGAACAACATAAGCTTTTGTAACTTACTAATTAGCTATATGGAGCCTTTATTGACTTGGTTTGGTTGATGCATTAGTTAAATATTGTGTTAGTTTTTCATGAATTGTGAAATTGTGATTTATTTGGACAGGTGGAATGAGAATTTATGAATAAATGAAAATAAAAAATCTAATGTTTCCGACGGAGTAGTGACGAAATTCGTGGGACATTCGTCGGAATGTTGTCGAAATGGTTTTTTCTTTTAATAATCACAGCAGATATTATGAAAATTACCGACAAATCAGTGACAAAATTTGTCGGAATAATTAAGCAAATTTTCGTCGGAAATTTGTCGGAATAAATTGTCAGAAGTTCGTTGGAATCATTTTGTAAGAACTTCGTCGCTAATTTTGTCGGAACCAATCGTAGCAAATTTTGTCGCTATACTCGTCGGAAATTTCGTCGCAACACGTTTCCAACGGGCTTTTTTCCAACCCATATTTTTTCTCATTTTGTAATCTTTTCAAAAGATCAGGCATCTTCTTGAGTTTTTCACTTTTCTTGTTCATAAATACTTCCCAAGTGTATCTAGAATAATCATCCATAACCACTAAGGTGTATTTCTTTCCTGTAACACTTGTTGGTGTAACTGGTCCAAAAAGATCCATATGCATCAGCTCCAAGACTCTATTAGTTGATTGCTTAGTCTTTGATTTGAAGCTTGATTTGGTCTGTTTACCTTGCTGACATGCATCACATGTAGTATCTTTCTTGAATGTGATCTCAGGCAAACCAATCACCAGTTTCTTCTTCACCAACTGATTGATGTCATCAAAATTTAAATGATTTAATTTCTTGTGCCATAACCAGTTGAGTTCTGACTTGGTATGCACAATCAGGCAGGTTTCTGGAACTGCAGTAGACCAATCCACAATGTACATGTTTTGTTGTCTTCTGCCAGCCAATACAACTTGATCACCTCTTTCACTGATGACAATACAGTTGTTTTTGTCAAAAATGACCTTGTATCCCATGTCACAGAATTGTCCAGTGCTCAGCAAGTTGTAGTCCAGTCCTTCCACATAAGCAACATTTTTTTATTGTAAGTCCATTCCTCACAAGTGTGCCATATCCTCTTGTAAATCCATGTGTATTTTTGTTGCCAAAATTCACCCTTGGACCATCCTTTGTCACAAAATCTGACAAACAGTGCTTATTCTTTGTCATATGTCTGGAACATCCACTGTCAAAGTACCAGACACCCTACAAAACAACGTTAATACATTTTAGGTACCCAAACCTGTTTGGGTCCATAATGGTCAGTGGTAAGCATGACCCCAGGGATGTTTCCATAAGGTCTTCTCCTGAATGTGTCATACTTTGGTTCATACATGTATTCTACACATCCATAAGTTTTAACAGTTGGTTGTGTAGGATTCACATATGTTTTCTGGCCTTTTGGTTTATAATGTTGTTTGAAGTGATTCTTGTAGTTAGAAGCATTGGCGTAACCATTAGTCTGCTGTCTGTTAGGGACATCCCTGTAGTATGGAGTCTGCTGAGGTCTTGTATAAGCCCTCTGCTGAGTCCTTTGCTGATTCCATTGCTTAGGTTTTACCCTAGCAGCATGGTTATACTTGCTGTTTCTATCATTAGATACACGAACATTCCAGTCATCATCAGTAGGGAACAGTCTACCTTTCCCCCTGAGATAAGTATCCCTAGAATGATTAACATTTTTGGGTTTAGGATTCTTATTCTTAGAATGTTTCTGGTTCTTGCCTCTTTGTGGTCCAGCAGACTTGGTAGCAGGTCTGCTATCAGTAGGTCTGGAAGGCACAGCAGTCCTATATTTGGATTTATTCTTTTTATTAGGAGCTGTTGACTTCTTTGACTTCTGATTTTGCTTTTTTGAAGCATTCTCAGTAGGCTTTACTGCCACAGAAACCCTTTTGGGAGTTGGATCTTGTGCAGGCACAAACTTAGGACCAATCCTGGTTCTAGGTTCAGTGACCTTACTGGATCCACTCTTGTTAGATTGTTGAGTTCCAAATCCAAGCCCTGTTCTATCACCATAAGGCTTTCCAGATTTGTATGCAGTAGAGGAACAAGATGGTTCAACAGATTCAGAGGCTACTGGATGTTCAGCAGGCTTATACTGATTCTGTCCAACATCTTTCTCTTTACCTTTGAGAGCTCTTAATTCAGCATTCAATCTTTCAACTTCTACTTGAAGAGCTTCTTTTTAAGCCTTCACAATCCCATAACCAGATTGTATTTTCCTCAATTGATTAAGGATGGCATCCAAAGCTTCTTCATTGTAAGAGTTTCTAGGATTTGAACCACAGGTTGATTCACAATCACTTCCAGCAGGAGTGTTAATTGATATAGTATTGTATACCTCCTCTGTTTCATCCATATTAGCCATTAATACATAGTCATCCATATCAGCAACCAATGCTGTGTCGTCTGATTCATTTCCCTTTTCAGATTCCACTTCATAACCAGATCCATCTTCAGCAATCATAGCCTTTTTGCCAAGTCTTCTTTGTTGACTTTTGGTCTTCAGTAGGTCTGGACAATCAGGTCTAAAATGTCCATGCTTTTTGCAGTTGAAGCAAATATAATCTGGTTCCTTTTTCTGCTTTAGTTCAGGACATTCAGGCTCGAAGTGTCCTGGTTTCTTGCATTGAAAGCACAAGTAGTCATTGTCTTTCTTGGATTCCTCCTTCTTGTCACTAGATTTCCTTGTAAAATTCCTTGGAGATCCTCTTCCAGTTTTCATCATTCTGATCTTCTTGCTCAATAATGCAATCTGCTCTTGCATCTCATCCAGTAAGTCATCTTGAGCTTCTGATGCTTCTTCTTGATGTGAAGCAACCAGTGCTATTGTTTTTTGCTCTTCCTTTTCAGTAGTAGGTGACAACTTCTTTTTGAATTCATATGCCTTAAGATCTGAGAATAACTTGAATGTATCCTCTTCATACAGTCTTCTCATTTCTTCTATGGCTGTCACCTTCATCTTCCATCCTTCTGTAGCAGGTAAAGCTTCCAAGATTTTTGTGTTGATTTCTTCTTTTGAGTACACAACACTCAGCAGGGTGAGTTCATCTAGAATTGCATTGAACCTCGATTCCATTTGTTCAATGGTTTCATTGGGTTTCATTTCAAACTTTTGGAACTTCTTCTTTGCCACACTGATTTTATTCTTCTTGATTTCATCAGTGCCTTCACAGATCAACTGTATTTTGTCCCAAAGTTCTTTAGCTATTTTGTAATCTTTAACCTTCATGTACATATTTCTATCCAAGGTTCTGTAGATGATATCAATAGCAATATTGTTGAGGTTTGCTCTCTTTCTATCTTCAGCATTCCATTCTCTTTTTGGTTTGGCAATGTACTGTGTCTCATCTCCCACTATTACTGCTTTAACAATCTCCAGTGGTCCATCTGTCAACACATCCATCATTTCATCATGAGTTGCAGCAAGATAAGCCTACATTCGACGTTTATATTCATCAAATCTATCTAGAGAACCCATCAGCATAGTTCTAGCATACTGGTTGTTATCCATGATGCAAGTCTTTGAAAATCAGTGATTTGAAAGAGTTTTCAAAGTATTTTCACAAGCACAACAAGTAGGATTTCTTCAGAACAGAAGCACTGCTCCGATACAAATTGTTGGTCTCTTGAAAAGGCTTTGGTTAAGTTTAGAGGGGGTGAATAAACTTAACACCTAAAACTTTTGGAGTTAACAAACTCAGCAACTTCAGCAGCCTGCTGATACCTCAGTAGTCTGCTGATACCTCAGTAGCCTGCTGATACACAGTAGTCTACTGATGGTTGAGTTTACTGAATTTGTGCAGCGGAATTATATCAAAAATAAAGCCTTGTTACTTGTTGTTAAATATGATACTAAGTATTAGATACTCAGTAGTGTAGTGTGTGAGTTCAGTTGCTAGATTCAGTAGGTTGATGTGTATAATAAACTAAATGCAGAATGTAAATGCAGAAAGTAAGTAGGCAGATTTTATAGTGGTTCCAGGTGGTGTAATCCTGTCAGTCCACTCTTCTCCTGTGATGTTGGAGGTAATTCACTAGAGATCTTTGATGTAGCTGTTACAAAGATTCCTAAGTTGTTTGTCCTTCACCAATAACCATGGCTTCACAAACTGAACACTTGGAACAGGTAGGATTGCTGCTCCAAAGTCTTCCACTAGTCCTTGAAGGGTAGGATTGCCTCTTCACCAGCTCCACCACAAACAACAGTCTTTCACACCCAACAGATGCTTCACTGTCTTCAGCAGGTTCTTTGTAAAATGAAGATTGAATCAAGTAATTGATTCAGTTGCAGCAGCTTGATTAGGATGAAATAATCAGCAGCTTGTAGTCTTCAAGTGTGTAAACTTGATGTAGCTTGAATACATAATACACTTGAGGATTTTCTCTGGATCAGTAAGGTTAAGCTCAGTAGGTTCAGCAGGGTGTTCTTGCAGCTCAGAGTTATCTCTTATATTTTTCTCTTAAAAGTTCATCAATCATCATCATCTTTTTCTGAGTTGAAAGTCCTCTATTTATAGGTAGGAGTCCATGTGACTTGTATTTAAAATTCAAATGTGACCGTTCCTGGTTTTGTCCCAATTGACTTGCTTTCTGTCACTATTCATAGGACTGACACTGTCAGAATCCTTTTTGACAGTGCATTCTGTCCACTCTTTGACTTATAACTATTGGATAAAGTCCTGAATCATCCCAACGTCCTTTTAATCTCAGCCCTTGATTTGTTTGATAAATCCGAGGTAGTTGGTTGTCCTTATCCATGTAATCTTCCAATGTAATCTTGAATTAACCGAGGTATATTATCAGCAGGTTCATCAGTCTGCTGAAGAAATATTTACTATGTTTTAAACACAATGCGACAGACTTCTTTTATCTAACTTTTATTTGTGAAGTTAGATTACACCTTTTTAATTATAACCAAGTTCCAAACATCATCCAACTTATGGAACTTAGACCTTCTACACAAGGTATATGTAATCAGTTTAGGTCATCACAGACTTGCCTAAATTCTGATTGCATATCCTTGACTTTAATCACTAAGTTTGATCCCTTAGCCTTCATTTATTGAGTTTGAGCCCTCACCCTTCAGTTTTCAGCAGGTTCCTGACTAGTCTACTGACCTATCTACCCTACTGATATAGACTAGTTTGCTGATATAAATCAACTAACTATTACAGTGCTTGTTTGATCAAACCTATTCATAAATCAAACTCTAATAAACCTATACATTTGATCTAGACATCTTTTTGCCTTTGCACTATTACAGCTAGTCTGGCACTCATCATCAAAACATAGAAATAAGTCCAACAAAGTGCATTACAAAAACAATAGTGCTTGTAAAATCTTTGACGAGGGGAATGTTACTTTTGAAAATTAATCAACATATACACATGAATCACAAAATACTCAACATTCTACCCCTTTGATTTATTTTCAAAATAACAACTTTAAAACTCTTATGGGATTGTTTTAAAACCATGGAGAGTATAACTCCCCCTAAATACGGGCTCCCTCTTAATTAGAGTTTTTATACTTTGATGCTAAAAATAATTTAACATTTAAAAGCTTTATGCACCACTTTCTCCCATTTATTTTGAAAATTAATAAAATAAAGTTTTAAAAGTGGAGTTGAAAGTTATGAACCACAAAATAGGACTAATGTAAAAGTGTATAGGATACTTCCCTTTTTGGTATCAAGGTGTATGATACCAATTGCTTTTCAATCATTTATTTAAGGCACAATCATGCCAAGATATGTCTTTTTAGCAAATAAATTTAGAAACCTGCAAAACAGATTTATATAACGGTACCCTGTATACTTTGGGTCCTTCAGGGTTAGAATCAGACTTGAGAGAATTTTTCCGAACCCATACTTTTCGTACCCTTGGTTTATGTCCGGTCTTCTTAGTCCAAGTGGACTGAGTTGACTGATCACAGTGACGTGGGATTGGATAGTATGTGTTCGGATGCATTCTCAAAATCTGATCTTGCCAAAATAGCAAATTGACCAAGTATGGGTCAACTTGAGGTTGTCTAACCATGTAGTCGGGTGCTTGGTGTATGCGGGGGTCAATAAATACAGGTGTGTAGAAACCAGGTGTAGCATAGTTAGTATGATGATGTTGGTTCTATTGAGCATAGCTCCTTGAACCTCTACGATCATACATATATACGTGGTTTTTTTGAAGAAGAACGTTGTGAAGTCTGTGAACGTGTTGATGAAACGTTCTTTGGTGGTGTGGGTGCTTTAGGTGGTGTAGCACGCTCTAAGGCAATTGACCAAGGCGTCATGTTTTCCGGAGTTGAGACAGGAGGAGTTGGTTTGGGTTGGTTCCCTGAACCACTTACTTCGTACCCTTTTCCTTTTAGTGTTGAGAGTTGTCCTTGGAGTATAAAATTCTCCTCTTCAAGTCCTGAAAGGACTTGTTTAAGTTTGACAACCTTTTGCTTTAAGGAATTAATCTCAATTTCGGTGTCTTGATGCTTAAGCTTTAAGTGACTTAGAGTGTTGATTAGTGATACGGTTTCATCGTTATGCTGTTTCTTAAGCTCACTAATCGTTTTGTTCTTAAGTTTTAGAGTTTTCCTAAGTTGTTCTATTTGACCATGCAACTCTTCTACTAAAGATGACGATACCTCAGTCTAATTATCGAAGGTGGGTTGAGAGTGACCTATGAGGCAGAAATTGACTCGCTCAGAAGCAACAGAATTGTTGTCATTGTCCGACTCGGAACTGGCAGACCACGTAGCCACCATAGCTTTCTTCTTTTTGGATTTTTCTTCAGTCTCATTCTTGGATTGATGATGCGATTTTGACTTGTGACGAGACTTGCATTTTGAGATCGAACTATGCTTTGACTTATTCTTTTTGGCGTTGGGACAAACATTTGAGATGTGCCCATATCCTTTGCACTAGTAGCATTGTATAGTTGTGGTCAATCCTTTTCTTTATTGCCACAGTGCTTTCCACTATACCTTTTGGCGCCCTTGGAGTTTTGCTTTTGGTATTTGTAAAACTTCTTGAAGTTTTGTGCCGCCATAGCTACTTCTTCGTCACATTCACTCTCAGATGACTCAGATTCGGATTCCGATTCAGATTGGTGAGCTCTAAGAGCAGTGCTATAGTGAGGGTTTCTATCATGCTTACGAGCTTCAAGGTGCATCTCGTGAGCGATCAAGATTCTGATAAAGTCATCTTTCATGAGAACCTCAGCATTCTTACCCTCCTCAATGGCTTAGGCTTAGGAATCCCATTCAGGAGGAGGACTCCTAAGAATCTTGAGGATTTGGTCCTCATTCGAGACTGGCTTACCATACGACTCTAGTGCATTAACTATGTCGTTAAACCGTCCATTTGTTTAACGGTTTCGTTTGATTCCATTCTAAACATTTCAAAAGCTCTTAGAAGACCGTTAATTTTGGAGCGTTTGACTTGGGAAGTTCCCTCATGTCCTTGAGTGAGAGTCTCTCAAATTTCTTTGGCAGACTTACATGAGCCTCTCCTGGACTAAGGGAGTTGACAAGGATGGCCATGGCCTTCGAATTTAATGACAACTTTTTAAAGTCATCATCAACGAGTTCATGGTTAAGCTTGGCAACTTGGATGGTAGTCCCACCCTCAGTGATGGACTTCATAGAAATCAATGGACCATTTTTAATGATTCTCCACAACTGGTAGTCCATTGACTCAATGTGAAGCCGCATTGAGTTCTTCCATTCCATATACCCGGACCCGTCAAAATAAGGTGGTCTTGCCAAGGACAAGCCCTCCCATGGGGTCATGGTAGATGCCATGGAAGATAATGTAAGTAAATTTTTTTATTTTAAATATGAGCTAAGGATAAATGAATGAAGTTACAATGCAATATTATGTGCAAAATATAATGTAGTGATATAATGCAAAGTCTATGATATGTATGATGCTTTTTTTTTTATGGAATCTCAAGAAATAATTATTAATGGATAGAAAGTAAACGATATGGTGTGTGAGATTACAAAATTAATTTATTTAAATTACTGCCTCAATTAATGTTATAACGTAAAGGGGGTAACAAAAGAATCTGAATTGAAATACCGAACCCTTGAGTATGAAGATGGCGGTTGATGATGATGTAGCTTGATCAAAAATTTATTCTTCAAAACAACTTAAGACCAAGTGTAAATCGAGGAAATAAAAATATAATCAATCAAACGAAGTGATATCAAGAACTTGTTCACCAGATGACCTTACTCGATACCAAATGTTGGATCGATAATGCGGACACACTCTGAGGATGAATAGAGTGTGAGATAAAATTGCCTTTTAAAAATTTCAAGCACTTAGACAAATGTTGCAGGCAATATATTACGATAAAATCAGAGTATATCAAATAATAATCACACTTAGATATAATGTTGGAAGCTAAATTATCTCTAAGTTATAGTGATTAATTACATAACCTAAGATCAAGTTTTATCACAATTTGATTGATAGTACTTAGGCACGGAGTAAAATTTGATACAATCAAATAGCAGATTGCAGAAGGATTATTAATAACAAGATAACTTAGTGACTTGCAGATGATATAAAAAACTTTTATATTTATAGTGACGATTAACAAGAAGGTGTCACTAAAAGTTCTGAAAGGCACGAAAGTTGCAGATCAACAAAATATATTCAAATTAGCACAAATTCAGAAAATTGTATACTACTAAAAGACTAAGCAGGTTGCAAATACACAATTCAACAAACACTATATATAATTCAAAAGGTACAGCAGCATCAAAACTATTATAATACAAATATTTAGCAATGTAGATGATAAGACTAGATTATTACAAAATTAGTTAATAGTTCAGGAGGCAAAAACAAAAAATGTTCACTTCTCAATATAACAACAAGTTACAGAACAAATCAATAGTCTAATGCAAAGCCTCAGTACAATTTATCCAGGCTGAACTTTCACTTAGGATCAAGGAAGAATAATAAAGTTGAACCAACAGGATTATTGGACCTTAATCCTATACAAACTGAATACAAGGTTCATCACCCTAAGTGACTAAAACCTATGCTATTACAGTGCATATGATAACGGTCATTTTGTGCCCTTTATTCTATGACCTTTATCCCCGATTCTAGTTTAAAGGAGCTATAATAGAGCAATAATAAGTCGTAATACGCTTAATTTGCATATGCCGAGAGTTACGATTCGTTATTATGTATTAGGGGGCTTTATTATATTATTTGATGTTACAGACTGTATTTCATGTATTATTTGTAGTAACTTATATTGGAGCACAAGGATGGACTTCGGAGAAGCTTTAATGGATCGCAGACAAGTTCAGAAAGCCCAAGGCATAAAAGAAGAAGAAAGCCCAGAAGCATATAAGGCTCGGTCAACCGAGCCTATGCATTCGGTCGACCGAGTGGGCCTGTAGTCCAGAAGAAGTTCGGCACATTGTTTGAGGCGGTTAGGGTTCAGTAGTGTCGGCATTTAAGTCGGTTTTCTATGTCGGCTAAGGCTCTATATAAACACAAGTCCTTTGTATTTTTTATCATGCATTCACCAATATCAATTCATATATACAAATAAGCAAATAAGGATTCATTAGGCTTGAGAAGGAGCTGAGGGTGCAATCATGTAAGCCCTAGTTCTTCTTCTTATTTTCTTTTAGTAATCAATTTCCCAATTATGCTTTGATTGTTTGAGTAGTTATTCATATCTAGATGATGTAGATCTAGGCTATGACGTTAGGGCAGTGATGATATCTTGTCTATGAGGATCTCATACCCTACGTCCTCTACCTGATATCTATGGATGAATCTGCATGTTTAATTTACGTGCATTTAGATTAATTTATATAATGTCCCGATGATTCACTATATAATCCGATTCGTATGAGAAACGCTGAGAAATATATTCGGGGATGTAATCTGGGGAGTTAAGCACTCGGGTGACCGAGAGATGTCACTCGGTCGACCGAGTGTCCCTATTCGGTCGACCGAGAGCTTCCGAACCTATTTCATCCGTTAATCAGTCACGTCTTTATGATTAGGTTAGCTTAATTGAAACTGTTATCTCAGTAGGTATGGCTATGGCTACGTCACTCGCTTAATTTAATTAAAACGTGTAAGAAGGAAATACCGATATAAAACTCTTAGGTAGGCTCATGAATTGATCTTCGGACGTTCAGTGTTATCTAGGTAGGTTTATATTAGGGAATTGCGCGCACCTTGTTATACGTAGATCGTAAACTAGCATGAGACTATAACTTGGTAATTGTTAGTTGGACGAGAGTTTGAGTGATCGTTTAGGAAGTACGCCTAACCATAGGAATGTTGCCTGGACGAGGTGTACGGTTAATATCGGCATCCTTAGAGTCGTAAGCGTGTGAGTTATATGAGATGGAGGCACCAAAAGGCGAAGTCACGTAACAATACCACAGTGATCTAGTGACCTACCGGTGCTACATCAAGTTTTAGGGGATGACTCCCGTAGCCAATACAAATAGATATGAACGGATTAATAGTTGGTGAGTCTTGTTGTCATATAAGTTGTCTAGATCCAAATGATTACGGTTATAATTGGTCAGTTGATTACGTTATTTGTTTATATGTTTGAGTGTGTCTTTCTTTTCTCGTATTCTATGTTGGTCGTAGACCGTCTTTGTCAAACGAAATAAATAGGTTGACCATTTAAGTCAGGATCCACAAATTGATTCTCTGTGGGATCGACCTCGACTCTATCTAGCTATACTGCGATTGAACCAAGTTCACTTGCTAGTGGTTATTTAGGCTTCGAGTTAATAATTTAACTTGACCGCAATCAAGTTTTTGGCGCCGTTGCCGGGGAATCAATGGTCCAATTGCTTAAATAATCTACTTAATTATTTCGTTTTTTCTGTTTTCTTTTACAGTAAGTAGAATAAAAATAATAATAATAGAAATAAAAAAATTTATATAATCTGTATGTTCATTCGACCGAACGGTGTTACTCGGTCGACCGAGCCCCTTAAGTGTTTTATATTTTCTGAATGTTATCTGCCCCCTTTGTTTCTGTTTTTCCCATCAGTAGGTTGTAAGTCTAGCAGCAGTATGAGCAATCATACTGATTGTTTGTTTTTCTCATGTTGCAGATAATCAGATTGAATCACTCAAGTAAGATTGTTCGTGATAAGCAATATGTCATCAAAGCAATTTTCCAAGGTTAAAGAAGAGGATGTTAACGTTTTAAGAACTAAGACAACACCAATGAAGCCGATGACGCAAAAGCTAAAAGAGAGAATAGCGAAAATGAAAGAACGAATTCAGGAAACCAGAAAGTCAAGGGAAGCAAGAGAAGCTTATGCAAAAAGAGGTATGTGTGCTTTAAATCCCGAAGAAATTTCTTCGGATTCGGATTCAGATATTGATTATATGGACTACATGTCAGAGATAGAGTCTGGTTCTGAGAGTAGCATAGATATAAAATGACCTATAGTCATCTGTGCTAAAGAGGCAAAATATGTTGAAGATGAATCTCAGTTAATGCCAAAGTTAGGTGACCCTGGAGCATTCCTTGTAGACGTTACCCTAGAACAAGCACACTTGGGATTAGCTTTAATTGACTCTGGATCAAGCTTAAACGTTTTTCCTAAGAGCCTTTGCGAGAGGAATATGATTCTGACTCCCACAAACACCCCGCTGAAAGTGAGGTTCGCGGATAGTACTAGAACCATCATGTCTGGAAGAATGAATAACATGATCATTGGTATCGGACAACTTCGGTTTAAGATAGATTTGGTTGTGATGGACATAGAGGAGCATCCGTATAGCCCAATCATCTTGGGTAGGTCCTTTATTAACACCTCTAGAGCCCTCATTCGTATGACTAGGCATGAGATCACATTGTTTGATGCTAAGGGTTCTGAGACTTTTGGGATAATGAATCCTGAGTTCCCTATTCCGGTAAGTGTTAATATTATAGAAGTCGTTGGTTCTAAACCGGATTTTATCCTAAGTCCAGAGGAGTGTGATGATGACAATGTTGAAGATAGAGATGAGAAAGAGATCCTGATAATCCTAAGCCGAGATAGAACTGCTCAGCCTGCTCCTGTTGTTAATAATAATGATGTTGAAGCCTCGCCTATTTCAAAACGTAAGGATAGGAGGAGGAAAGTCAAGCGAAGAACTCGTAGAGTTCGTATTCAAGAAAGCTCATCGAAGTCTGAAACGATCCCGAAAGTCGGTGCCTGTTTAGATGGACAGTTCGACTATCTTTTCGTCAGACGCACATCCCACGGAAAGGAACTCGTGCAAAGAAATGGCAAGACGTTTTCGGTGAAGGTTAGTCGGGTGAAGACCTGGCAAGTCAAGAACAATCCATAGAGAGTGATATTTTTGGAAAGTCGAGCTACCGACTTAAACTGTAGAACTATTTCTATTCTTCGTTATTTTATTTTAAAAATAAAAGTAGCGTGAAACGATAAGAAGTTTTTTTTCTATTTTGCCGTGTTCCGACGACTGCTGAGTTAAGGATGTGCAAAATAATTTTTTTTTATTCGAATCGTTTTTACGTGAAATGGAGTGTAGTAACCGAGTCTTTGACAGAAATTTTTGTTTAAGGAAATAGAAAAGCGTTATTTTACAAATGCATAGACCAGATTGTTTGATTTATTTATGATAAGAATGGGATTGCTTTTGTGCTTGAGACAACTTGTCGGTTAGAAAAAAATTTTGCGGTAGGAATTGCAAAAGTGAACTAATAATTTTGGCATGGTTATATGTTGTGGTTAATTTACGGTGTGTCAAAAAGATTAAATGGTCAACACCATTAATTTCTACATATCCCCATTCACCTTCCCCTCTTCCCAACCATTCACCTTTTCCTCTTCCCAATTTCTTTATTCTTTCAATTCAAATTTTCAAATTCCACCTTTACACCTCATCAATCCCCAACCATTTTTATCCACCAATCACATTCCACCTTTCAAATTCCAATTTTCTATTTAACCCATTCATTCTCTCCTCCATTTTCTTAATCCTTTTCTCCATTTTCTTTATCCAAATTCCTCATCTACCTTTTCCCCAAACCCTTGTAGAAATCAAATGGAAATATTTTGAAAATCTTCATCTGTTTCACCATTTTCACTCATTTTGAAAATCCTCCCGAAACGTTTTTCTGATCGATCGATTCAGTCACTGGGAGAATACAGAGCCAGAAAAACGTTCTGTCGAAACTCCACACTCGGTCAACCGAGTGATTACTCTCGGTCGACCGAGAGTCTGTCTTCTGCCGCCGTCCGCTGCTGTGTTGTTTATCTGTCAGGATGCCACCGAGAAGACAAAGAGCCGCTCAGTTTGTGGCTGTTGAAGGCAACATACCATTAATCAACGGGGTACCACAATTCGCGAGCCGGGAGGTATATTCTTCATTTATTAATCATTTCGTTAATGCCCCTGTACATCGAGCTCGAGGACTGGATTTGGATAATTGTGGAGATGAGCTTTTAGAATTGGTGGAACGTTATCAATGGCGCGATGTCCTAGCACCCCCCGGCCGAGTCAACGTCAATTGGGTAAGGGAATTTTATGCTTATTTACGCGTACATCCCGACACCAATATTGTTACTATTCATGGCCAACCGATTGTAATTTCTCCGGGTACGTTTAATGCTTATTTTGGTATGGATATCTCAGAGGACGGGTCGGAGTATATGGCGACATTTGACGGGTCCGACGCTTGGTTGGAGGAAGTTGGTGCCTATCTTGGTGTAGAATGGACTATAGGGGAGGTTGCCCGCACATTTGCGGAACCAGATTTCAGGAGATGGGAGGATAAATGCCTTTATCGGCTTATCCGTTCTAATATCTTTCCGGCTAAGCATGTATCTACGGTCTAGTATACCCATGCCACTCTGCTTTATTGGTTATACATGGGATGGCCCGTGAATGTGGGGGCGTTGATACACAAGGAAATGACAGATGATGCTCTCAAGCCTCGGCATACCTTACCTTTTGGTTCACTGATCACTACATTCTGTGAGGGAGCCGAGTGCCCAGTGTTAGGCGGCGATTCCTATGTGGGGCCAATGCCTATCCTATCTTTAAGTTCTGTCGCACCGCCTATCGTTCACGGCCACGATCCAGAACAAGAAGGGGAACCTGAGGATGATGCTGACGAAGCCGGCCCGAACAATTTGCAACTAGCACCATTCAATCCAGGATTTTGGGATTAAGTATTTTTATTTGCGTGTTTGCATTTCCTATAATTAACGAGTTTTTATTTTGACTCAATTCTACTAGTGTGTCGTGTTATATAGAGCAGGTTTCACTGCTTCCTAAATTCGAACTCATGTGATGTTTTGGACTTGCTGAAATGTATTGAAATGTAATCATTAATTTATGGACTTAAAAATGTTTAAGGAAATTGTTTTCCTTTTACGGTCCCTTTTTTTTTCGATTATTACTGTTTGGACTAATCCTGTAACGAGTTTCAAGCTTTGTTTAAGATGTGTGTTGCGGTGATTATTCTTCTGCGGCCAATGCCTGTGCCGGTTAAACTTTGCCGGATTCCCAAGACTTGTTCAACTTCCACGCTTATCCAGAGCTAAGTTTCTTCTTTGAGTTTGTTATTTCGGTTTTTACACATTGGGGACAATGCATGGTTTAAGTGGGGGGTACAAGTCACTTAGCTTAAATAAGTTTCCATATGCTCCCATATAACAAATAATAAATAAAATGAGTAAAAAAATTAAAACTTTTAAACTTAGAATCACATTTACTTTTGTGAGTTCATGAGTACGTGATCACTTTATACTTCTGTGATTTATTGATTAGTAAACTTAATGATATTCATATTGTCCGTTGCGAGTAGTTGTTTATTATTCAAGTATTCGATAACTGAATCAAGTTGTACTAAGCTTATTATAAAAAGTGAGAAATTATTATGTGTACATTGCATAGATAATTGGTTATGCTTACCTAGTGTCAAATTTATCTTCTGATGTGTTCCTAAAAATTCGCCACAAAAGCTGAGTAATAAGCTTGAGACGTGCCTGTGTTTGATAATGTTAAAACACTGGGCTTGTAGTAAGTTACCAAAGTAGCCTCGCGCTTGTGGTAATATTCGATGCTATTTTTTGATCTAAGATAGAGGGGTGCTCTAAAAAGTTTTCCTTCTTGAGATTGATAGTATCTGAAAAATATGAAGATATGAAAAGAATATTCAACTCTTTAAGAGGCTTTGAGTAGTACTCGGTCTCCAAGTCCAAAAACCCTATAGATACGCTCTTGCTTATTATTCAAGTGCTTCAACAATTAAAAGGGTTAAGAAGTGGGAATACTGAAGTTGGTGGGTTAAGACTACAAAGTTTGCATAAGCTCTAATCTTGCTACGAATATTTAAAACTCAATGCACATGCACACAACATATCGATTCACGATGAATAGTGGATAATGGATATCTGATGAGCATAGGGGATATGAGTTGATTCGAGTTTCTTGTGTCAGTATACTGTGACCACGAGAAAGTAGTTTATGGGGAATAACTTATTGATATTTTGATCGGGACGATCAAAGGCTAAGTGGGGGGTAGTTGATAACTCATTTTGTGCCCGTTAATCTATGACCTTTATCCCTGATTCTAGTTTAAAGGAGCTATAATAGAGCAATAATAAGTCGTAATATGCTTAATTTGCATATGCCGAGAGTTACGATTCGTTATTATGTATTAGGAGGTTTTATTATATTATTTGATGTTACAGACTGTATTTCATGTATTATTTGTAGTAACTTATTTTGGAGCACAAGGATGGACTTCGGAGAAGCTTTAATGGATCGCAGACAAGTTCAGAAAGCCCAAGGCATAAAAGAAGAAGAAAGCCCAGAAGCATATAAGGCTCGGTCGACTGAGCCTATGCATTCGGTCGACCGAGTGGGCCAGTAGTCCAGAAGAAGTTCGGCACATTGTTTGAGGCGGTTAGGGTTCAGTAGTGTCGGCATTTAAGTCGGTTTTCTATGTCGGCTGAGGCTCTATATAAACACAAGTCCTTTGTATTTTTTATCATGCATTCAACAATATCAATTCATATATACAAATAAGGAAATAAGGATTCATTAGGCTTGAGAAGGAGCTAAGGGTGCAATCATGTAAGCCCTAGTTCTTCTTCTTATTTTCTTTTAGTAATCAATTTCCCAATTATGCTTTGATTGTTTGAGTAGTTATTCATATCTAGATGATGTAGATCTAGGCTATGACGTTAGGGCAGTGATGATATCTTGTCTATGAGGATCTCATACCCTACGTCCTCTACCTGATATCTATGGATGAATATGCGTGTTTAATTTACGTGCATTTAGATTAATTTATATGATGTCCTGATGATTCACTATATAATCCGATTCGTATGAGCAACGCTGAGAAATATATTCGGGGATGTAATCTGGGGAGTTAAGCACTCGGGTGACCGAGAGGTGTCAGTCGGTCGACCGAGTGTCCTTATTCGGTCGACCGAGAGCTTCCGAACCTGTTTCATCCGTTAATCAGTCACGTCTTTATGATTAGATTAGCTTAATTGAATTTTTTTTCTCAGTAGGTATGGCTATGGCTACGTCACTCGCTTAATTTAATTAAAACGTGTAAGAAGGAAATACCAATATAAAACTTTTAGGTAGGCTCATGAATTGATCTTCGGACGTTCAGCGTTATCTAGGTAGGTTTATATTAGAGAATTGCGCGCACCTTGTTATACGTAGATCGTAAACTAGCATGAGACTATAACTTGGTAATTGTTAGTTGGACGAGAGTTTGAGTGATCGTTTAGGAAGTACGCCTAACCATAAGAATGTTGCCTGGACGAGGTATATGGTTAATATCGGCATCCTTAGAGTCGTAAGCGTGTGAGTTATATAAGATGGAGGCACCAAAAGGCGAAGTCACGTAACAATACCATAGTGATCTAGTGACCTACCGGTGCTACATCAAGTTTTAGGGGATGACTCCGTAGCCAATATAAATAGATATGAACGGATTAATAGTTGGTGAGTCTTGTTGTCATCTAAGTTGTCTAGATCCAAATGATTACGGTTATAATTGGTCAGTTGATTACGTTATTTGTCTTTTCTCGTATTCTATGTTGGTCGTAGACCGTCTTTGTCAAACGAAATAAATAGGTTGACCATTTAAGTCAGGATCCACAAATTGATTCTCTGTGGGATCGACCTCGACTCTATCTAGCTATACTGTGATTGAACCTAGTTCACTTGCTAGTGGTTATTTAGGCATCGAGTTAATAATTTAAGTTGACCGCAATCAGCATACAAATCTACAGTTCAGTATTCAGCAAGGCAGCAGGCAATGCAGCAAGATCAGCAAATCAGGTTCAACAATGGATTAAGATTCAGCAGGAAAAAAGACTAACAGACTCAATACAGCACCAAAAGGGGTGTTACAAGCTTGATTAACAGCAACAAAAGGTATGCTGATGATCAGACTTAAAACTATAGGGATCAGACACAGACCTGAATCAGAAAGACTTCAATCTAATGCCCAAAATAGGACTTACGGTGTCTGACTTTAGGGAGACTCAAGACACAAGCAACATACCTCACTAGGCAATCACACTTGGTACTTCAGACCAATCTAATTGTTGCTTACTACCTCGATCAGTTAAAAGTCAGACCACCAAAATCAAGTTTACAGCACAGAACAAACTCAAATTAGACCACATGCTAACTAGTATCAATAAGACTACTAAAAGCAGGTTCAACATGCAATCACAACAAATTTAAAACACATAAACAGTGAGTCAAAGTGATACCTTGCAGAAAAGGACACTAAGACCTCACTCCAAGGATTCTGTCTAAGATGTTGATCAGAACCACACTTCCCAACAGCAAGGACTAGAATCAAGCTTGATCAATTCAGCAAATTGCCAAGCTATTCTCAACTACTGTGGTATAAGACTTACAGGACAATAAAAGAGAAATGTTTTGCAGTGATTAAAAATGTCGGATTGCTCATGAAATGGAATTCTGAGTTGTTGCAATCCAGTGTGATATGACTGGATATTTATAGCCCTAGAGGTATAGCATGAAACTCCAAGGTCTGTGTGAATGGGATCAAAAGGAAATATTTAATATCCGAGGCACTTAATTATGTGATTTTCCAGTCATAATTAACCAACGCTTGTCTGACGTCCAAAGTCTTATGTACACTCTTTAAAGGAGGGCCGTTAGGCAATTGAGAGAGAGAGTGACACTGACTGGTTGGACCTAACTCATTGGTTAATTAAGCAATCACTTAACGACTTAAACAATTGACTTCCTTTTGACTCAGTTCAATAAGTGTGGAAAGGCACCCGATTTGGTCATGGTTCAATTTGACACATTTAGCAACTTACCTCAATTGAACCTGACCTAATCGTAAAACCAAATTCTGAACCAAATATGTTGCCAAATGGTCTGAATTTAATTTTAGGGCATCATTGGGTCACTACCCTCAACGTTGACTCCACCCTTGACTTCATAGGGTGTAAGACCCCCAGTCAATTTACCTAATCCGTACACACCAAAAGGGTCAAGCCATAATACATGAGCAAACCGGGTCGAGATTCACCGGTTTGTTGAGTCTGACTCATTGAAAAGAGTACCACCAGGCACTGAACCAGCACCACTTCATTTTCAATAGACCAGGAAAGAATTGGTGCTAAATTCAATCTTAGCTTTCCGGAAATGGTTACCACCTAAATCAGACACAGATATGGCCAGAAATCAGGCAGAAATCGATTTCAAATCAGAATAATAATTCTTTGATATTAACTCAATAAGGAACGGATAGATTGACTGCGTATTGAATAGAATCAGAAACTTTAACGGCTCGAATCAGCAGCAATACAGAGGCAAAATCTTACCTTTTCAATTTTGACCTTTAACAGAAACAATAGACATAAAATCAGGCAGAATCATAGTCCAAATCAGAACAATAAAAACGATATTAACTTAAAAAAAGAGGAAATACAATACTTCCCTGAAATACTAAGAATCGAACATTAAAGTTTTGATTTTGAGCAAAGGGAAAATGCCATGCCACAACTGTTTTTACGGGTTGCGAATCCTTGCCTTCCAGAAATTGATTCCGTTGCAGCTCATCAATGATTTCGAATCAACTCATAACGTCGAACTACTACGAGGCCTTCACAAATTGAGAATTCGTTTTGCTAAATACTCAACCTTTCCAAAATAGAATTTGGGCACGAGGATGAATCAAAAGAGCAGAGAAATGGGGATTCGATTATGGAAGGAAACCAGAAGGATTATGCATTCAAGAGGAAGAAGAAACGGTAAATGCAGTATCAGAAAATTGGGGCTATGATTTTGCAGTTAATGCAAGAGAGAATTTTGAAACATCCGTTTCATCTAGTAGAGAGGCAGCCGAAGTCTGATAGAAAGAATTAGGTTTTGGTAAAAGAGTTGATGGGTATTATTTGTTTGGGAAGGCCGAATTTATTTATTAATTAAAATGTGGGTTGGACTATGGCTTTTAATAAAAACAGATCCAGCAAGTATATGAATACAAATAATTAACTAACCAATTAATCATATAAGTGGTTAATTAATTAATTAATTTAATCAACTGATTAAAACCTGCAAAATAAATTAACCACAAAATTGATGCCATATGATTTAAACTAAAAAGATTCATGGCTGGTTAGTGACAAAACATGATATAATCAAATAAGCAATAATAAAAATAATAATTATGAGATAAGGTGCATTTCAAAAACAATAGTGCTTGTAAAAGCTTTGACGAGGGGAATGTTACTTTTGAAAATTAATCAACATATACACATGAATCACAAAATAGTCAACAATAGTTGTCAGAAACAAATCAAGATTAGTTGCAAAAGGTTACTCCCAATCTGAAGGAATAGACTTTGATGAGACCTATGCACCAGTGGCAAAATTGGAGGCCATCAGACTGTTCCTAGCTTATGCCGCCCACAAGAATTTCAAAGTATATCAAATGGATGTGAAAAGTGCTTTCCTAAATGGAATTATTGAAGAAGAAGTTTTTTATTCATCAACCTCCTGGTTTTGAAGTCAAAGCAAAGAAGATAAAGTCTACAAATTAAAGAAAGCTCTATATCAAGCACCTAGAGCATGGTATGAAACACTCTCTCAATTCCTGTTGAAGAATTGTTTCCGCAAGGGACTTTTGACAAGACCCTATTCAAGTTGCAAGAAGGATCAAGTCAACTGTTAGTACAAATATATGTTGATGACATTAATTTTGGCTCAAAAGATACAAGACTTTTTGATAAGTTCGCAGCACCCATGCAAAGCAAATTTCAGATGAGCATGATGGGAGACCTAAATTTTTTTTTGGGATTACAATTCATACAAATGAAAGATGGCATCTTCATAAATCAAGCTAAATATACAAGAGATCAGAAAAAAAATGTCAAATCAACAATTCCTATGAGTCCTAATGAAAAGCTAAATCTTGAGAAAGAAGGAAACGATGTTGATCAGACAGTGTATATGGGTATTATTGGTTCTTTACTATATCTAACAACAAGTAGACCTAATATATCCTATGCATGTTGGGTATGTGCAAGATTTCAGTCACTACAAAAAGAAAGTCACTTAGGTGCTACAAAGAAGATTGTAAAGTATGTTAGAGACACATTGGTAGTTGGAATCTGGTATCCTATTCAATTGGATTTCAAGTTAGT
Organism: Gentiana dahurica var. dahurica; assembly: GCA_024500145.1. NCBI lineage: Eukaryota > Viridiplantae > Streptophyta > Magnoliopsida > Gentianales > Gentianaceae > Gentiana > Gentiana dahurica. The sequence continues at coordinate 57,053,438 of CM044906.1, forward strand.
ATCCTACACAGACTCTAATTTTGCTGGATGCAAAGTGGAAAGAAAAAGCACCTCAGGCACATGTCAACTATTGGGAAACAAACTTGTTTCTTGGTTTAGCAAGAAGCATAATTCTATTTCAATAAGCACTACTAAAGCTGAATATATAGCTGCATGAAGTTGTTATGTACAAGGATTATGGCTTAGACAACAACTCAAAGACTATGGTATTGAAGAAAATGGCATACCATTCCTGTGTGAGACACATGTGCCAAAGCCATCACTGAAAATCCTGTCTTACACTCAAGAACCATACATATTGATGTGAGACATCATTTTATCACAGACCATGTGGAAAAATGTGATATCAAGGTGGAATATATCCTCACAGAAGATCAGCTAGCAAACATCTTCACCAAATCTCTGCCAGCTTGGAGATTTTCAAAACTAAGTAGATATTTGTGCATAATTTCCATCTGAAGAGTGATTGTTGGATGCCTCATACAATTTCAGTTGGATTGATGATTATCAGCAGGTCTTGGCCTTTTCCATGATGGGTGAGCTCATATGGCAGGTCAGGCACTGATTTGATTGGTCCAAAATTTGATTAAAAGCTATCTTAAGGAACTTTGAAGAAATGAACACATACATCTCTACTGAATATACTTCAGCATGACCCATATTTCAACCGAGTATGGAAATCAGTCGATACATTTCAGCAAAACGAACTTCAGTTGATACAATTCAGCCGAGGCATGGTTTTCTATTTTATCAAAAGTCAAACCAGTCAACGAATCTCAGCCATTGAGCTTTGGAGGTAAATACCCTTTCATGTTAATCAAGTATTTTTATACAAATTTTATGTTTGATATGCTTGATTAACGGGTTTTAAGGAATTAAATGGTGTTTAATGGGATGTTACGGGTAAATCAAATAAAATATTTGATTAATAAATCCCGGATTTTTCGCAAAAGATGGAGAGATATCAAAAATTTCAAAATGGGGTATATATATATATATCACAAACTCTAATTACAAACGGGCATTCTAAAAACCTACACTTCAGATCATTTTATCTCAAATTTCCTATCCTTTGTATCGAAATGGCTCCCAATGATGAAGTTATCACTGGTGTATCTGTAAACATCGATGGGTTCATGAAAAGACTGTGGTGACACAGAGATAGAAAAACATATTGGAAGACGATTAAGGAGAGCAAAGTTGGAGGATATCATTCATTTTGATATCACAGAGATCAGTTATGACAATTTGGTGGGATTTTGGAAAAATGCTTTTGTTGATGGAGATGCAGATCATATAGCAACCATTGTTAATTATCAAGCTCTGCAAATTGATGCAACTTTGATGTCCACTCTCTTAAACCTAAAAATTGGAGAAATCTCAGATCCGATGAAGCTAGAAGTTGATGACAAAGCTTTTTGGAAGGTGATAGCTAATGATGAATCATCCAAAGCTGCCTGTATAGGTGCTAATACTCTTTTGAAACTGGAATTCAAAAATTTCTCAACTTTGGTAGCAAAGAGCATTAAAGGCAAATCTGGGAACTACAATGCCATAACAGCAATCGATTAAGGTTGATGGCGGGCATCTGGTATTAACTGGAATTCAACTAGGCTCAGTTTCTCATTGATCTAATGCTTGGGCAATTAACAAAGGAGAAGAGTCAGAGACAGATCAACTTGAAGAAGGGACAACCTGAGGTAGATGGTGTATTTGCAATCAAGAAAACATATGGACTTGTATTGCGGTCTAACTTTGATATGCTGGACATAGAATCAGTAAATCCTGAACCTTTGCATGAGGCAAAGAAACGACATGAAATCAGCAAGGGTGAAAGTGCTACTACATCTAAGGCTGCTAAACAGCCATCCAAAATCAGCAGACCTAAGAAGAAAGATGTAGATTTGCAAGAAGTGTTTAATACTTTACAACCACTGGATCAGCAGGGGCCCAAGAAATCAAAGAAGAGACCTGCTGATACTTTAGTCTGAATTTGAAGAACAAGAGGATTCAAAGCACACCCCTCTTGTTAAAACTCAGAAAAGGCTAATAGAGCAAAGAAAGAAGCAAAAGGCAGAATCCCCTGCAAAACCAGTAGGAGCATCTACTACAGATGCAAAGGATAGACAAGCTGAAAAAGTGATGGAAGTACAAAGTGAGGTGGAACCTCATTTGGACAAAGAGCTTGTGTTTTCTCTAGAAGCAGTCAAGTACATCCCAGATGGTCGAGTGATCAATTGGGCAAAATGGAAAGTCAGCAGATTCATAGACAATATTGCTTTAGCTGATGAGATGCACTCTGAAGAAGACTGGGTGATGGAATTAGCAAGAAGATACAATATTGATGATTGTTTTGATTTTAGAGACATCATTGATGTCTGCCTTACAGAGATAATCAGGAGGAGGAATACTAAAGCTCAAAAGTATGGAGCTGATGAGACAAAAGCTGACAATGATGATGATGATTAGAATGATGATAATAGTCTTGATCACAAAACTGAAATGATGCCAATAGTTCAAGGAAGAAATGTTTTAGCACCTTTTTCAGCAAACCAACAACCTGCTGAAATTTTAGTTGCGGCACTAGCATCTACTGAAATACCAAAATCAGCAGAGTTTCCAGTAGAAGTGGAACAACCAAAAACAGTGGAGTTTGATGCTGTGGTTGGGGATCAAACCACCATACCATCAAGTGTGGATGATGTAGTGGTTGAGCAAGAGCATGGCTAGACTGCATTTCAGACAGCTGAACCATCAAAGACAAGTGTTCTCTCACACCTCAAATCTAAAGGGAAATAAGATTCTTTGTTTCCTGATGGGATCATTCAACCTATTGTTTACTCCCTACCCATCAGTAATATTTTTGAGGATGTAGAGGATGGAGGACAACAAGGAGAAACCAGTTTGTCAAGAGATTTCTTTGACAATTTTGAGGCAGAATTTTGCAATCTGAACAGTTACAGAGCACTTGGACCATCTATGTGCATTCCCATGGAGAATCAATCGAGCAAGAAATGACTAGACTTTCACAGATTTAGCATCATTCATGGATGACATAATGAAAACTTAAAGAAGAATGGCAAAACAGATTCAGAATATAACTAGAAGCTACAATCTGACAGAGCAATTGGTTAAGGGTTGCAAAGGAGATGTGGGGCAACTTAAAAAGCAAACAGATGACAAGCTGGATAGAATTCAGACTAATCTTGAAAGATTGAGCACCAACATTACTGAGATAAATCTCAATCTACAAAAGTTTCAAGAGAGTCAGTCGCAGGTGAACACAACCATTCTCAACAAGTTAGTTGCTGATGTCAAAAAGAGGATACGAAACCAGTAGAAATAACACCTCAAGATACAAAACTGAATTTCAACCAAGTGGCAATCAACATAGACTATCAGCAGGCAACCTAGGCAATAAAAGGATAGTGGTCGAACAAGTCAACAGAGAACTACTACAATTGTTGGTTAACCAACTGAGACTGTAGAGAAAGCTATTGCAAGATGTAGACAAGCTGCTCCTAAAAACTGGCATTAACGGATGAGTTTCTCACACAGTTTGAAAAGTCAGGGAGTAACAAAAGGAACAACAAACGATTTAAATACAGAACCTATGTTGAGTGTCTGTAACTATGGTTGAATGGAAAATATGTGAATGAACTAATCAGAAGGAAGAAAGTTGACAAAAAGAAGAATCAACCCAAAGGTATATATGAACCTCAATCACTTGAAGAAAATTTTAAGGAATTTCTTGATTTGGCTCAGGAAGCAAATTGAAAAGGATTTGAACTGGAAGTCAACTAGAATGAATGGAATGAAATTCATAATGAATTTAACCTGTCTAGATATGAGGCTGGAATTGAACAGTTGATTATGAGGCATTAGGATATAGACTGGGCTGTTGCCAAGTCTATTAGTGCCAAGATTTTTTAGTTTACATTGTAATATCTTTTGTACATCAATAGAAATTTTCTCCTAAATTTTCTGTTTCTTTATCATTTCTGCTGATTATTTAAGTGAGGTTTTTGACATCATGAAAAAGGGAGAAATTGTTGGATGTATTTAGTCCTATATTCAAGTTTTGAGGATGTTATATAAATCAGCTGTTATAGAAATCAGCAGAATGATAAATAGATGCCTGTATAGGCTTTATATAGAGTCTGAATTTTGTATAGGTTTGTTGAGACAAGTTTTTAACAAATTATGTTTGTTCAAGATTCAACTGACACCCAAAATCAGAAGAGGCACCAAAGTGGTTTTCAGCAGACTCGAGATACGAGCAGACTAAAGGGCAAGGTTCCAAAGTTGATTGTTTGAAGATCTATGGACAAGCAACTTTAGTTAAGTCTTTTGATGGACTAAAGTATGCTTAAGTTGTGACTATTCTTATCTAAATTAAAGGGTGTCCTATGATCTAACAAATTGTGATCAGAAGTAAAATAGCAGGATCAAAAATAGCAGGACTGAATAAACAGAGCAGATTCAGCAGAGGAAATATCAGCAGACTCACTTCAGCATTACATTTACTTATTGAATGATCATTTAGACATGTTTTACATGTGGGAAATTCACTTAAATCTGTATTAATGATGGAGAGATTCAAGGGATTATATCATACAAGGAAAGATTTATGCCAGCTCAAGAAATCAGCAGACAGGTGATTTCAACGGACTCAAATACACTCAACCGTCAAAATCTATACTTGGAAGGCATAAAATCAGGGATTTGAATCAATGAGCAATAAAAGAATATTACCAAGGTTTGAATTCAAATCTCAATGGGCAGAAAGAATTGGAACTCAACTATAAATAGAGCTCAATGCAGAAGTCAAAAATTACCAAGATTATTACAAGTATTGCAAGCATTATCAAGAAATCAAAAGCCTTCACTATGTTCTAAAACTTAATAGCAATATCAAGGATCTTTTTCTGCAATGTCAGAGTTCTAAGTCATACTCAAGTAGATCAAGATCATCTTTGAATATATGGATTCAACCTTTTGTTTCAAACAAAGAAGAAACATCAATTGAAGCAGTTGGACTGTGAAGGAGTTGCATCAGAATTTGTGAAGTTGAAGAAGAAGATCTGGTGGATCTTTGAAGGTTCATCATGAGGATTTGGTTTGTGAAATTGCTGGGAAGACAGTGAAGGACCGACAATCCAGATAAAGAAGCTGAAAGAGAGTTTCAGTGAAAGATTATCATTTGTATCTTAGTTGTAGGAACAACTATGGTGGATTCCCCTTACATCACAAAGGGAAGCGGTCAGTAGGAGAATACGCCACTCCGAAGATGGATAGCATCTTTGTCTCTATTTACCTTTAGCATTTACTTTCAATATTTTAATTTCTACAATTCATAGTTACATAGAACTTATCCACTTGCATTTTCACAAAAACAACAGACTACACTCTGCTGAAATAAAGTATTATCCGCTGAACACTCAGATGAATTAATTTAGCCAAGTGAACTCCACTTTTGTGAAAAGTTTTAACAAGTTTTTAAAACTTATCTAAGTTTATTCACCCCCCTCTAACTTAGAAGTACCATTTCAAAGGGACCAACAGTATATATAGAAGGAATTTTGATAGTGTGAACGTGGTTGAACCTGGAAGGATTTTGTGGAGTAATGGCATGATTTTGTGTATATAAATCTTGGTTTTTGAGTGCAGTGGGGGAGTGGATTGAAGTATGTAATGATCAATCCCGGGAAACGAGGCATTTCCGTCTTTCCCTTGGCTAGTCACTAAGCCAGATGAGTGGCTTAATTCTTCACTAGGCTATTATAGAAAATTGTTCCTAACAATCAGAGAAGTGAACTTCACTGGATACCAGTGCCTTACCTGCCAAGTGAGGTCACCCAAAATGGCAAATGTTCAGTCAACTGGTGAAGTCACTCTACTGATTACTCTAGTTAGCTCCTCCTTCTTACTTAATTAATTTTAATCATACCTAACTCAGTTCTTAACTTATAGAATCTTTCATGACTGAGTGGTTTTGTGAAGATATCAGCCAATTGATCTTCTGTAGGTAAGTATCTCAAGATAACACCTCCTTTCTCCACATGATCTCTGATAAAATGATGTCTTACATCAATATGATTTGTTCTTGAGTGAATTACAGGATTTTTTGTGATTGATATTGCACTTGGGTAGTCACAAAGAATTGGAATTGTCTTCTCTTCTATTATATAGTCTCTTAGCTATTGTCTGACCCATAATACTTGTGCACAACAGCTACCTGCTGCTATATATTCTGCTTCAGCTGTTGAAGTGGATAATTTTGCTTTTACTAAACCAAGATACTAGTCTTTTACCTAGCATCTGATAAGTTCCAGAAGTTCTTTTCTTGTCAATCTTACATCCCAGCATAGTCTGAATCTGAATAGGATATCAATTTGAATCCACCATCTTTTGGATACCAAATTCCTACATTGATAGTGTTCTTTAGATATCTGATGATTCTCTTAGCTTCTAGCAAGTGAGATTCCTTAGGTTGAGCTTGGAATCTTGCACAAAATCCTATTGTAAATGCTGTATCAGGACTACTTTAAATAGAGTAGAGATCCAATAATTCCTCTATATAACTTTTGATCAACATCTTTTCCATTTTCATCCTTCCCAAGAATGATTCTTGTACACATTGGTGTCTCTGAAGTGCCACTTGTGTCCATACCATATTTATGTATCATATTCTTTGTGTACTTGGCTTGATTCATAAAGATGTCATCTTCCATTTGTTTCACTTGTAAGCCATGAAAATAGTTGAGTTCTCCCATCATACTCACTTGAAATTTACTTATCATCAGAACTGCAAATTTCTCACACAGATTTTCATCTCCAAAAATGATATCATCAACATAAATCTAAACTGGCAGGGTGCTTGAACCTTCTTCTAGATTGAAGAGTGTTGTCAATAGTTCCTTTACTGAATCCACTGTTGATTAGGAATTGTGATAGAGTCTCATACCAGGCTATCGGTGCCTGTTTGATTCCATATAGTTCCTTTTTCAGCTTGTATACTTTGTCTTCATTTCCATTAAATTGGAAACCAGGGGGTTGATCCACATATACTTCTTCTTCTAAGAGCCCATTCAAAAATGCACTTTTGCATCCATTTGATATACTTTGAAGTCCTTGTGAGCTTCAAAAGCTAAGAAGAGTCTGACTACTTCCAATCTTGCTACTGGTGCAAAGGTTTCATCATAATCTATGCCTTCAGCTTGAGAGTATCCTTTTGCAACTGGACATTTTTTTTTTCTGACAACAGTTCCTTGTTCATCCATCTTGTTTCTGATCATCCATTTTTTTCCAATGATGTTTGCCTTTTATAGTCTGTCAACAAGTTCCCAGACCTCATTTTTCTCAAATTTATTGAGTTCTTTGTGCATGACTATAATCCAATCAGCATCTTGGATTTCATCATCTATTGTTTTGGGTTCAACCTATGATAGAAAACAAGTTAGCATACTCTCCAGCTGTCTTCTGGTTCTGATTCCTATATGAACATCTCCAATGACTTGCTCTTCAGGATGATCTCTCATCCAATTTAAATCAGGCTAGAATTGCTCTTAATCTTGTTCTTCCACAGTTCCTGCTTGTGCATCAACTTCATGATCTGTGTTGGTGCATCTGCTATTGTATTAACTGGTACATCATCTTGATTACCAAAAGTGTGGTCCAGAATTATAGCTGGTACTGTTGTATCCATATAGACTTGTCCTTGTGCAACTTCTTCTTCAAGGGTGTGTAAGCCTTCTCCATTGGTGTTTGGTTCCTCAAAAACTACATGGATTGACTCTTCAATCACCAAGGTTCTTTTGTTGAGCACTCTGAAGCACTCTGAATGCTTTGCTGGTGTCTGAATATCCCATGAATATTGTTTCATCAGCTTTTCATCAAAAATATGTAGATGATTCATGTTCAAAACAAAACATTTAGATCCAAACACATGCAAATGTGAAATGTTAGGTTTTCCTCCATTCCAAATTTCATATGGCGTTATTCCATGATGTTTGTTGATGATAGATCTATTTTGAGTTTATCATGCTGTGTTTGCTGCTTCAGCCCCAAATCTCTTTGGTAAGCTTGCTTCTGCAATCATGGTTCTTACAGCTTCTTTGAGTGTTCTATTTCATCTTTCTGCTACACCATTCTTTTGTGGAGTTCCTGCTGCTGATAGCTGATATAATACTCCATTTTCTTCCCAGTATGTTCTGATCATTTCCTTTAGGAATTTTATCCCTCTGTCTGATCTTATCTTGATGATCTTCAACTCTTTTTGATTTGGAATTCTTCTTATTAAATCTGGTAGTTTCTAGAGTGTCTCTCTTTTCTTGTTCATGAAGATGGACCATGTGAACTTTGAAAAGTCATCAACCACCACTAAGGTGTACTTCTTAACACTTACACTTACTGGTCCAAAAAGATCCATATGCAAAAGGTGTAAGATCCTTGTTGTTGACTGATGGGGCTTTGACTTAAAACAGCTTTTAATCTGCTTTCCATTTTGGCATGCATCACAAAGACTTTCTTTCTTGAATATGATGTCTGGAAGGCCTTCAATTAGCTTGTTCTTTGAAAATTTGTTGATGGTCTTGAAATCCAAATGATTTAGTCTTCTGTGCAAAATCCAGCTGGTTGATTGCTTATTCTTGACAAAAAGACAAGTTTCTGCTTTTGTTGTCTTCCAATCTACCACATACATGTTGTCTTCTCTTTTTCCTGCAAGGACAATTGTGCTTGTTTGATTGTGAATCACGTTGCATCCTTCTTTGTTGAAATGCACACTGTAGCCTTTGTCACAGAACTGACTGATGCTTAGAAGATTGAAACTGAATCCTTTAACATAAGCCACATTTTGAATCTTCAGGTTGTTCTTGAACATGGTGCCTTCCCCCTTAATTTTTCCAGGGTTCTCTTTGCCTCCAAATGTAACTTTGGGTCCATCAAAAGGTTTAATGTCAGTCAACCATCCTCTATTGCCTGTCATATATCTGGAACAACCACTGTCTATGTGCCAGACATCCTTTTTTTCCTCAATTTCCTTAGCCATTAGACATAGGCAAGCTTTGTCATTGTCTGAGCTGGTGTCTTGTCCATCAGCTGAGTGATTGTCAGAAGAATCTTCATCTCTTTCACTACTGGTTTCAACTTTTAGTGCTTTCTTGCTCCTTCTTCTATCTGAAGTCTTGTATTTCTTCTTATCTTCATCTTTGTCTTTCTCTTTAGGACAATCAGCCTGGAAGTGTCCTTTCTTTTTGCAATTGAAACATCTGTATTCATCAACTTTTTTCTTCATGTCTTTGCTTGAGCTTTACCTCTTCTTTGATGATGAACCTTTGAAATGTTTCTTGCTAAACCTGTCAAAATGTTTGATTAGTAAAGCAATTTGTTCTTTATGTTCTTGTGTCTCTTTGCTGCTTGCATCAGTGCTTTGCTTTGCTGGGGTGCAACTAGTGCACTGACCTTGTGTAACTCTTCGGGTGCACTGTCTTCATTGTTTAATTCAAATTCATGAGCTTTTAACTGAGACATCAATGTCAATGTGTCAGTCTTTGCAAGATCTATTGTCCTCTTGAGTACTGATGTGATGATCTTCTATTTTTCTGTTAGACTTCTCAAGATGTTCAAGAAAACTTCTTTCTGTGGGTTTTTATGGCCAAGAAGTTACAGTTCACTGATGATGCTTGAAAATCGGCTGTCCATTTGATCAATGGATTCACCAGTCTTCATTTGAAGTTCTGAAATTTCTATTTTGCGATAGACAATTTGTTCTCTTTGACTGCTTCAGATCCTTCATTGATGAGCGCCAGTTTGTCCCACATCCCCTTTGCTTTTTTGCAATGTTTGATCCTCATGAACATGTTACTGTCTAGAGTCTTCAAAATTATATCTTTTGCAACATAATCAAGATTTTCTATCCTCCTGTCATCCTTGGTCCAATCTTTTTTAATCCTCTCTATGTGGATTGGTCCATCATTTATAAAATCAAGCATTTCCTCATGAGTGGTTGCAAGATGAGACAACATCCATATTTTATATTCATCAAAATTATTAACAATGAATACAGGTATTTTAGACATGAAATTTGAAAAATCCATAGTCATAGATAAAAAAAATCTAAATATAAAAAGCACATATTTAAAAACTACATTGAAAATATTTGATCTCCTTGTTACCACAAATCAGATCTGAATAGGTTCTGATATTAGGAACACCACTCTGATACCAATTTTTGGTCCCAGAGAAGGGTAAGAATATAGTCAGAGGGGGGGGGGGGTGAATGACTATATTGGAGTTTCAAAAACTTTTGTTATTTTAGAACCTTTTGGACAGCGGATTAAGTCCTTTCTTAAAACTTATTTCAAAGTAGGTTATGCACACACACAGTACAGATAATATGCAATAAGGTGATGCAGGAAAGGAATGTGCTATAAGTAAACGAACACAATGGTTTATAGTGGTTCAGGGTGGTGTAATCCCTTAATCCACTCTTTTCATGTGATGATTGGAAGAATTCACTATTGTCTTTCACCATGCAATAGTATGATTGTCCTTAGCTACACAAGCTTCACAATCTTTGACTATAACTCCTTGGCTAAAAAAGCTTCAGTGACTCAGTCGTCAACACACTGCTCCTTAAGAACAAATCCTTCAGCAGCTATCACAAAGGTTGCAATTCTTTCACAGATTTCTCGGATTCAAATGCTGCAAACAGGTGTGAATTGGATTCAATGATTTGTTGATCAATATCAGTGCTTGATGTAGATTTATGCTTTAAATTCTGAGTTGATCTCTGGATGTGTTCTTTTTCGATTCAGAAAGAAGGCTAAAGAAATTTGACAGAGTTTTAGCTTGATCTTCTGTGTGTGTTTCATGTGTAATTTTTTGTCAAATCCTTCTATTTATAGCCTTGATAATCCTTGATTTGAAAATCCTTCCTTTGGCTAATTAATGTGGAGAATAATCCTTGATTTAAATCTCCATTCCTCCTTGATATTATTCTCCTTAATTTCAGTGATCCGGATTTTCTTCAAACGTCCGTGGTGAACTTAATCAGAGTTTAGGGTCTCATGATTAAAACACAAATAATGCACCCAGAACACCATAGGGTGTGATAGTCTTATCCAGACTGTCGGTAGAGGGTACCTAAGTGGGGCATCTATATATGATGGCATTCATATAGTACTAGACCGATTTAATCTGGGTTTCTCGACATAATTCCATAATCGAGAAAATTTATTAAATCATTAGATGATCATATATGGATTGACCTTAATCCTAAGGTGATCACAGGGTACTGCTTGTCTCGGGGTAGTGTTTGATGTGTTAGTTAAGGATCACTTTGATATGTGATCTGAGTCACTTCTCATTGGCACTATTCCCTGATGAGTGAGTAGTTCTATGTTTCACAGACATGGAATCCATTCCTTCCTGAGGGAAGTAGAGAGACAGTCCCCTTATTTGTTAGCCCTAAGAAAATGATCGATCCCGGGAGTTCATATTAGACTAATTTGCTACTAGTCCGATATGTGAACTAATTGATCACTAGAGGGTTAATGGTAAATAAGGATAACATATTCTGAGTCGGGTTTACGGAGACTTCCCACTCAGAATGGACAGTCTATAAAGGGTTACTCCGTATGTAATGATTATATCAATGGATGCTAATTTACTCATATGATTGAGTGTAAGTATATATTTTTAATTGGTATAGTTCAGTTTCGGGTTTATGGTGACGTAATCCCGGAATTAATAATTTAAGTGTGAATATTTTGTTTGATGAATATTTTACTTAATTTATTGGAGCTACTGGTTATTGGTCCATGGTCCCCTGTTAGGTGTGATGCCCGAAAGACAATTTTTGTAATTGTTTTATTTAATAAATGAATTGACGTTATTATTCATATTTATTATTCTCATAATCACCGATGTGACAATAGTATTTACACTACAGAAAACCCTAAGTATATCGTTTATGTAATCACATAACTCAGTGTATGGGATATACACGGGAGGATTGAGTTAGTGAAGATGTACTTAAAATACAATTAGCCCATAGTGAAGTTAATCGAGAGTATCGGGTCTCTCCTTTAACGTGCTATTAATGTGCCCAGAACACAATAGGTGTGATTGTCTTATCCGGACTTTCGGTTAAGAGAACCTAATGGGGCATTTATATATGATAGATATATCGTATAGGGCTGGACCGATTTGATTAGAGTTCACGATATAATTCCGTAATCGAGAAGTCTTATCGAATCAATGGATGATCATATTTATGGATATATCTTAATCCTGAGGTGATCACAGTCAACTGCTTGAATCAGTATGAAGTTTGACTTGACGGTTAAGGATTACACTGAGTCTGTGGTCTGAATTACCCTATCTTGGCATTGTACTGGATTGAGTGAGTAGTCTGTGTTATCACAGATACGGAATCCATTCCTTCCATTTATGGAAGTAGATAGACAGTTCCCTTATTTGTTAATCCTAGAAACTGATCGATCGCGCGAGTTCATATTACACTGATTAGCTACCAGTGAGTTGTATGAATTAATTGATCACTAGGGGGTTAATGGTAAATAAGGATAAGAGGTTCTAAAAAGGGTTAACGGTAACTTCCCGATTTAGAATGAACAGTCTATGGAGGATTAATCCATATGTAATGATTATATCAATGGACGCTTATTATTATTCTCGTGAGGAGATAAATATAATCTTATAATCGGAGGAGTGCATTCACGGGATTATGGTGGCATATTCATGTGATTGATTTATCGAATATAATTATTCTATAATTATTTATTTGATTTATCGGAGCCGCTGATTATTAGTCCATGGTCCCCGACGTGCCTCCTAATATAGCATAGCTATTCTCGGACGTCGAATCCTAATAATATTAATTTAGTTCTTGTTGGACTTTATTAAAACGATATGTGAATTAATTGTTTAGTGGACTATTAAATTAGTTGGGCTAAATAATTAAATATGTGAAAAAGACATTTTTCATAATCTTGGCCCAAATTAGTGTGTTGACCGAAATTAATGTGACTAGGTCACAATACATTATTTTCGCCCCATGCATTGTATTAGTGAACAAGAAATTATTTTTCTTGTGTATTAATAAGACATGTGCATAAAATATTTATTGGATAAATATTTATGGAAAGAAATAAAGATAAATATTATTCTAGATTTGTTCTAGAATATTATGGAATTATCTTTTATTAAAGGATTTATTTTGTTTGATAAATAAAAATCCTTGGAGGCTAAGTTTTACTCTCCTATATAAAGAGAGTTCTCCCAAGCCTTAACACACAATGTAAATTTCGACTTCACCTCTTAGAGAGGAGAAGAAATAAATTTCGGCCAAGGGGGAAATTTGGGGAAAATCTTGGAGATTTTTCCGGGTAGCATATCGGAAGGATTCGAGTCGAGAATTTCCTTCCACCGGGAGTTTCTTGGATCACACGTACGGAAGATCGTGGTGCCCTTCACGTATTCATCATTTCTATTGCGGTTCTTCAACTTGGATTTTGAGATCCAAGAGGTATGATCTACAACCCCCTTGTAGATATAGATCTAGTTATTTTATTACGTATATTTTATAGATCTAGATCCATAAATCGCTTCCGTTGCGGATGGTATTACTAACAGTGGTATCAGACGCCATGGTGATCTATATTTATACGTATAAAATATTAGATCTAGGAGAGGTAAAACATGTAGATTTTTTGTCCCAATTTTTTTTTGGGGGCCGATGCATATGTTTAATTTTTATGCTTATGAATGTCGTGGTTGAAGAGATGGATTGGGGTTGGCACTGTTTACCCGTTAGATCTATTGTAAACTCATATAAACGATGAAAATTCGTCCATATGAGTATAGGAAATTATGTAATTCTTTTTTATTGCAATTTTAATTTCCAGAAAATAGATCTGTTTAGTAGCTGTTTAGTTATTTCCTGTTTCCCGTTGATTGAGCCGTTGAAACGACGATCACTCCGGTCAGAATCTAGATTGGAAGACGATGAACAATTCCACAAAATTTGGCGTCGATCGGAGTCCATTTTGATATCCGTTCATTGCTGCAAAGAAGCTGCTGTAACAGAAAAACGCAGGATTCACAGAAACCCTACCTGTGACTTCCTCGAATTTCTGGGAGAGTTTGAACCGTTGAATCGCAAATCCAATCGGTCAGATCGATAAATATGGAGTTTTTGATGTGGCATAAAAATTTCAGGTCGATCGGGTTTCATCTCGACTCCCGATCGGCTCCGGAAAGTAACTGATACGCTGCAGTCAAAGACAGATGCAGCATCAAGATCGGCGGCTCACTGAAGAAAATTGACAAGTCAAAACTAAAATCCATCTCGGTGTTTAAATTTTCCGCAATTTATTTTTTATGTGTTCGATCATAAAATAGATATAAAATCGGAATTGTCATGACATGCATCATATCATAAATCCACTCCATGCATACATGTAGAATTTTAATTTTGGTAATTAAAATAGGCATGTATACAAACTCGTGTAATTAGTTGAAATTTAATTAATACGTGGTAATTAATAAATTTAGTAACTAATTAAAGATCCGAGGACGGGTTATGAAATCGTTAAGCCTTTCGGTGTGTGTTCTCGGTGAACCGCCTTAAAGCACAAACGAGATCACGTTTTCAATTCGTAGTGTCTACGAGATTGAATGATGGTAAAAGAACAATAAATCTTGGATAAAAAACGGTTCGCTTATAGGTTGGGTGGTCAACTGAGCTAGGCTCGACCGACTTAACCCTCCTAGTGTGATGTATGCACGGGGATCCAGCAAGACTAAGCTACACCGGGGAGCGGAGGGGTGATTCTTCTTATCTCAATGAGGCTATCTTGACCCGATTTCGTCCGACTGTCACATATGTTCCAACGAATAGGACGGGTAGGCTTCCCTACGTTACCGACACCATTCGGAATCCTTGATTTGATGAGCTTTTATGTTAACATCAAAAAGACGTGGTTAGTTAACCCACAACCACTTCCAAAATATTGAGTGGGAGCGGGGGAGGCGACAGCCAACCCCACGGTCTCTACTATAGATACAAGTAAGTGAGAGAAGGGTGACGCCTCGAGGCGCTTTGATTTCGTCCCCCTAAGGATGGTGTTCGCCCCTATCAACATTCATGGCTTGGTCTCCGAAAGGATAGGATTTCTGGGTACTCGTCGGGTCACTGACCTATCCTAAGACGGCACACTCGGGGCGTACCTAAGAGATCCGATATAGTAGGTCACACTCATCATGGGTATTTTCTTAATAATATCTAGGCTAAAAAAGGAAGGTAGTCAATGAATAAAGGGATGTTCGATTCTCACAAGTTATTCATTGATGAGATTGTCTCGATTTAACCGTCATCTCTTTGACCTACCCTAAGGCGGCACTGACATGCGAGGTTAAAACCTTGGAATGGTATAGTAGACTTAATTTTAGTTTACAATTCCTAAAATAAATATAGTAGTGTTAAACTTGAATTAATATATGTCATTTTATTTACAGCATTATATCCCTTACTAAATTGCTTAAAATTTATAATTGACTAGTATTGACTTCGTTAAAAAGTGGAAAGTAACTAGGACGTTGAACTAGTTAATCGATAATGCAATTAATTTTTGGAAGAGATATTTTTTCTCTTAAGCCTTTTAAAAACAAGAGTGACATACAGGTATGTCACTAGTGTCATTCGTGTCAAACGGAAGACAAACTTAGTTTGATCAAAGGTGATTTCGGACTTTGAAATTCTTCTAGTGAATTTTGAATGTGTAGTAATTACACGAGTAATTTTCTAATTGAAAAATCGGAAAATCATGAAGTATTACTAGTTGGACGATATTTGGAATCGATGAACT
>CM044906.1:57069830-57221029 GCA_024500145.1 Gentiana dahurica var. dahurica
TTATTTTTTATGTGTTCGATCATAAAATAGATATAAAATCGGAATTGTCATGACATGCATCATATCATAAATCCACTCCATGCATACATGTAGAATTTTAATTTTGGTAATTAAAATAGGCATGTATACAAACTCGTGTAATTAGTTGAAATTTAATTAATACGTGGTAATTAATAAATTTAGTAACTAATTAAAGATCCGAGGACGGGTTATGAAATCGTTAAGCCTTTCGGTGTGTGTTCTCGGTGAACCGCCTTAAAGCACAAACGAGATCACGTTTTCAATTCGTAGTGTCTACGAGATTGAATGATGGTAAAAGAACAATAAATCTTGGATAAAAACGGTTCGCTTATAGGTTGGGTGGTCAACTGAGCTAGGCTCGACCGACTTAACCCTCCTAGTGTGATGTATGCACGGGGATCCGGCAAGACTAAGCTACACCGGAGAGCGGAGGGGGTGATTCCTTCTTATCTCAATGAGGCTGTCTTGACCCGATTTCGTCCGACTGTCACATATGTTCCAACGAATAGGACGGGTAGGCTTCCCTACGTTACCGACACCATTCGGAATCCTTGATTTGATGAGCTTTTATGTTAACATCAAAAGACGTGGTTAGTTAACCCACAACCACTTCCAAAATATTGAGTGGGAGCGGGGGAGACGACAGCCAACCCCACGGTCTCTACTATAGATACAAGTAAGTGAGAGAAGGGTGACGCCTCGAGGCGCTTTGATTTCGTCCCCCTAAGGATGGTGTTCGCCCCTATCAACATTCATGGCTTGGTCTCCGAAAGGATAGGATTTCTGGGTACTCGTCGGGTCACCGACCTATCCTAAGACGGCACACTCGGGGCGTACCTAAGAGATCCGATATAGTAGGTCACACTCATCATGGGTATTTTTAATAATATCTAGGCTAAAAAAGGAAGGTAGTCAATGAATAAAGGGATGTTCGATTCTCGTGGGATGTTTGATTCTCACAAGTTATTCATTGATGAGATTGTCTCGATTTAACCGTCATCTCTTTGACCTACCCTAAGGCGGCACTGAGATGCGAGGTTAAAACCTTGGAATGGTAGAGTAGACTTAATTTTAGTTTACAATTCCTAAAATAAATATAGTAGTGTTAAACTTGAATTAATATATGTCATTTTATTTACAGCATTATATCCCTTACTAAATTGCTTAAAATTTATAATTGACTAGTATTGACTTCGTTAAAAAGTGGAAAGTAACTAGGACGTTGAACTAGTTAATCGATAATGCAATTAATTTTCGAAAGAGATATTTTCTCTTAAGCCTTTTAAAAAAACTAGAGTGACATATAGGTATGTCACTAGTGTCATTCGTGTCAAACGGAAGACAAACTTAGTTTGATCAAAGGTGATTTCGGACTTTGAAATTCTTCTAGTGAATTTTGAATGTGTAGTAATTACACGAGTAATTTTCTAATTGAAAAATCGGAAAATCATGAAGTATTACTAGTTGGACGATATTTGGAATCGATGAACTAGTGGGAGTTCTATGATTTGTTGTTTTTCTGGAAACATTGGAACTATGTATGAAAGATTTTTCTAATCGAAAAAATCGGAAAATCATAAAAAATAAAGCGTTGCTCGTTAGACGGTATTTGGAACCGATAAACTAGTGAGAGCTTTAATGTTATGATTTGTTGTTTTTTCTGGTATATTAGAAAATCCGAGAAGTCCCGACGAGTAACACTCGAAATAGACATCCCACGGTTCAAGAGTAGTGTCTACTCAAACGAACCGCTGGTTCAAGACTGTTTCCATTCACGGAAAGTCAAGAATGGGAGAATATGTCTAAAAGTGTTAGTCATCTAAACTAAGAAAATTTTAAGGCTGAACTGAAAATTAATTAATTGAAAATCATAGGATAAGGACAGTGATTTTGGATCACCAACCTATGAATCCTTGGCGATTTTCTCGAGCTAAGTTCTTTGGAAGAACAAGGTAGCGGTGCATTTAACGATTAAAAGAGTAAACAACGGGCAGTTAATTTTAGCTAGAATAGTGGGAGTGATATAAGGAAATGAATCTCGGATTCAATCCTTGGATATCGCGGAAAAATTATTTTCTGTTTACGATTCGTTGGAACGAATGGATTTACCTTCTATTCGATAATTTGTTTCTCGTATAGAAAGTGAATATACCATTTGTAGTACGAATCCAAGACTCGGACTTTTGTTTGATAAAGTCAAAACCACTTACAATTGCTGAAATATGTATATAAAACACATCTTAAGAACCATTAAAAGCAATTGGTTTCTATATTTAGATAAACGCTTCTTCATATTCCATAGTTAGTGCATAGTCCCTAAAAGACAAGACACGAAGACTGGCTCAGGGTGATTCCTTTCTCCCAGTCTGGTTATATTGTCTCAAAGGTTCAATGACTAAGTTTCCTTTCAATCGGGAAAGGATAATGGTTATAAAGAAGTAACATAGCTTGTTTATGACGACCTTCGGGGTCTGATGAAAGATACAAGCTAGTAGGAGCTTCCGAGTAGTGACTTCTTGTCTGATAACTATTCAAACACTCCGGTAAGTTTATCCAAAATATTTTGAGGTTTCTCTGTTTTCAACAGAGATAGAGTATTCTATACTCAGAAATGGGCCATCACATAGTCCTAGGGACTGATGCTCGGCCTGCCTCATAGTGAAATGTTTTCACTAAGTGAGAAACCATTAAATTGCCTTATATAGTTTTTTAGATGTGCTACAATACACTGCTTAACTCAATAAAGATATTAGAAGCGAAATATCGGTTTACATTGAAATGTAAGACCAAGAAGTCTACCTAGAATATGCTTTGGAATTTACGGATAAGGTGTGGACTCGGTTCACCCCACTTCCATAAATATAAGCATTTAGCACACGGTGCTTGAAGGTAGGTCTTGAAATTTCGCGAACACGTTCGGTCAATGACCAATCGTTCAATATCTTGTAGCATTGAGAAAAAGGTTTGTTATAAGATCCTTGAAATCGGGAAGGGACAGTTATAATGTTGCGTCTTTCTGATAGAGTCTATGAACAGTAAAACCTTAAACCTTGAAGTACGTTTACTCAAGGTAGTTACTAACTGATTAAAATCGGACCACATCCAACATCGATTGTTGGTGATAACACTAAATACTACTAAACTAGATCAGAATTTCGATCCACCCAGAATGTAGTGGGAGTATGGTTTATCCATTACCCATTACGGGTTCGGCGGACTTTGTAGTCTGAGGATCGATTGATGACCTATGGCTCTTTTGTGAGCAGTATAGGATTCCGATAATAGAGGTTGGTTTAATAGCCATAACCCTGTGAATGGAGTTTGGTTCTCCAGAGCTGTTCATGCTCTTGTAGAACCACCTGAGTGTCTCAGGCCCAGTGGGAGTAATTGGATCTACACGGAAAAGAGTAGAATGAATTTAGTATTGCATGATTTCGTTCCAAAGCAGAAAATAGGGGTGATTCCCTGAGACTTTCTTGCCAAACAAACGGAGTCTGGATTCATTCGGAACAAAAGGGTAATGCCTTATGAACTCATGACAGGATGACTGTCAAGGCTTATGTCCTTTTGTGGATAAAAAGCAAACCTCTCGGTCATTGGAAGTCATATATTTCTACAATATGTGGATTTGACCAGAATATTGATAAGTCTTTTTGTAGACTGGATATCAATTTTAGTACAGTAGTGAATATATAAATTAGTGTTTGTGCAGGATAACACTGCACCAGTTGGAATCAACATGGGTGTGTTATCTGAAGTCAGAATCTGACGATACCACAATTCTCTGCAACAGAGATTTGGACAACATTCTTAAGAGTTTGACTCGGTCGAATTCATTAGAATCAGTCACTGGTTTCCCATCCATCTTATTGGTTAAGATGATGCATCTGTGTATGCAACATTCAACGAGGAAGTTCTACCCTATGCCTCAGGAATGACTCTCTAAATCTTCGGATCAATAGAAATGGGATAGATTCTCTTTCTAGTAAGAGATGGTCAGGTTATTGAACGTCAACTTTGATCGAATCTTAGATTCGGCGGTTAACAAAGCAAGTTTAGTATGTCCTTTAGTATCTTGAAGAGAACGAGGAACAATATGCGGACATATTCATGTGTGAACTTGGATATGTGTGATACACTGATTTTGACTTTAAGTCAGATTGAGGATGATCGTTAAGTCGATCTCGGCTCAGTGTTTACTCGACCACATGATTTGATGGACCGTAACGTTTCGATTCTACGGATCGTCTGAGCCGACAACCTGACTAATCATTAAGACCCATGACATTTAGATGTAGGTACTCCTCGAGTCACTGACCTATCCTACGACGGCATACTCGGAGTGTACTTTGGAATCTGAAATGGTTATGATATGCTTAATGGGTACTAGAATACGGGATGGGTCTCCATTGCTTTAGAGCAAGTGGGAGATGTAGTTTGTTGTATTTTAAATAATAGGGTGTGCTCTAAAACAATTAATCACATGCTTTCGTGCAAGTGGGAGATTGTTAGGTGTGATGCCCGAAAGACAATTTTGTAATTGTTTTATTTAATAAATGAATTGACGTTATTATTCATATTTATTATTCTCATAATCACCGATGTGACAATAGTATTTACACTACAGAAAACCCTAAGTATATCGTTTATGTAATCACATAACTCAGTGTATGGGATATACACGGGAGGATTGAGTTAGTGAAGATGTACTTAAAATACAATTAGCCCGTAGTGAAGTTAATCGAGAGTATCGGGTCTCTCCTTTAACGTGCTATTAATGCGCCTAGAACACAATAGGTGTGATTGTCTTATCCGGACTTTCGGTTAAGAGAACCTAATGGGGCATTTATATATGATAGATATATCATATAGGGATGGACCGATTTGATTAGAGTTCACGATATAATTCCGTAATCGAGAAGTCTTATCGAATCAATGGATGATCATATTTATGGATATATCTTAATCTTGAGGTGATCACAGTCAACAAATCCTAATAATATTAATTTAGTTCTTGTTGGACTTTATTAAAACGATATGTAAATTAATTGTTTAGTGGACTATTAAATTAGTTGGGCTAAATAATTAAATATGTGAAAAAGACATTTTTCATAATCTTGGCCCAAATTAGTGTGTTGACCGAAATTAATGTGACTAGGTCACAATATATTATTTTCGCCCCATGCATTGTATTAGTGAACAAGAAATTATTTTTCTTGTGTATTAATAAGACATGTGCATAAAATATTTATTGGATAAATATTTATGGAAAGAAATAAAGATAAATATTATTCTAGATTTGTTCTAGAATATTATGGAATTATCTTTTATTAAAGGATTTATTTTGTTTGATAAATAAAAATCCTTGGAGGCTAAGTTTTACTCTCCTATATAAAGAGAGTTCTCCCAAGCCTTAACACACAATATAAATTTTGACTTCACCTCTTAGAGAGGAGAAGAAACAAATTTCGGCCAAGGGGGAAATTTGGGGAAAATCTTGGAGATTTTTCCGGGTAGCATATCGGAAGGATTCGAGTCGAGAATTTCCTTCCACCGGGAGTTGCTTGGATCACACGTACGGAAGATCGTGGTGCCCTTCACGTATTCATCCTTTCTATTGCGGTTCTTCAACTTGGATTTTGAGATCCAAGAGGTATGATCTACAATCCCCTTGTAGATATATATCTAGTTATTTTATTACGTATATTTTATAGATCTAGATCCATAAATCGCTTCCGTTACGGATGGTATTACTAACATCCCCAACGTGGCTCCTATAATAATATTTTCTTATTATTGGACCTCAGTGATAATTAATTGGCTGGGCCAATTAATTGATTTGCGAAATATTATTTAGTTGGCTAAATAATATAATACACAGAAAAGACATTTTCTGTGGGCCTAAAACCCTAAGGTGTGGTGCCTCCCTCTCAAAAAATGCAAGAATTGATTTTCTTGTGTGATTAATTATTTACTTGATAAGTAATTAATTAATAAAAGATAATTGATTTGTAATTAATTGATTGATTAATCACAATCTTTTTTAAATGAAATTATCTTTTATTGTGATTTCTTTTTAATAATTTATTTAATTAATTAGAAACTTGGAGGCCAAGGATTTACTCTCCTATACAAAGAGAGTTCTTCCAAGACATATGAGAGATGAAATTTTTGACATACACATATAAAAATAGAGAGAAAAACTTGTTTTCTTATCTAGGGTTTCTGGTTGAAGAAAAACTTGTAGTTTTTCTTGATGCATATCAAGGAGGTTTCAATTCCAAGGACCGGTGTCCACCAACCAATGTTTGGAGAATACGTTGGAAGATTGTGGCTACTCATCCAACTATTGGTAAATAGATCTAAACCCCCTTGTAGGAAGTTTAGATCCTTTATTTATGATATGTAGTTTATAGATCGTGATCCATCCACTGTGCAAAGATCTGTTTTGTGCAGATCTGAGCTCCTACATGTTAGTAATATCATCCGCAACGGAAGCGATTTTAAGGATCTAGATCTATAAAATACACGTAATAAAATAACTAGATCTATATCTACAAGGGGGTTGTAGATCATACCTCTTGGATCTCAAAATCCAAGTTGAAGAGCCGCAATAGAAAACAAAGAAAGATGTGAAGAGCACCACGATCTTCCGTACGTGTGATCCAAGCAGCTCCCGGTGGAAGGAAATCCTCGTCTCGAATCCTTCCGATATGCTACCCGGAAAATCTACAAGATTTTTCCCCAATTATTTCCCCTTGGCCGAAATTTTTTTTCTTCTTCCTCTCTAAGAGGAGAAGTCGAATTTTACATGTGTGTAAGGCTTGGGAGAACTCTCTTTATATAGGAGAGTAAAACTTAGCCTCCAAGGATTTTATTTTGCAAAAAAAAAAATTGCATTAAATAAAAGATAATCCCATAATATTCTAGAACAAATCTAGAATAATATTTATCTTTATTTCTTTCCATAAATATTTATCCAATAAATATTTTATGCACATGTCTTATTAAATCACAAGAAAACTAATTTCTTGTTCATTAAAATATGCATTGGCCGAAATTCATCATTGTGACCTAGTCACTATGAATTTTCGACTATGATACACAAATTGGGCCAAGATTATGAAAAATGTCTTTTCCACATATTTAATTATTTAGCCCAACTAATTTAATAGTCCACTAAACAATTAATTCACATATCGCTTTAATAAAGTCCAACAAGAACTAAATTAATATTATTAGGATTCGACGTTCGAGAATAGCTATGCTATATTAGGAGGCACGTCGGGGACCATGGACTAATAATCAGCGGCTCCGATAAATCAAATAAATAATTATCTTACGAACAGAATAATTATATTCGATAAATCAATCACAGGAATATGCCTCCATAATCCCGTGACTGCACTCCTCCGATTATAAGATTATATTTATCTCCTCACGAGAATAATAATAAGCGTCCATTGATATAATCATTACATATGGATTAATCCTCCATAGACTGTTCATTCTAAATCGGGAAGTTACCGTTAACCCTTTTTAGAACCTGTTATCCTTATTTACCATTAACCTCCTAGTGATCAATTAATTCATATAACTCACTGGTAGCTAATCTGTGTAATATGAACTCGCGCGATCGATCAGTTTCTAGGATTAACAAATAAGGGAACTATCTATCTACTTCCATAAATGGAAGGAATGGATTCCGTATCTGTGATAACACAGACTACTCACTCAATCCAGTACAATGCCAAATAGGGTAATTCAGACCACAGACTCAGTGTAATCCTTAACCGTCAAGTCAAACCTCATACTGATACAAGCAGTTGACTGTGATCACCTCAGGATTAAGATATATCCATAAATATGATCATCCATTGATTCGATAAGACTTCTCGATTACGGAATTATATCGTGAACTCTAATCAAATCGGTCCAGCCCTATATGATATATCCATCATATATAAATGCCCCATTAGGTTCTCTTAACCGAAAGTCCGGATAAGACAATCACACCTATTGTGTTCTGGGCGCATTAATAGCACATTAAAGGAGAGACCCGATACTCTCGATTAACTTCACTACGGGATAATTGTATTTTAAGTACATCTTCACTAACTCAATCCTCCCGTGTATATCCCATACACTGAGTTAAGTGATTACATAAACGATATACTTTTGGGTTTTCTGTAGTGTAAATACTATTGTCACATCGGTGAATATGAGAATAATAAATATGAACAATAATATCATTTCATTTATTAAATAAAACAATTACAAAATTGTCTTTCGGGCATCACACCTAACACTA
Source organism: Gentiana dahurica var. dahurica (assembly GCA_024500145.1). NCBI lineage: Eukaryota > Viridiplantae > Streptophyta > Magnoliopsida > Gentianales > Gentianaceae > Gentiana > Gentiana dahurica. The sequence goes on from CM044906.1 coordinate 57,078,163, forward strand.
CATCCTTCATATGGTATGAGAGCCAGGTTCCACGATCTATGAATTATATTCATAGATAAATGATTTAAAAGAAGTGGAATTGCATGTAGATATTTTTTTATATATGCATATGTGATTGGTTGTTGTGGTTGAAGAGATGGATTGGGGTTGGAACTGTTTACCCGTTAGATCTATTGTAAACTCATATAAATTCGTTATATGAGTATAGGAAACTTTGTAATTTATTTGTTGATGTAATTTTAAATTTCCTAGAAATAGATCTATTATGTTGCTGTTCGGTTTCTCTGTTATTCCCGTTGATTGAGCCGTTGAAACAACAATCCCTCTGGTCAGAATAAATATCAAAAGTTCATGAACAAGCCTTGAAAATTTGGAGTTGATCGGAGTCTGTATAAATATCAGATCACTACAATAAAGTTGATGTTGTAACAGAAAAGCACAGCAGCCATAAAAACCCTAGCTGTGAGTTCGTCGAATTTCTGGAAGAGTTTGGAACATTCTGACAAAGCTCCAACCATTCAGATTGACTAACATGGACTTATGAACAAGCCCTAAAAATTTCAGGTCGATCAGGTTTTGTCTCGATGCCCGATAGGGTCCGGGAAGACACTACTGCGCCGCAGTTATAAACAGATGCAGCAGTTGGATCGGCGGATTGCTGGAGAAAATTGGGAATCTAAACTCGGATCCAACAGTCAATATTGAAGCAGGAGGAGTGAAGAACAGGCCCACAAAGTTTTGTGACAATCAGAGTTCGTTTGGATGCCCGATCATCGATGAAACGGAAAAGCAGTAGATTGTATTAGAAACTAGTAAACCCTAGTTAGGGTTTATTTATTTATTTTCTAATAGGTTAGATATGGGGGTGCCAACGGTCCATCTTGATGTTTATTTTCCGCACTAGTATATATGCTTAGGATGTATGCGTAGAACCATAAAATTGCCATGACATGTATCTAAACATGAATTCCACTTCATATGCATATACATGTAGAAATTAATTCAAAGAATTAGTTACACATGTATACAACACGCGATTAGTTTTAATTAATTGTATTATATTAATTACAAACTAATTAGGGAAACCAAGGATTTTGGGTTTTGTCAATCGTCATGGTTAGGTGATGGACTCTCGGTGAATCCCACCTTACGAAAGCATAGGGAGTAAAATCCCGAAACCTCGATGAGATTGCGTTTTTTGTCCGTAGTGTCTACGTGGAAGTTTGATGTTAAGGGATTGAACAATTATGGGAGAATATGGTTCGAATGTGGTCAAACCATGGATGGGTGGTCAACTGAGCCATGGCTCGATCGACTTAACCCTCCACGTGTGGCATTTGCACGGGGGTCCAGCAAGGCTGAGCTATCCGACGAGCGACTACGGCTCAACGGAGCTCCCCTAGCCCTGATACGTCCGACGGCCACATATATTCCAGCGAATAGGACGGGTGGCCTTGCCCAGATAACTGACACCATTCGGGCCCATGATTTATTGTTTCTTAAATATACATCAAGTCCAAAAACGTAATCAGTAAACCCACCATTTTTTTCAAAATATTGAGTGGGAGTGGGAAAGGCGACAACCGATCCCACGGCCTCTACTGTTGACACAAGCATCGTGAGAGAATGGTGACGCCTCGTGCCGGCTTGGGACCGGCCTCCCTAAGGAAGGACTTCACCGCTATCAAATATCAAGGCTTGGTTTCCGAAAGGATAGGATTTTGGGTACTCATCGGGTCACTGACCGACCCTAAGGCGGCACACTCGGGGTCTACCTAAAAATCTGAAACAGTAGGTCACACTCATTATGGGTATTTTTTGTAATACCTTGGCTAAAAAAGAAAGGTAATCGAGGATTAAAATTGGATGTTCGATTCCATTTAATCATCAAGTGAGTTGATCTCAATTTAGTCGTCACCTCTTTGACCTACCCTAAGGCAGCAGTGGGGTGTGAGACTAAATCCTTGGAACGGTAGGATAGACTATGCATTAGTTTATAGTTCCTAAAATCAATTAGTAGTGTATAATTTGGATTTATTTTCTGTCAATTTTATTTACAACAATTTTTATTTCTCTATAGGGTACTAGACTGCTAGTGTATGTTTTAAATTGACTAGTAACGACTTCATTAAAAGTTGTAAGTAACTAGAACGTTGTACTTATTATTCATACATGCGATTAATCTTTCGGAAGAGATATTTCTCTTGAGCCTTCTAGACTTAAGTGACGTAAATAAATATGTCACTGCTGTCACTCATGTTGAACGAGAGACAACCGTAGTTAGATTAAAATATGGTTGGGACGGTAAAATTCTTCTTGTGAATTTTTAATTGTGTAGTGACTACACGAGAAATTTTCAAATAGAAAAATTGGAGAATCATAAATTAAAGTTTTGCTAGTTAGACGGTATTTGGAACCGATAAACTAGTGGGAGCTTTAATATTATGTTTTTGTTGTTTTTCTGATTTAATAGAAAATTAGTCTCACTGGGTTACGCTTTCATTAGACATCCCACAGTTCATGAGTAGTGTCTACTCAAACGAACTGCTAGGTCAAGACTATTTCCTTTTAAGGAAAGTCAAGAATGGGAAATCATCTAAACTAGGTTTGAGGCAAAACCGAAATATTAATTAAAGAAAGTAGAGGATAAGGAAAGTGATTTCGGATCACTAACCAATGAAACCTTAGCGACTTTCTTAACTGAGTAACTCGACTCGGGAGCTAAGTTCTTTGGAGAACAAGGAAGTTTTGCATTAACGATTAATAGATTAGACAACGGGCAGTAATTTCAGCTAGAATAGTGGGAGTGGAATGAGGAAATTACTTTGGATTCGATCCTTGAATATCATGGAAAATTAATTTTTCTGTTTTCTGATTCGTTGGAACAAATGGATTAACTTTAAACTCGACACATTGTTGCCTCATAGAAAGTGAATATGACATTTGTAGTATGAAACCGAGACTCGGACTTTTGTTTCATTAAGTCAGAACCACTAAGAAATGCTGAAAATGTATATGTAACACGTCTTAAACTATTATAGGCGGACGGTTTACGTATTAGGATAAATGATTCTTCAGAATCTATTAATTAGTGCATATATCCTAGATATAAGACTTAACGACTTGCTAAGGGTGATTCCTATCTCCCAGTCTCGGAACAATGTCTCAAAGGAACGATAACTAAGCTTCCTTTCAATTGGGAATGGGTAATAGATCTGAAGAAGTAATGTAGCTTGTTCATAATGACCTTCGGGGTCTAGTGAGAGATACAAGCAAATGAGAGCATTTGAGTGCTGACATTTGTTCTGATAACTACTCCAAACACGGTTTAGTTTATCTAAAGAATACGAGGACGAGTCTCTGATTTTAGTAGAGAATAGAGTATTCCATGCTCAGAAATTGGCTATTACATAGTCTTGGGATTGATGCTCGGCCAGCCTCCTAGTGGAATGTTTTTCACTAAGGATGAAACCATAGATTTGCCATATATAGTTATTGATGTGCTACAATACACTTGTTGGAAATAAAATTTATGTTTTGAGGATAATTCATGTTATTTATTATAATGTTATCTTAACCCCATTGATGAAGTGCTGAAGCTAGCTGTTATAGTGGAAAGCTAAAAGATGTCTAGAACTGAATGTATAAGTTTTATTAGAGTCTGATTTTTGCATAAGGTACATCAGACAAGCACTGTAATTAATAGTGTGTCGTAAAACTGAAAACTGGGAATCAATTAGAAAACTGGAAATCATCAAGACAAACAAACTGACTCGGATTACACCTAACGAAGAAGGTAAGTTCGCTAAGAGTTACAGACTCAGTTGGCTTATCTAGAAGATGGAAGAACTGAGGGAGACAGACACAGTTATTGAAGAATGAAGAACTGAGGGCTCAAACTCAGTTATGAAGATTAAAAGTCGAGACTGTACAGTTGGACTTCAGGCAAGATTGTGGTGGCCTGAACTGACTTTATGGATCTTGTATGAAGACCTAAGAATCATAAAGACAATGAATTCTTAGATGATAAATGTATCATGGTGTACTCTGATTAAGTCAATTATAATCAGATGAAAACTGGAGTACTGATATTTGAAGAAGAATAAAATCTCAGTTAACGCTCCAAGTCTGTTAGGAAACTGACAGATGAAAAACTGACAAGTAAACTCAGTTTTATAAGTCAGCCATCCAACAAACTGAAAGTACAATCGAATGTTGTAAAGAAAGAAATTTCATTGGATGAGTCACTGACAGAGCAGGAACGGTCAGAAAATATAACCGTTGCAGGATATACAATTCAAATCAAAGTCAGATGAACGTTTGACTTCACGCTATAAATAGAAGACCTTGCACAAACAAATATAATATAGATACAAGAATTAACAAGAAATTTGTGCACTCTATTTGAATTGTTATGATCACTGGACTATAACAAGATCATATCTAGTATTTCTTTAAGTGTTCAAAGCTACAAAGTATTTATCAAGAATTCAACACTCTGAAGAACCACAAACAAGAATCAATTTATTGATTCTCAGCCCAACTTTGATTCTATTTCAAAGGTTTAGACTGTGAAGCAAACCAGGAAGGTTTTGTCAAGGACAGTTGTGACAAGCAGTCGGGTAGACTGTGTTTGTGGTGGTAGCTGGTGAAGAGGCAATCCTACCCTCTATGGACCAGTGGTTCAAGCATTTGGAGAGCAGCAATTCTACCTGTTCTACAATTGTTTAGATAGTGAAGCTAGGGATTAGCCAAGGACTATTGTTTAGGACTTTTTGTAACAGTTCACCTCAAGAAGTTCTAGACGAATTTTCCTCCGCACCACAGGGGAAGAGAGGACGTACATGATTACACCACCTGGAACCTCTATAACATCCGACTCATTTACTTTACGCATTTACTTATTTATTTAGTATTTATTTACAGCATTGTGATACTTGATTGTTATACATCTCACAGTCACAATTGACATTCACCAGAATTCAGTTCACAACACTCAGTTTTCATAATAGAACAACAAGATCAATATAAAGGCTAAAATTATATCCGCTGCCGGTTGACTCAGTTTCAGCTTAAGTCAGTTTGATTTAATCTCAGCTTAGTCACTCAACTGCACACAAGTTTTATCTAAATCCTAATCTGTTTAAAGTTCAGTTTTTCGTGGCAAGTTTATTCACCCCCCCTAAACTTGTGTCAGCCTTTCCAAGGGACCAACAATTGGTATCGGAGCAGTGTTTCTTTAACCAGATATCATTTGCTCGTTATCCTCTAGTTGTTCTTATTTGAAAGCTAAATTTTAAATTAGTCTGTCAGTTTTCACTCACTCACAATGGATAACAATCAATATGCAAGACAAATGCTTATGTGCAACATGGACAGATTTGACGAATACAAACGTCGTATGCAGGCATTCCTAGCAGCTACTCATGATGAAATGATGGATGTACTCACTGATGGACCAATCCAGATCACTTACATGCAAACTGAAGGTGACAGACAAGTTCGAGTTCCAAAACCCAAATCTGAATGGACCAGTGATGATCGCAAGAGAAACAATCTCAACAATGTTGCCATGGACTTTATCCTCAGAACTCTTGACAGCAACATGTACTTAAAGGTGAAAGAATGCACAACTGCCAAAGAAATGTGGGACAAACTTCAGTTAGTTTGTGAAGGAACAGATTCAATCAAGGAAAACAAAATTTCCGTTGCAAAGCAAAAGTTTTAGAATTTCAAGATGAAATCTGGAGAAACCATTGATCAAATGGAGACAAGATTCAGTGCTATTATGGATGAACTAGATCTACTCAAGATTGAATACTCAAAGAAAGTCATCAACACCAGAATATTGACGGCATTGCCAATGTGCTGGAAAATGAAGGTCACTGCTATGCAAGAATCCATGAGACTTGATGTAGAAGATTCATTCAATATCTTTTCAGATCTGAAAGCTTATGAATTCAGTGAAGATTTCACAACCACAGCTGCAATAATTAAAGCTCTGGAAGAACCAAAGACCACAGCACTTGCAGCAGCATCAAATGAGATTCAAGAAAGCTCATCTAACAATATTCATGAATTGGATGAAATGGAAGAACAAATGGCTCTAATGATGAACAGAATTCAAAGAATGAAGAGTGGACATCCAGTCACTCAAAAGTTCATCAAAAGGACTCCTGAGAAAAGAAAAGATGATGAATACCTCTGTTTCAACTGCAAAAAACCAGGACACTATAAAGCTGAATGTCCAGAACTGATCAAGAAGACACCACCAAGGAGAGTTGGTAGAAGAGCACTTCTTGCTGGAGATGAATCAAATTATGAAGCCGGTACGGAAAGATTATCAGATGATACAGCTTTAATGGCACACATGGAAGATTCAAATGAGGTATGTGAATCAAACTCTAAATATTCCTCAGCTCAGATTTCCATGATGAATGCATGTTCTTCGACTGCTGACTCCAATCCAAAAAATCTAGAATTAGAAGAAACTCTTGATGAATTGATGAATCAGCTAGTAACCATACAAGCTGGTTATGAATCAATGAAAGCTGAGAAAAAAAGTCTAATTCTTGAAGTTGAAAGATTGAAGTCTGAACTAAAAATGTTGAAACTGACTAAAACTGATAAAGGAAAGATTCAGCATCAGTCTACTGCATCAGCAGCAGCAACTGAATCGTTTGCTCAATCAAGTTCAATTACTGGATTCAAATCTAGAAAGCCATATGGAGACAAAACTAGGTTAGGATTTGATACACAGCAATCTTCGAAGAATGGAACTAGCAAAGCCACTGGGCTGAGTACCAAAACTGGTATTAAGTTTGTAGTTGAGCAAGTTCCACAAACTGAGAAAATTGCTGAACCAGTAAAGCCAGTATCACACAGGATAAATCAGTGTTCTAAGAAGACAACTGTATCTACCTACAAAACTAAATCAAATGGTAGACCAGCTGTATTCAATAGAAACCGACACGGCAAATCAACTGCCAGATCCACAAAAACCAATGAAGTCAGGAACCAGAAAAATTACAATCAAAACAAATCCAAGAATGTCAATCATTCAAAGATTCACACATTCAGGGGGAAAGGAAGGTTGTATCCCTCTGATGATGATTGGAATTTTACTGAATTTGTTATTAAAACTAATAATGACAATCATTCCGGACCGAAAACTTATGACAAGTTTCAGTCCAAAACTCAGCAGAGGACTAATCTCAGTTCTCAACATAAGTCATAGTACAAAGGTCAATATAGACCTTAGTACAGAAGGAATGATGGTTACCACTCTAGCTTTAATAACAATAATCAACATGGAAACAAATTACAGTCAGAAGATCTGAGAAATCATATAAATAAGACACAGTCCAAACATAGACGCTATGGGAGTGTGGCTTACATATATGAAAACAAGTGCAACAATATCCGAAGAATTCCAAAAGGATATATTCCCAGAGTTGTACTGACAACTGACCCTCATGGACCCAAACTGAGTTGGGTACCTAAAAATTTTTAATTTTCACTGCAGGATATATGGTACTTTGACGGTGGTTGCTCTAGACACATGACAAAGAGCAAAGACTGTCTCAGTAATTTCGTTGAAAAGAATGGACCAAAAGTTAATTTTGGAAGTAAAGATAAACCAGGTTACACCAGAGGTTTTGGCACCTTAATCAGAAATGGACTTACAATCAAGAATGTATCCTATGTTGAAGGACTACACTACAATCTACTCAGCACAAGTCAATTTTGTGATATGGGATACAAAGTTACTTTTGATAAGGAATTCTGCGTTGTCATCAACGATTCAGCTTATCAAGTTGTCCTAGCCGGAAGAAGGAAGGAAAACATGTATGTGGTAGATTGGACAACAGCCGTTGCTGAAACTTGTTTGCTTGTGCATACCAAATCAGAAATCTGTTGGCTATGGCACAAGAAACTGAGTCATCTCAACTGCGATGACATCAATACACTTGTTAAGAAGCAGCTAGTCATTCGACTACCAGAGATATCATATAAGAAGGACAACTTATGTGATGTGTGTCAACAGGGAAAACAAACAAAGGCAAGTTTCAAGACTAAGTCTCAGCATTCAACAACCAGACATCTAGAATTGCTACATATGGACTTATTTGGACCTATTACACCAATCAGTATCAGTGGAAAGAAGTATACATTGGTGGTAGTAGATGATTTTTCAAGATATACCTGGGTAATCTTTCTAACCAAGAAAAGTGAAACCAAGCAAAAACTCACAGAACATCTTAAGAGACTTCAGAATCAGAAAGGAGTTTCAGTTGTAAAGATAAGATCTGATAAAGGAACTGAATTCCTCAACAGTGTGATTATTGAATATTGTGAAGAAAATGGTGTTTTACACCAACATGCTGCCACAAGAACACCTCAACAAAATGGTGTAGCTGAAAGAAGAAACAGAACGCTCAAAGAAGCTGGAAGGACTATGATCTGTGAAGCTAAACTACCTGAAAGATATTGGGCAGAAGCAGTAAACACAGCTTGTTACACTCAGAACAGGGCTCTCATGAACAAGAGACATGAAAAGACTACTTATGAAATTTGGAATGGAAGAAAACCAAATGTTTCATACTTTCATGCGTTTGGAAGCAAATGTTTCATACACAATAATGGAAAAGATCAACTTCACGTTTTTCAACCCAAAGCTGATGAAGGAATTTTCCTAGGATATTCAAGTGTCAGCAAGGCATTCAGAGTATTGAATAAAAGGACACTCAAGCATGAAGAGTCAATACATGTAGTATTTGATGAACCAAATTTTCCTGGTGAAACAACTGAAGACCGACCAGAACCAGTTCCTCAGACTCAGTTACCAATCACACCAGAACCTGTTTTAGTTGATGTTGGAAGACTACAAATTTCAGAATGTTCAGATCAAGATCAGCCACCGTTTCCAACTACTCAACTACCTGAACAACATCAATCTGACTCAGTTGAACAAATTCAAGAACCAGTTTTTGAAGAATCAGTTGAACAAAGTTCAAATCAACCAATACAAACTCACACACATCAATGGATGAGAGATCATCATGAAGAACAAGTTATTGGTGACACTCAAACTGGAGTTCGAACAAGACATCAACTAGATGCAATGATAGCATGCTTTCTATCTCAATCGGAACCTACAGAACTTTAAGAAGCCTTGAAAGACCCAGACTGGATATTAGCTATGCAAGAAGAACTAAATGAATTTGAGGGAAATCAAGTATGGGAACTGGTAGATAAACCAGTTCATGTTAATATCATTGGAACCAAATGGGTTTTCAGAAATAAACTTGATTAAGATGGAAATGTCATTAGAAACAAAGCCAGACTAGTAGCCAAAGGATACTCTCAAGCAGAAGGCATAGATTTTGATGAAACTTACGCACCAGTCGCAAGACTAGAAGCAATCAGACTTTTTCTTGCTTATGCAGCTGACAAGAAATTCAAAGTCTATAAGATGGATGTTAAAAGTGCATTTTTGAATGGAATACTTGAAGAAGAAGTGTATGTTCAACAACCACCTGGATTTGAAATCAAGGATCAAACTGATAAAGTTTTCAGACTAAGGAAAGCTCTTTATGGACTTAAACAAGCACCAAGAGCTTGGTACGAAACTCTGTCTCAATTTTTAGTAGACAACGGATTTATCAAAGGAACAATCGACAAAACATTATTCAGGATGAAGAATGGAGAAGATACTCTACTTGTTCAAATTTATGTTGATGATATCATCTTTGGATCAGAAAATGAACAGCTATGTGAGAAATTTGCAAGTTTGATGAAAAGCAAATTTCAAATGAGTATGATGGGAGAATTAAATTATTTCCTAGGATTGCAAGTTAAACAACTAGCTGATGGAATCTTCATTCATCAAACCAAGTATACAAGAGAACTTATCAAAAAGTTTGGTATGGGGAAATCTACTGGAATTTCTACACCAATGGCAACTAACATCAGACTAGATGAAGATAAAGAAGGTAAAGATGTTGATCAAACACTCTACAGAAGAATGATTGGAAGCTTACTCTATCTTACAGCAAGTAGGCCAGACATATCTTTTACTGTCGGTGTTTGTGCAAGATTTCAGTCAAGACCAAAGGAAAGCCATCTCACAGTTGTAAAGAGAACCTTAAAATATCTAAAAGACACAGATGGAGTTGGTATTTGGTATTCGAAAGAAGGAGAATTCAAGCTAATCTCTTACTCAGATTCAGATTATGCTGGATCAATGTGGACAGAAAAAGCACATCAGGCACATGTCAGTTATTAGGAAATAGACTCGTGTCATGCTTTAGCAAGAAGCAAAACTCTATCTCAACTTCAACAGCAGAAGCTGAATATATAGCAGCTGGAAGTTGTTGTGCTCAAGTTTTATGGATCAGACAACAATTAAGAGACTATGGGATAGAAGAAGGAACAATTCCCATAATGTGTGATAACACAAGTGCAATTGCAATTACTGATAATCCAGTTTTACACTCAAGAACAAAGCACATTGATGTTCGTCACCACTTTATAAGAGATCATGCAGAGAAAAAGGATATAACAGTTCTTTATGTACCTATTGAAGATCAGTTGGCTGACATCTTTACTAAGCCACTGGACAAAGAAAGATTTGCAGAATTAAGAACTGAGTTGGGAATAATAAAAGTCAGTTAAGCCAGAGATTCGTCAAGGGGATTAATCTTTGTTTTGTTGGGTGCGCTCACTTAACAGATTAGTCATTGACATCAACAATCTCAAACTAAAAATTGGAAGAATCTGACAGAACTTAACATTTTGATAGGAACTGAATTATTTCTAAAAACTGACCTCAGCATCAGTTTTCACTTTATTCAAATTTTGGTCAAAGGTTGATAAGATAAAATCAACAGCGGTTATATCGCGTTAAATTGCCACAGTTCTTTTTGTCAGGACTTCATGTGTACACCCCACTTGTCAGAAAACAGTACCTGTATCGGTTATCAAAACCATCATGGAATTTGAAAAGTTGTACCATTCAACCGCCAGAATATCCCACCTATTTATTTAATCTATGTTCACACTATTTTTCTTATTAAGAAAAACAGACTCTTATCTAACCTACCCTTCGAATCAAATTTCTTTGTGCTCACACTCAAATATGGCCACCGCAATTGATTCGAAAGATAGACGATTAATCACAGAGCTGGATGAACTGTCACTCGAAATGTATGAAGCTATGTGTCAAAACACTCTATTAGCCAGCTGTATACGAGACAAAATCGAAAAGCAACCAGGATTGAACAACATCCTCGAAGTTCACTTCAAAGAAAAACGAGACGTGGAAGGCATTTTGCAGTTTTGACAAAATATGCGATTAATCGGGGACTCCTTGATTACAACTGTTCGAGGAGATCGCATTGTGTTCAATGAAAGAGTTATGAGATCACTCTTTGGGTTCGCAAATACAACAGCAACTTCAACAGAGTTAGCAACCCTACCATTGGAGAAAGAGGCTTTTCTCGCAATGATTACTTCATCTACAGAACCAATCGTACCTGGTGTTCATGTCGACAAATTAAAGCCGGAATTTGGACATCTCAGCAGATGGCTCAGCAAACACGTCATTGGAAAATACAAAGGGATTAATATACTTTTAGAAGAAAATATTTTGCTCATGAATATAATCTGGGACAACATAGAATTTGATTGGGCAGCTTATATTGTCAATCAATTCAAGACGCAATATTTAGTTGAATTAGAAAGTATGGCAAAAGCTCAAGCTGAAGGACAAGTAACTGATGGCAGATTCCGACTGAAGAAAGCTCTTAGTGGAATCATTCAGTTTTATTTGGAAAGAATTAAGGAAGGAAAGCAAGCAAGAGAAACTGTGACATCAAAAGAAATCATAGAAACAACTTTCCAACATGAAGCAAAGCAGTCAACTGTGTCTCAGCAACAAACTGAACAAAGAGGGACCAAGAGAAGATCTGAATCCACAGAAGAAAGATCAGTTGTAAGATGCTTGTACCCTGAAATCTCAAGTGAGATAGCAACTACTGAGGGGGAACCACAATTGACAACTGAAGATATTCAAGACAATGTCACTGCTAACCTTACTTCTCAAACACAACAGCAGACAGTTCAACAAACGGCACCAGTCTTCGAAGCTGACAAAGTCATAAGGCTGATGAAAATGAAACTTCAACCAGAAGATTCTCGTGATGCTAGTTTACAGACTGAAGAAAAATCACTCTTGGAGAACTTGGAAGTAAGAGATCTTTACTATCTGTTTCCTATTAAGGAATTTCTTGACAACTGTTTCAAAAGGTTTACTGAGTTAGCGAAAAGAAGAGAATCAGGCACATCATCTAAAGACAGTTTCCAGAAAAAGGATGATAATGATCATGATAAGTCAAGAAAAGAAGCTGATGATACTACAGTTTTGCAAACAATCACTCAACCGCAACAACCAGTGACACAAACTGTACCACAGCAAGAAGCATTGTCAGTTGAAAAGTAAACAACTGTCAATCAGCAAGCAGGTGATGAAATCAGACAACTGATGGTTATTGATACTCAAGACAAGGATCAAGTGGAAGCTACATATGATCCTTCTGATTTTCTATCTAAGGAAGAATTGGCCAAAGTTCATGAAAACTTGAAAATAGTACTCAGTCTAAGAGATACACAGAATGGCCTTTTATCAAACATCTCTGGATATCTAGATTATAGAACTAGAACTGATGTTTCGGTTCATGCAAGACTAGAGATGATTCACAACGCAAGTTCAAGTTCAGCTTCAGAGATTGTCTTACTCAAACAACAACTTGAAGACTCAACCGCAGTAGATAGAGAAACTCATGCTCAGGCTCATTGGCATATTAATCAGCATATCTACGGGTTAGAAGCTCAACTTAAAGAAGTACTTGATTCTCAACGACAAATTTCAGAAGATCAAAAGCAACCCATGCCCTGGTAGATCAGTTATATGATGCCAAAAAGGGGGAAGCTGAAGAAGAAAAGCTGAAATTACTCGGAGAAATGAAGCGACTTGAAGAAGAACTACAAAGATACAGATCAGATCCTAAATTTTTGAAGAAAGAGTTAACTGAAGATCAACTTATTGCAAAATACAATCAACCTGAAGACGGAAGAGTTACTCTTACAAAGGATCTGTGGACACAGTTTATCAAAGACTACAATCCTATTAAAGCCAAGTACAAGGATAGAACATTTGAAGAATCCTTGAACTATTTTTTGTCTGATATTTACTCAAAGCAAAAAATTGCACAACATAAGAAGAATCGAAGGATTGAAGATAAACTGAAGATCAAAGACAAGGTTGAACAAATGAAAACCGATCTAACAGAATTTGAAAAATACTATCTGGAAGACTCAAGCTTACCCAAGCTAATTCAATGGAGAAGATGGAAAGAAAGTAGTCAAGTTGACTACAACAAGACCTTTTCAAAGGAAGACTCCAAACTTGAAGAAGATTTTCGTTTGTATGACAAGGCAAAAAGATATGACTTTGTCATGCAAAAAGCTAAGAAGAAGCTCAGTCTTTAATCATAGATATTTGAACAAAATGCATGTATCCAGTTTTTGCTCATTCTATTGAAAACCAGTTTTCCAGTTTTACATTGTTTCTCATTGTTTTGATCTTTAAGCTTTTCTTTTAGGGAGAGTTTTGGCATCATCAAAAAGGGGGAAATTGTTGGAAATAAAATTTATGTTTTGATGATAATTCATCTTATTTATTATAATGTTATCTTAACCCCATTGATGAAGTGCTGAAGCTAGCTGTTATAGTGGAAAGCTAAGAGATGTCTAGAACTGAATGTATAAGTTTTATTAGAGTCTGATTTTTGTATAAGTTACATCAGACAAGCACTGTAATTAATAGTTTATCGTAAAACTGAAAACTGGGAATCAATTAGAAAACTGGAAATCATCAAGACAAACAAACTGACTCGGATTACACCTACTGAAGAAGGTAAGTTCACTGAGAGTTACAGACTCGGTTGGCTTATCTAGAAGATGGAAGAACTGAGGGAGACAGACTCAGTTATTGAAGAATGAAGAACTGAGGGCTCAAACTCAGTTATAAAGATTAAAAGTCGAGACTGTAAAGTTGGACTTCAGGCAAGATTGTGGTGACCTGAACTGACTTTATGGATCTTGTATGAAGTGTTAGGTGTGATGCCCGAAAGACAATTTTGTAATTGTTTTATTTAATAAATGAAATGATATTATTATTCATATTTATTATTCTCATATTCACCGATGTGACAATAGTATTTACACTACAGAAAACCCTAAAGTATATCGTTTATGTAATCACTTAACTCAGTGTATGGTATATACACAGGAGGATTGAGTTAGTGAAGATGTACTTAAAATACAATTAGCCCGTAGTGAAGTTAATCGAGAGTATCGGGTCTCTCCTTTAACGTGCTATTAATGCGCCCAGAATACAATAGGTGTGATTGTCTTATCTGGACTTTCGGTTAAGAGAACCTAATGGGGCATTTATATATGATAGATATATCATATAGGGCTGGACCGATTTGATTAGAGTTCACGATATAATTCCGTAATCGAGAAGTCTTATCGAATCAATGGATGATCATATTTATGGATATATCTTAATCCCGAGGTGATCACAGTCAACTGCTTGAATCAGTATGAAGTTTGACTTGACGGTTAAGGATTACACTGAGTCTGTGGTCTGAATTACCCCATCTTGGCATTGTACTGGATTGAGTGAGTAGTCTGTGTTATCACAGATACGGAATCCATTCCTTCCATTTATGGAAGTAGATAGACAGTTCCCTTATTTGTTAATCCTATAAACTGATCGATCGTACGAGTTCATATTACACTGATTAGCTACCAGTGAGTTGTATGAATTAATTGATCACTAGGGGGTTAATGGTAAATAAGGATAAGAGGTTCTTAAAAGGGTTAACGGTAACTTCCCGATTTAGAATGAACAGTCTATGGAGGATTAATCCATATGTAATGATTATATCAATGGACGCTTATTATTATTCTCGTGAGGAGATAAATATAATCTTATAATCGGAGGAGTGCAGTCACGGGATTATGGTGGCATATTCCTGTGATTGATTTATCGAATATAATTATTCTATAATTATTTATTTGATTTATCGGAGCCGCTGCTTATTAGTCCATGGTCCCGACGTGCCTCCTAATATAGCATAGCTATTCTCGGACGTCGAATCCTAATAATATTGATTTAGTTCTTGTTGGACTTTATTAAAACGATATGTGAATTAATTGTTTAGTGGACTATTAAATTATTTGGGCTAAATAATTAAATATGTGAAAAATACATTTTTCATAAACTTGGCCCAAATGTGTTATAGCCGAAAATTAATTATGACTAGGTCATAATAAAAGTGGCGGCCCCCCTTCTTATTTTTGGAACAAGAAATTAGTTTTCTTGTGATTAATAAGACATGTGCATAAAATATTTATTGGATAAATATTTATGGTAAATAATAAAGATAAATATGATTCTAGATTTGTTCTAGAATATTATGGAATTATCTTTTATTAAAGGATTTATTTTGTTTGATAAATAAAAATCCTTGGAGGCTAAGTTTTACTCTCCTATATAAAGAGAGTTCTCCCAAGCCTTAACACACATTACATATCTCGACTTCTCCCTATAGTAGAGAGAAGAAAATATTTCGGCCAAGGGTGAGTAGAGAAAAATCTTGGAGATTTTTCCGGGTAGCATATCGGAAGGGTTCGAGTCGAGAATTCCTTCCACCGGGAATTGCTTGGATCACACGATCGGAAGACTGTGGTGCTCTTCACTTCTTCACATTCATCCTTTTGCGGTTCTTCAACTTGAATTTTGAGATTCAAGAGGTATGATCTACATCCCCCTTGTAGAATAGATCTAGTTGTTTTATTACGTGTATTATATAGATCTAGATCCATAAATCGCTTCCGTTGCGGATGGTATTACTAACAGTGGTATCAGAGCCATGGTGATCTATATTTATACGTATAAAATATTAGATCTAGGAGTGGAAAACATGTAGATTTTTTTGTCCCAAATTTTTTTTAAGGGGGCCGAAAATTTTTGTTTTATTTTTTATGTTATGAATGTCTTGGTTGAAGAGATGGATTGGGGTTGGTACTGTTTACTCGTTAGATCTATTTTGTAGCTCTTTTGATTAGTATCACTTGAGCATAGGATTTGTAATTTAATTATGTAAAAAGGTAGTACCTTTTGTTTTTAATTTTGATCCGGATTCAAGACGACGAAGATGTTGTGTTGAAGATCATGATGTTGAAGATCGTCAATAAGGTAAAAACGGGAGGAGGCCGAATTGTTTTTTTTATAATTGCCGGCGGCGTAATCTGGTTTGTTTTTGGTCTCGGCAACAAATTTTTTTTTGATAACATTGTTGTAGGGATTGACATTAGGTCAATCAATATAATAAAAATAAAATTTCTTTTGGGACCTGCCGTAACAACAAAAAAAAAAAAAAAAAAAAAAAAAAAAAAAAAAAAAAAAAGAAGCTTTTCACGGCAACATTTTTTTTGCATGGTGTTGCATGCATTTTTTTTTCTTTTTTATTGTTATAACCTAATTGGTTTTGCCGACATATTTTAAAAAAATAAAAATAAAAATTATTAATATGTTTTAAATATATTGGTATATTACGGCCTCCTCTCCTCGTCGTTCGTAGTTCGTGTCGAAATCGAAGCTTTGAATATCCGGAAGTTTTCAAGATCAAGACTCGAAGACATATATTATGTAACTTACTGCTTTCCTAGAATAGACTAGACACGGGGGTACCAACGATCCATCTCGGTGTTTAAATTTTCCGCAATTTATTTTTATGTGTTTGATCATAAAATAGATATAAAATCGGAATTGCCATGACATGCATCATATCATAAATCCACTCCATGCATACATGTAGAATTTTAATTTTGGTAATTAAAATAGGCATGTATACAAACTCGCGTAATTAGTTGAAATTTAATTAATACGTGGTAATTAATTAATTTAATAACTAATTAAAGATCCGAGGACGGGTTATAAAATCGTTAAGCCTTTCGGTGTGTGTTCTCGGTGAACCGCCTTAAAGCCCAAACGAGATCACGTTTTCAATTCGTAGTGTCTACGAGATTGAATGATGGTAAAAGAACAATAAATCTTGGATAAAAACGGTTCGCTTATAGGTTGGGTGGTCAACTGAGCTAGGCTCGACCGACTTAACCCTCCTAGTGTGATGTATGCACGGGGGTCCGGCAAGACTAAGCTACACCGGAGAACGGAGGGGTGATTCCTTCTTATCTCAATGAGGCTGTCTTGACCCGATTTCGTCCGACTGTCACATATGTTCCAACGAATAGGACGGGTAGGCTTGCCTACGTCACCGACACCATTCGGAATCCTTGATTTGATGAGCTTTTATGATAACATCAAAAAGACGTGGTTAGTTAACCCACAACCACTTCCAAATTATTGAGTGGGAGCGGGGGAGGCAACAGCCAACCCCACGGCCTCTACTATAGATACAAGTAAGTGAGAGAAGGGTGACGCCTCGCGGCGCTTTGATTTCGTCCCCCTACGGATGGTGTTCACCCCTATCAACATTCATGGCTTGGTCTCCGAAAGAATAGGATTTCTGGGTACTCGTCGGGTCACTGACCTATCCTACGACGGCACACTTGGGGCGTACCTAAGAGATCCGATATAGTAGGTTACACTCATCATGGGTATTTTTGGTAATATCTAGGCTAAAAAAGGAAGGTGGTCAATGAATAAAGGGATGTTCGATTCTCGTGGGATGTTCGATGCTCACAAGTTATTCATTGATGAGATTATCTTGATTTAACCGTCATCTCTTTGACCTGCCCTACGGCGGCACTGAGATGCGAGGTTAAAACCTTGGAATGGTAGAGTAGACTTAATTTTAGTTTACAATTCCTAAAATAAACTTATATTGTAGTGTTAAACTTGAATTAATATATGTCATTTTATTTACAACATTATATCCCTTTACTAAATTGCTTAATTGACTAGTATTGACTTCGTTAAAAAGTGGAAATTAACTAGGATGTTGAACTAGTTAATCGATAATGCAATTAATTTTCGAAAGAGATATTTTATCTTAAGCCTTTTAAAAATCAGAGTGACATATAGGTATGTCACTAGTGTCACTCGTGTCAAACGGGAGACAAACTTAGGTGATTTCGGACTTTAAAATTCTTTTAGTGAATTTTGAGTGTGTAGTGATTACACGAGTAATTTTCTAATTGAAAAATCGGAAAATCATGAAGTGTTACTAGTTGGAGGATATTTGGAATCGATGAACTAGTGGAAGATTTATGATTTGTTGTTTTTCTAGAACATTAGAAAAGTGTAACTGACTACACACGTAACCGTTCTAATTGAAAAACCGGAAAGTCCTGAAATGTCGCTAGTTGGACGATATTTGGAATCGATGAACTAGTGGGAGTTCTATGATTTGTTGTTTTTCTGGAAACATTGGAACTATATACGAAAGATTTTCTAATCGAAAAAATCGGAAAATCATAAAAAATAAAGCATTGCTCGTTAGACGGTATTTGGAACCGATAAACTAGTGGGAGCTTTAATGTTAGGATTTGTTGTTTTTTCTGGTATATTAGAAAATCCGAGAAGTCCCGACGAGTAACACTCGAAATAGACACCCCACGGTTCAAGAGTAGTGTCTACTCAAACGAACCGCTGGTTCAAGACTGTTTCCATTCACGGAAAGTCAAGAATGGGAGAATATGTCTAAAAGTGTTAGTCATCTAAACTGAGTAAACTTTAAGGCTAAACCGAAAAATTAATTAACTGAAAAACATAGGATAAGGATAGTGATTTTGGATCACCAACCTATGAATCCTTGGCGATTTTCTCGAGCTAGGTTCTTTGGAAGAACAAGGTAGCAGTGCATCTAACGATTAAAAGAGTAAACAACGGGCAGTTAATTTTAGCTAGAATAGTGGGAGTGATATAAGGAAATGAATCTCGGATTCAATCCTTGGATATCGCGGAAAATTTATTTTCTGTTAAAGATTCATTGGAACGAAAGGATTTACCTTCTATTCGATAATTTGTTTGTCGTATAGAAAGTGAATATACCATTTGTAGTACGAATCCAACACTCGGACTTTTGTTTGATAAAGTCAAAACCACTTACAACCGCTGAAATATGTATATAAAACACATCTTAAGAACTATTAAAAGCAATTGGTTTCTATATTTAGATAAACGCTTCTTCATATTCCATAGTTAGTGCATAGTCCCTAAAAGACAAGACCTGAAGACTGGCTCAGGGTGATTCCTTTCTCCCAGTCTGGTTATATTGTCTCAAAGGTTCAATGACTAAGTTTCCTTTCAATCGGGAAAGGATAATGGTTATAAAGAAGTAACATAGCTTGTTCATGACGACCTTCGGGGTCTGATGAAAGATACGAGCTAGTAGGAGCTTCCGAGTAGTGACGTCTTGTCTGATAACTATTCAAACACTCCGGTAAGTTTATCCAAAATATTTTGAGGTTTCTCTGTTTTCAACAGAGATAGAGTATTCTATACTCAGAAATGGGCCATCACATAGTCCTAGGGACTGATGCTCGGCCTGCCTCATAGTGAAATGCTTTCACTAAGTGAGAAACCGTTAAATTGCCTTATATATGTTTTAGATGTGCTACAATATACTGCTTAACTCAATAAAGATATTGGAAGCGAAATAACGGTTTACATTGAAATGTAAGACCGAGAAGTCTACCTAGAATATGCTTTGGAATTTACGCATAAGGTGTGGATTCGGTTCACCCCACTTCCATAAATATAAGCATTTAGCACACGGTGCTTGAAGGTAGGTCTGGAAATTTCGCGAACACGTTCGGTCAGTGACCAATCGTTCTATATCTTGTAGCATTGAGAAAAAGGTTTGTTATAAGATTCTTGAAATCGGGAAGGGACAGTTATACTGTTGCATCCTTCCTGATAGAGTCCATGAACAGCAAAACCTTGAACCTTGAAGTACGCTTACTCAAGGTAGTTACTAACTGACTAAAATCAGACCACATCCAACATCGGTTGTTGGTGATAACACTAAATACTACTAAACTAGATCAGAATTTCGATCCACCCAGTAAGTATTGGGAGTATGGTTTATCCATTACCCATTACGGTTTCTGCAGACTTTGTAGTCTGAGGATCGATTGATGACCTATGGCTGTTTTGTGAGCAGTATAGGATTCTGATAATAGAGATTGGTTTAATAGCCATAACCCTGTGAATGGAGTTCGGTACTCCAATTCAGTTCATACTCTTGTAGAACCACCTGAGCGTCTCAGGCCCAGTGGGAGTAATTGGATCTACACGGAAAAGAGTAGAATGAATAAGAAAGTTTATCTTTCAGAGCAAAGATTGAGTGGTCTAGGGGTAATTCCCTAAGAAGTAGAGAGTTAATCAGACCTTGGACTCTCTTACCACTTAGTATTGCATGATTTTGTTCTAAAGCAGAAAATAGGGGTGATTCCCTGAGACTTTTCTTGCCAAACAAACGGAGTCTGGATTCATTCGAAACAGAAGGGTATTGACTTATGAACTTATGACAGGATGACTGTCAAGGCTTATGTCCCTTTTGGATAAAAAGCAAACCTCTCGGTCAATGGAAGTCATATATTTCTACAATATGTGGATTTGACCAGAATATTGATAAGTCTTTTGTAGACTGGATATCAATTTTAGTACAGTAGTGAATATATACATATATTAGTGTTTGTGAAGGATAACACTGCACCGGTTGGAATCAACATGGGTGTGTTATCTGAAGTCAGAATCTGACAAAGCCACAATTCTCTGCAACGGAGATTTGGACAACATTCTTAAGAGTTTGACTCGGTCGAATTCATGAGAATCAGTCACTGGTTTCCCATCCATCTTATTGGTTAAGATGATGCATTTGTGTATGCAACATTCAACGAGGAAGTTCTACCCTATGCCTCAGGAACGACTCTCTAAATCTTCGGATCAAGAGAAATGGGATAGATTCTCTTTATAGTAAGAGATGGTCAGGTTATTGAACGTCAACTTTGATCGAATCTTAGATTCGGCGGTTAACAAAGCAAGTTTAGTATGTCCTTTAGTATCTTGAGAGAACGAGGAATAATATGCGGACATATTCATGTATGAACTTGGATATGTGTGATACACTAATTTTGACTTTAAGTCAGATTGAGGATGATCGTTAAGTCGATCTCGGGCTCAGTGTTTACTCAGTACCACATGATTAGATGGACCGGTAACGTTTCGATTCTACGGATCGTCTCGAGCCGACAACCTGACTAATCATTAAGACCCATGACAATTAGATGTAGGTGCTCCCCGAGTCACTGACCTATCCTACGACGGCATACTCGGAGTGTACTTTGGAATCTGAAATGGTTATGATATGCTTAATGGGTACTAAAATACGGGATGGGTCTCCATTGCTTTAGAGCAAGTGGGAGATGTAGTTTGTTGTATTTTAAATAATAGGGTGTGCTCTAAAACAATTAATCACATGCTTTCGTGCAAGTGGGAGATTGTTAGGTGTGATGCCCGAAAGACAATTTTGTAATTGTTTTATTTAATAAATGAAATGATATTATTATTCATATTTATTATTCTCATATTCACCGATGTGACAATAGTATTTACACTACAGAAAACCCTAAAGTATATCGTTTATGTAATCACTTAACTCAGTGTATGGGATATACACGGGAGGATTGAGTTAGTGAAGATGTACTTAAAATACAATTAGCCCGTAGTGAAGTTAATCGAGAGTATCGGGTCTCTCCTTTAACGTGCTATTAATGCGCCCAGAACACAATAGGTGTGATTGTCTTATCCGGACTTTCGGTTAAGAGAACCTAATGGGGCATTTATATATGATAGATATATCATATAGGGCTAGACCGATTTGATTAGAGTTCACGATATAATTCCGTAATCGAGAAGTCTTATCGAATCAATGGATGATCATATTTATGGATATATCTTAATCCTGAGGTGATCACAGTCAACTGCTTGAATCAGTATGAAGTTTGACTTGACGGTTAAGGATTACACCGAGTCTGTGGTCTGAATTACCCCATCTTGGCATTGTACTGGATTGAGTGAGTAGTCTGTGTTATCACAGATACGGAATCCATTCCTTCCATTTATGGAAGTAGATAGACAGTTCCCTTATTTGTTAATCCTAGAAACTGATCGATCGTACGAGTTCATATTACACTGATTAGCTACCAGTGAGTTGTATGAATTAATTGATCACTAGGGGGTTAATGGTAAATAAGGATAAGAGGTTCTTAAAAGGGTTAACGGTAACTTCCCGATTTAGAATGAACAGTCTATGGAGGATTAATCCATATGTAATGATTATATCAATGGACGCTTATTATTATTCTCGTGAGGAGATAAATATAATCTTATAATCGGAGGAGTACAGTCACGGGATTATGGTGGCAAATTCCTGTGATTGATTTATCGAATATAATTATTCTATAATTATTTATTTGATTTATCGGAGCCGCTGATTATTAGTCCATGGTCCCCAACGTGCCTCCTAATATAGCATAGCTATTCTCGGACGTCGAATCCTAATAATATTGATTTAGTTCTTGTTGGACTTTATTAAAACGATATGTGAATTAATTTTTAAGTGGACTATTAAATTAGTTGGGCTAAATAATTAAATATGTGAAAAAGACATTTTTCATAAACTTGGCCCAAATGTGTTATAGCCGAAAATTAATTATGACTAGGTCATAATAAAAGTGGCGCCCCCCCTTCTTATTTTTGGAACAAGAAATTAGTTTTCTTGTGATTAATAAGACATGTGCATAAAATATTTATTGGATAAATATTTATCGTAAATATGAAAGATAAATATTATTCTAGATTTGTTCTAGAATATTATGGAATTATCTTTTATTAAAAGATTTATTTTGTTTGATAAATAAAAATCCTTGGAGGCTAAGTTTTACTCTCCTATATAAAGAGAGTTCTCCCAAGCCTTAACACACATTACATATCTCGACTTCTCCCTATAGTGGAGAGAAGAAAATATTTCGGCCAAGGGTGAGTAGAGAAAAATCTTGGAGATTTTTCCGGGTAGCATATCGGAAGGGTTCGAGTCGAGAATTACTTCCACCGGGAATTGCTTGGATCACACGATCGGAAGACTGTGGTGCTCTTCACTTCTTCACATTCATCCTTTTGCGGTTCTTCAACTTGAATTTTTGAGATTCAAGAGGTATGATCTACATCCCCCTTGTAGAATAGATCTAGTTGTTTTATTACGTGTATTATATAGATCTAGATCCATAATTTGCTTCCGTTGCGGATTGTATTACTAACATGAAGACCTAAGAATCATAAGGACAATGATTTCTTAGATGATAAATGTATCATGGTGTACTCTGATTAAGTCAATTATAATCAGATGAAAACTGGAGTACTGATATTTGAAGAAGAATAAAATCTCAGTTAACGCTCCAAGTCAGTTAGGAAACTGACAGATGAAAAACTGACAAGTAAACTCAGTTTTATAAGTCATCCATCAAACAAACTGAAAGTACAATCGAACGTTGTAAAGAAAGAAATTTCATTGGATGAGTCACTGACACAGCAGGAACGGTCAGAAAATATAACCGTTGCAAGATATACAATTCAAATCAAAGTCAGATGAACGTTGGACTTCACACTATAAATTGAAGACCTTGCACAAACAAATATAATATAGATACAAGAATTAACAAGCAATTTGTGCACTCTATTTGAATTGTTATCATCACTGAACTATAACAAGATCATATCTAGTATTTCTTCATGTGTTCAAAGCTACAAAGTATTTATCAAGAATTCAACACTCTGAAGAACCACAAACAAGAATCAATTTATTGATTCTCAGCCCAACTTTGATTCTATTTCAAAGGTTTAGACTGTGAAGCAAACCAGGAAGGTGTTGTCAAGGACAGTTGTGACAAGCAGTCGGGTAGACTGTGTTTGTGGTGGTAGCTGGTGAAGAGGCAATCCTACCCTTTATGGACCAGTGGTTCGAGCATTTGGAGAGCAGCAATTCTACCTGTTCTACAATTGTTTAGATAGTGAAGCTAGGGATTAGCCAAAGACCATTGTTTAGGACTTTTTGTAATAGTTCACCTCAAGAAGTTCTAGTGGAATTTTCCTCCGCACCATAGGGGAAGAGAGGACGTACAGGATTACACCACCTGGAACATCTATAACATCCGACTCATTTACTTTACGCATTTACTTATTTATTTAGTATTTATTTACAGCATTGTGATACTTGATTGTTATACATCTCACAGTCACAACTGACATTCACCAGAATTCAGTTCACAACACTCAGTTTTCATAACAGAACAACAAGATCAATATAAAGGCTAAAATTATATCCGCTGCCGGTTGACTCAGTTTCAGCTTAAGTCAGTTTGATTTAATCTCAGCTTTAGTCAGCTCAACTCCACACAAGTTTTATCTGAATCCTAATCTGTTTAAAATTCAGTTTTCGGTGACAAGTTTATTCACCCCCCCTAAACTTGTGTCAGCCTTTCCAAGGGACCAACAACACTGCTAAACTCGATTAAGATAATTGGTTGCAAAATAACGGTTAACATTATTATGTAAACCGAGAAGTCTACCTAGAAGATGCTAGTGAATTTATGGATTAGGAATGAATTCGGTTCACCCCACTTCCATAAATGTAGGCATTTAGCACTTAATGCTTGAAGGTAGGACTGGAGATTTTTGCGCATACGTTCATATTTTGACAGTTCGTGAAATGTCTTAATACGATGAGTGAAGGTTGGTTATAAGATTCATCAGATCAGAAAGTGACGGTTGAACTATCACAAGCCTTCTGATAAATTCTATAAGTAACAGCCTTAAAACATGGAGTATGGTTATCCAAAGGTAGTTACTATCTGATTTACTCAGACCACATCCAACATCGTTTGTTGGTGAGTACATTGATAAATACTACTAGATCAGAATGTCAATCCACCCAAAACGCAGTGGGAGTATTGTTTAACCGTTGACCCATTGTGGTTTTGTGAACTTTACAGTCTGTTGGGGTGATTGATAACCTATGGCTCTTGGTGGGCTGTATAGGATTCTGATCATAGAGGTTGGTTTGAAAGCCTTAACTCTGTGAATGGAGTTTTGGTACTCCAGTTCTGTTCAGCCTCTTGTAGAACCACCTGAGTGTCTCAGGCCCTGTGGGAGCAATTGGATCTACACAGAAAAGAGTCGAATTAATAGGAAAGTTTAAACTTTCAACGCAAAGCTGAGTGGTCTAGGGGTGATTCCCTGACAAGTAGAGATTTAACCAGACCTTGAACTCTCTTACCACTCAGTCTTGCTATATTTCGTTAGAAAGCAGAAAATAGGGGCGATTCCCTGAGACTTTCTTGCCGAAAACGGAGTCTGGATTCATTCGAAACAGAAGGGTCTTGGTTAGAACAAATGACAGGATGACTGCCGGGGCTTATATCCTTTGTGAATTTAAGAGAACCTCTCCGTCTTTTAAAGTCGCATGTTTTAAAATATGTGGACTTGACCAGAATATTGATAACTCTTTCGTAGACTGGATATCAATATTGGTAAAGAAGTAGTATTAGTGTTAATGAATGATAACACTGCAACGGTTGGAAACAACATGGTTGTGCTATTTGAAGTCGGAAACTGACACGCCAAGATTCCCTGGATTAGAGAATTGGACTATATTCTAAGAATTCGATTCGGTCAAATTCACAAGAATGAGTCACTGGCTATCCCATCCGTCTTATTGGTTAAGATGATCTTGCATATACATATGCAACATTCAACGAGAGTAGTCTTACCCTACCTCTCAGGAATGATTCTCTAAATCTTTGGACAAAGAGAAAATTGGATAGAGTATCTCTTGGATAACGGCAAGTCCGGTTATCACAGGTCAATACTAGTCGAATCTCAGATTAGAGCATTGAATAGCGGTTTAGTACGTCCTCAAGTATCTTTGAAGAACGAGGAATAATGTGCTTGTATATTCGGGTGCAAACTTGAATATGGCTGACTACACTGATTATGACTTATAGTCAGATTAAGGATGGTCGTTGGGATGATCTTGGACTCAGTGTATAGTCATTGTGATGGAGCTATAGTTCATCGGATACATAGAAGCTTTCGGAGCAGCTAGAGTGGCGATATAGATTAGGAATTTCCTTCCTGATCTGGGTCTAATTCCAGGTCTGGTGAGCAGAAATCACTTCATTGCGAAAATAGTGAAAAGATAGCTTAGAAGGATCTCATCAGTCACTAGAGGTCAAAAGCATATTGAGATAGAGTATCGCCTGATTAGATGGACCAGCGACGTTTCGATCCTAAAGATCGTTTCTAGCTGACAACCTAACTAATCAGTGTACCAAGGCGAGTGCTTGGTATGGCATTGAGGATATTTCTCATATGCTCTTAGTGCAAGTGGGAGAGTGTTGTGAATAAGATGAGAAAGGGTGTACTCTAAAAACAATCGTTGCTTGTCATTTCGTGCAAGTGGGAGATTGTTAGGTGTAGTGCCCTGAAAGACAATTTGTGTAATTGTTTTTAATAATGGATAAAAAAAATTATCTCAACTTATTACTTGCTTTGTACTTGTAAGTAAAATACTGCTGCAAACCCTACGTATATCAGTATGTAACCGCTTAACTCAATGTATGGCATGCATGTGAGGATTGAGTTAGTGGTGATATACTTAAACTGTTAGTCCGTGGTGAACATAATCAGAGTTTAGGGTGTCATGAATAAAACACCAATAATGCACCCAGAACACCTTAGGGTGAGATAGTCTTATCCGGACTGTCGGTAGAGGATACCTAAATGGGGCATTTATATATGATGACATTCATATAAGACTAGACCGATTTAATCAGGGTTTCTCGATATAATTCCGTAATCGAAAAAAATTATTAAATCATTAGATGATCATATATGGATTGACCTTAATCCTTAGGTGATCACAGGGTACTGCTTGTCTCGGGGTAGTGTTTGATGTGTTAGTTAAGGATCACTTTGATATGTGATCTGAGTCACTTCTCGATGACACTATTCCCTGATGAGTGAGTAGTTCTGTGTTTCACAGACACGGAATCCATTCCTTCCCGCGGGAAGTAGAGAGACAGTCCCCTTATTTGTTAGCCCTAAGAAAATGATCGATCCCGGGAGTTCATATTAGACTAATTAGCTACTAGTCCGGTATGTGAACTAATTGATCACTAGAGGATTAATGGTAAATAAGGATAACATATTCTGAGTCGGGTTTACGGAGACTTCCCACTCGTAATGGACAGTCCATGGACGGTTAATCCGTATGTAATGATTATATCAATGGATGCTTATTTACTCATATGATTGAGTGTAAGTATATATCTTTAATTGGTAGAGTTCAGTTTCGGGTTTATGGTGGCGTAATCCCGGAATTAATAATTTAAGTGTGAATATTCTATTCGATGAATATTTTACTTAATTTATTGGAGCTACTGGTTATTGGTCCATGGTCCCCAACGTGGATCCTATAATACGAGTATTTTCTTATTATTGGGCCTCTGTGATAATTAATTGGCTGGGCCAATTAATTGATATGCGAAATATTGTTTAGTTTGATAAATAATATAATACATAGAAAAGACATTTTATGTGGGCCTAAAACCCTAAGGTGTGGCGCCTCCCTCTAAAAAAATGAACGAATTGATTTTCTTGTGTGATTAATTATTTACTTGATAAGTAATTAATTAATAAAAGATAATTGAATTGTAATTGATTGATTGATTAATCACAATCTTTTTTAACTGAATTATCTTTTATTGTGATTTCTTTTGAATAATTTATTTAATTAATTAGAAACTTGGAGGCTAAGGATTTACTCTCCTATATAAAAGGAGTTCTTCCAAGACATATGAGAGAGGAAATTTTCGACATACACACATAAAATAGATAGAAAAACTTGTTTCTTGTCTTGGGTTTCTGGTTGAAGAAAAACTTGTAGTTTATCTTGATGCATATCAAAGAGGTTTCAATTCCAAGGATCGGTGTCCGCCAACCGCCGTTTGGAGAATACGTTGGAGGATTGTGGCTACTCATCCAACTATTGGTAGGTAGATCAAAGCCCCTTTTAGGAAATTTAGATCCTTTATTTATGATATGTAGTTTATAGATCGTGATCCACCCGTTGTGCAAAGATCTGTTTTGTGCAGATCTGAGCTCCTACATCCTTCATGTGGTATCAGAGCTAGGTTCCACGATCTATGAATTATATTCATAGATAAACGATTTAAAATGAGTGGAATTGCATGTAGATATTTCTTTTAAATATGCATATGTGATTGGTTGTTGTGGTTGAAAGATGGATTGGGGTTGGCGCTGTTTACCCGTTAGATCTATTGTAAAGTGATATTACTCTCAAACAGGTCTAAATCTACCAAAAACATGCCAATAAAGTGATAAACGGGGGCTAGATCACATACAAAAGTGCAGTGAAGTTGACTCCCATCAACCACCCCACACTTAGCCTTTGCTCGTCCTCGAGTAAACAGGCGTATTAAAAGAGACCAAGGGATCAACTTCACAAACGCATATAAAAACACTCACATTGCCAAAGTAAAAGATAAGTAAAACAATGAATGCAAACATCAATCGTTATCGGACAAACGGAATGTGTATGTGTGAAAATTAACTTCCAAGTAATAGACCAAATCACCGGTTCGGATTATAGACGCTTAGCTATCGCGACTACACTAAAGCTCATTTTAATAACATCTCCACTAATCGTGACCAACCAAGGCTAAACACGGTCCAGTAGGACTTGAAGGGTTATAATGTTAAGCTTGGGACAGGGGCTAATCGAAAGGAAATTTGGAACTAGAGAAAAGAAAATGCGAGTGAACCTAATCATCTCATTTACTTTCTATTTTAACACATACTAAACCACACCAAAATCCTTCGATCTTTCTAGACTCATTGATAAACAACCCCATCTTTAACATCATACTTTCATTTACTCAAAACATCCTCCCTTGACTTTTTTTCTCAACTTTATTCAAACTTTTTTCTTCTTTTTATTTTCTTTTTTTTCATTGTTTTTTTTCAATTTTTTTTCCTTTTTTTTCAACTTCATATTTTTCTCGAACCAACATGCCTCACAATAGATTCCTCGAGCTCCTCCCCTTCATTATATTAGCTCGTACCAACCAACTCCTCTCAAATAATGCACCATCTCCCACCCCACACTTGATTCAGCAAGTGTGTCTAAAGTAACAATTAAGTCCACTCGTAGGGTGATCAAAAGAAACGTGACCAATAATAAAGCTCAGGATTAGGGTAATACAGGCTAAGTAACCAAAACGGCTCATTCGGACGGTGGTCAGACCGTCCTGTCAAGGCTTAGAGGGGTTACAAGGGTATAATGTTGGGATCTTGGCTTATTTGGCTCGCTAAGTCAAAGAAGCGCCATGACTCTCATCCCGTGTCCTACCAAGGTCAATCCTTCTATTTCGCCTCGAAGTTATAAAATGGGATCTAAGTAGTCGAATTGTGCTCAATTCTACCATAATCGTTCACTAGATCCTAAGGCCTATGAAATTGAAGCTAAACGTGCAAAATAACTTCCGTTTATAAGATAAACCTAGCGTCTTGCTATAACATTTACTACTTCGCTAAGTCATTTACCAAGAGAATGTGAAATTTAAACATGCAAACGGACGTTAAAACCTTGGAAAATTTTAAAATCGACTCAAAAACGGACACCGACTACGTATATTACTGAACTGGCACATTTAAACATACAACTCAAACCAAGCTAAGTCTACCACCCCACACTTTGAATGAAACACTGTCCTCAGTATGTGAATGAAAGAGAAAGAAGACTTAGCTTTAGACCCGCAGAAAGGCGTGAACGAATCTCGTGACATCTTCTTATAAGCGCATCCCGTATACCTAAAATCAAATAGACAGAAAACAACGCAAACACATGCACGGGACGTGGTCCACGTGCCAAAAGTATGCAACACATACACTTGGGATATAAAATAAAGAAGCCATGTCACATCAGTAGACTCGAAACATAAACAATCACTCAACATGGACCGCAATAGATGGAAAAATAACCATAAAGGTAAAAGAACAGAACATCTACGCATATCATACAATGGCCACGGAGGGTCACATTAAAACATCCATGTCGAGTAGTGAAAGTATGTATCACAATCAAATACTCCTCACTATATTAATCACGAACTCCTCTTAGACACACCTAAGCTTGCTTTATTCCAAAAAATTGTGCTTCTTCTTCTTTTTTTTTTATTTTTTTTTATTTTTTTATTTTTACGGCAGCCCTGGTATTATTATTATTTTGTTTATTTTTTTTCATTTTTTTGTTTGACCTAACAAAATTTTTTTTTTTTTCGATAACACACTTCTCTTGTGCAAACCAAAATACGGCGCCACAATTTTATTTTATTTTTTTCTGTTTTTTTTTAAACCCCTCACACACACGATATTTTAGATCCCTCAAAAAGTCATGGTAGCCGAAGGCCCTAAGCCCCAGTTCTAGCCGGACTTACAAGATATCAACCTAATATAACAACCCCATAAAGGGATTGGGTTGAGTACCAAAGTCGTATTCAATCCGAGTTCAGGACAATATCACTTCAGCATCACATGGCTCCAATCGAAATCTAAATAAAACAAGATCGATAAAAACCTAGGCCCAAGTTCTAGGACAACTTACAAGATATCAACCTAATATAACAACCCCATAAAGGGATTGGGTTGAGTACCAAAATTGCATTCAAACCTAGTCTAAGCACATATTATCAAAATGTTTTCATTTTTTTTTTCGCTCTCTGACCTAACACAAATTTTGATATCGACTTTTAAACAATCTCCCCGGCAACGGCGCCAATTTGATAAGTGAGGATTTCACAATCCGGCTCGATCAAATACAATTTATAGAAACTCGAAACCTTAGGCAAAACTCACTTTCTAACCAGCAGTGAACCGGGTCGATCGTAGGTAGTGCGTTCAGAGTCCGAGGTCGATCCCACGAGGAGATTGAATCGAATACAAAAATTGTGTTAAAATCAGAGGGCAAAGAGTATATGAACAAGACAAAAGATCGAAGCTTTTATTATTTCACGACATACACAAGGATCTGAATCAAGACTTTTATCCAGAGTAAATTTCATCAAACTAATAATCTACACAATCAAAACCATATTGAGAGAAAACAAATCGAAATCAGAAAACTCACAATAATGAAGATCTAAAGATTGCAGATCAAGACTTTTGAATCCTAAATCAACAAAAGATATCGGCCTTTAATCTATCCAATGATCCCAGGCACGAACTCCACCAAGCTATCGATCGAATATCTTATTCTACTCTATTTTTAAAATCTAAACTAAGAAATTGAAGTACGGAGCCTAGTCCAGTAGTCCGGAGCTCTAATCCGGCTATTTAGATGTCAACCTGTCATAACAACCGCCGAAGCGGCTGGGTTGAGCACCTAAGCAGGCCTCGAGCTTCGTCTAGGCCAATAAAAGTCAGAATTCTTCGTTTCTTAGGTTTAGCTGCTCTTAAATAGGCAGAAAATCGCGACTTTGACCTAGTTGTGCCGACCAACATGGCCCATTTAACTCATCTTCAGTAAACTGGTGATAACTTGCTATGTAGAGCTCCGATTTGAACGATTCAAGATGCGTTGGAAAGCTTGTTCAATTACCTACAACTTTTGTGAAGACAAATTGACCAGAAAATGCCTTCAAAATAGGTCAAGATAAATATTAACGAACAGGCATGGTGAAATACTGCTGTCGGCGCCAAACGAGCGTTTGCTCCAAGGTGGACGCTCGTCCGGCTGGTAATCTTGATGATATTAGGGCTTGTTCTTCCACGAACGAACTTATGGACTACCTTGAACGCTCGTATGATCTATATGAGCTTTGTTGATTCGGGCTGAGCCCATCCAAACGCCCGTTTGGGGTTATTGGGACGCCCGTCCAGCTGAAAACCCAACTTTCTGAATGAAGTATCACCCTGTGGACGCCTGTTTGATATGGGCAAACGCCCGTCTGGCCTAAGCTTGATTCAAACGCCAGTTTCGGTTTGGGCAAACGCTAGTTTGCCTTGATTCTGCTCCAAACTTGACATTTCTTCACTTTTATGCTACATTCATGCTCTGATCATGTCTCTCATTCCAAAACATCACCTTCCGGGTCCTCGAGTCACCTAAGTCCTACAATAAACACACTAACAAAACACCACGCATAATTCCGTAAGACAAAAGTGCTCGGAAATGAGGTAAATATCGCTAAAAAGGCGGAGTTTACTATCAATGTGACAGTTTAACTCCCCGTACATATAAATCTCGATATTACTCTCAAACAGGTCTAAATCTACCCAAAACATTCCAATAAAGTGATAAACGGGGGCTAGATCACATATAAAATTGCAGTGAAGTTGACTCCCATCAGGTGCCAACGGTCAATCTTGATGTTTATTTTCCGCACTAGTATGTATGCTTAGGATGTATGCGTAGAACCGGAAAATTTCCATGACAAGCATCATAACATGAATTCCACTCCATATGCATATACATGTAGAAATTAATTAAAAGAATTAGTTAGGCATGTATACAACACGCGATTAGTTTTTATTAATTGTATGATATTAATTAGAAACTAATTTGGGAAACCGAGGATTCTGGGTTTTGTCAATCATCATGGTTAGGTGATGGACTCTCGGTGAATCC
Organism: Gentiana dahurica var. dahurica; assembly: GCA_024500145.1. Taxonomy (NCBI): domain Eukaryota; kingdom Viridiplantae; phylum Streptophyta; class Magnoliopsida; order Gentianales; family Gentianaceae; genus Gentiana; species Gentiana dahurica. Next base: position 57,111,030 of record CM044906.1, read on the forward strand.
CACCTTGCGAAAGCATAGGGAGTAAAATCTTGAAACCTCGACTGGATTGCGTTTTTTGTCCGTAGTGTCTACGTGAAAGTTTGATGTTAAAAGATTGAACAATTATGGGCGAATATGGTTCGAAAGTGGTCAAACCATGGATGGTTGGTCAATTGAGGCACGGATGGATCGACTTAACCCTCCACGTGTGGCGTTTGCATGGGGGTCTGGCAAGGCTGAGCTATCCGACGAGTGACTACGGCTCAACGGAGCTCTCCTAGCCCGGATCCGTCCGACGGCCATATATGTTCCAACGAATAGGATGGGTGGGCTTGCCCATATAACCGACACCATTCATGCCCATGATTTATTGTTCCTTAAAGATACATCAAGTTCAAAAACTTAATCAGTAAACCCACCATTTTTATAAAATATTGAGTGGGAGCGGGAAAGGCGACGACCAACCCCACGGCCTCTACTGTTGACACAAGCAATGTGAGAGAATGGTGATGCCTCGTGCCAGCTTGGGCCAGCTTCCCCAAGGATGGCCTTCACCGCTATCAAAATTCAAGGCTTGGTCTCCGAAAGGATATAATTTTGGGTACTCGTCGGGTCACTGACCGACCCTAAGGCAGCGGTTCTACCAAAAAATCTGAAACAATAGGTCACAATCATTATGGGTATTTTTGGTAATACCTTGGCTGAAAAAGAAAGGTAATCGAGGAGTAAAATTGGGTGTTCGATTCCATTTAATCATCGAGAAAGTTGATCTCAATTTAGTCGTCACCTCTTTGACCTAACCTAAGGCGACACTGAGGTGTGAGACTAAATCCTTGGAACGGTAGGATAGACTATGCATTAGTTTATAGTTCCTGAAATCAATTAGTAGTGTATAATTTGGATTTATTTTTTGTCAATTTTATTTACAACAATTTGTATGTATCTATAGGGTACTAGACTGCTAGTGTATATTTTAAATTGACTAGTAATGACTTCATTAAAAGTGGTATGTAACTAGAACGTTGTACTTATTAATCAAACATGCGATTAATCTTTCGGAAGAGATATTTCTCTTGAGCCTTCAAGACTTAAGTGACGTAAATAAATATGTCACTGATGTCGCGCGTGTTGAACGAGAGACAACCTTAGTTAGATTAAAAGATGGTTGGGACGGTAAAATTCTTCTAGTGAATTTTTAATTGTGTAGTGACTACACGAGAAATTTTCTAATAGAAAAATTGGAGAATCATAAATTAAAGTGTTGCTAGTTAGATGGTATTTGGAACCGATAAACTAGAGGGAGCTTTAATATTATGTTTTTGTTGTTTTTCTGATTTAATAGAAAATTGGTCCCACTGGGTAACGCTTTCATTAGACATCCCACAGTTCACGAGTAGTGTCTACTCAAAAGATCTGCTAGTTCAAGACTATTTCTTTTTATGGAAAGTCAAGAATGGGAAATATTTAAACTAAGTTTGAGGCTAAACCGAAATATTATATAAAGAAAGTAGAGGATAAGGAAAGTGATTTCGGATCACAAACCAATGAATCCTTAGCGACTTTCTTAACCGAGTAACTCGACTCAGGAGCTAAGTTCTTTGGAAGAACAAGGAAGTTTTGCATTAAAGATTAATAGAATAGACAACGGGCAGTAATTTCAGCTAGAATAGTGAGAGTGGTATGAGGAAATGAACTTTGGATTCGATCCTTGAATATCATGGAAAATTTATTTTTCTGTTTTCTAATTCATTGGAACAAATGGATTCACTTTCAACTCGACACATTGTTGTCTCATAGAAAGTGAATATGACATTTGTAGTACGAATCTGAGACTCGGACTTTTGTTTGATAAAGTCAGAACCACTATGAAATGCTGAAAAGGTATATGTAACACGTCTTAAACTATTATAGGTGAACGGTTTCCGTATTAAGATAAACGATTCTTCAAAATCTATTAATTAGTGCATATATTCTAGAGATAAGACCTAACGACTCGCTAAGGGTGATTCCTATCTCCCAGTCTCGGAACACTGTCTCAAAGGAACAATGACTAAGCTTCCTTTCAATTGGGAAAAGGGTAATAGATCTGAAGAAGTAATGTAGCTTGTTCATAATGACCTTCGGGGTCTAGTCAGAGATACAAGCTAATGGGAGCTTTTGAGTGGTGACATTTTGTCTGATAACTACTCGAAACACGGTTTAGTTTATCTAAAGAATACGAGGAGTAGTCTCTGATTTTAACAGAGAATAGAGTATTCCATGCTCAGAAATTGGCTATCACATAGTCTTAGGACTGATGCTCGTCCTGCCTCCGAGTGGAATGTTTTTCACTGAGGAAGAAACCATAGACTTGCCCTATATATTTATTGATGTGCTATAATACTCTGCTAAACTCGATTAAGATAATTTTTTTGCAAAATAACGGTTAACATTATTATGTAAACCGAGAAGTCTACCTAGAAGATGATAGTGAATTTATGGATAAGGAATCGATTCGGTTCACACCACTTTCGTAAATGTAGGCATTTAGCACTTAATGCTTGAAGGCAGGACTTTGCACATACGTTTAGATTGTGACTGTTCGTGAAATGTCTTAATGTGATGAGTGAAGGTTGGTTATAAGATTCACGAGATCAAAAAGTGATGGTTGAAATGTCACAAGCCTTCTGATATAATCTATAAGTAACAGCCTTAAGCATTTAAGTACGGTTACCCAAAGGTAGTTATTATCTGATTTAATCAGACCACGTCCAACATCGGTTGTTGGTGATTACACTGATAATTACTACTAGATCAGAATGTCAATCCACCCAAAATGCAGTGGGAGTATGGTTTAACCATTGACCCATTGTGGTTTTATGGACAATACAGTCTGTTGGGGTGATTGATAACCTATGGCTCTTGGTGGGCTGTATCGGATTCTGATAATAGATGTTGGTTTGAAAGCCTTAACCATATGAATGGAGTTTTGGTACTCCAGTTCTGTTCAGCCTCTTGTAGAACCACCTGAGTGTATCAGGCCTAGTGGGAGCAATTGGATCTACACGGAAAAGAGTCGAATGAATAGGAAAGTTTAAACTTTCAGTGCAAAGCTGAGTGGTCTAGGGGTGATTCCCTGACAAGTAGAGAGTTAACCAGACCTTGAACTCTCTCACCCCTCAGTCTTGCTAGATTTCGTTAGAAAGCAGAAAATAGGGGTGATTCCCTGAGACTTTCTTGCCGAAAAATAGAGTCTGGATTCATTCGGAACAGAAGGGTCTTGGTTAGAACAAATGGTAGGAGCACTGCACCGGGGCTTATATCCTTTGTGAATTTAAGAGAACCTCTTGGTCATTTAAAGTCACATGTTTTAAAATATGTGGACTTGACCAGAATATTGATAAGTCTTTCATAGAATGGATATCAATTTTGGTAAAGTAGTAGTATTAGTGTTCATGAATGATAACACTGCAACGGTTGGAAACAACATGGTTGCGCTATCTGAAGTCGGAAACTGACACGCCAAGATTCCCTGGATGAGAGAATTGGACTATATTCTAAGAATTTGATTCGGTCAAATTCACAAGAATGAGTCATTGGCTATCCCATCCATCTTATTGGTTAAGATGATCTTGCATATACGTATGAAACAGTCAACGCGAGTAGTCCTACCCTACCACTCTGGAATGATTCTCTAAATCTTTAGAAAATGAGAAAATGGGATAAAGTCTCTCTTGGATACAGGCAAGTCAAGTTATCACAAGTCAATAGTAGTCGAATCTCAGATTCGAGCATTGAATAGCGGTTTAGTACGTCCTCAAGTATCTTTGAAGAACGAGGAATAATGTACTTGTATATTCGGGTGCAAACTTGCATATGGTTGACTACACTGATTCTGACTTATAGTCAGATTAAGGATAATCGTTGGGACAATCTCAGGCTCCGTGTTTACTCATTGTGATGGAGCTATAGTTAATCGGATACATAGCAGCTTTCGGTGCAGCTAGAGTGGCGATATAGCTTAGGAATTTCCTTCCTGATCTGGGACTATATCCAGGTCTGGTGAGCCGATATCACTTCATTGTGAAAACAGTTAAAAGATAGCTTAGAAGGATCTTCTCAGTCACTAGAGGTTAAAAACATATTGAGAGAGAGTACCGCCTGATTAGATGGACCGGCGACATTACGATCCTAAAGATCGTCTCGAGCCGACAACCTAACCAACCAGTGTACCAAGTCGAGTGCTTGGTACGGCATTGAGGGATATGTCTCATCTAATTTTAGAGCAATTGGGAGAGTGTTGTGCATAAGATGAGAAAGGGTGTGCTCTAAAAACAATCGTTGCTTGTCAATTCGTGCAAGTGGGAGATTGTTAGGTGTAGTGCCCGACAGACAATTATTGTAATTGTTTTTGATAATGGATAACAGAATTTATCTGACCTTATTACTTGCTTTGTTCTTGTAAATAATACATTGTTGCAAACCCTAAGTATATCAGAATGTAACCGCTTAACTCAGTGTATGGCATGCACGTGAGGATTGAGTTAGTGGTGATATACTTAAATTTTTAGCCCGTGGTGAACTTAATCGAGTTTAGGGTCTCATGATTAAAACACCAATAATGCGCCCATAACACCTTAGCGTGTGATAGTCTTATCCGGATTGTTGGAAGATGGTACCTAAGCGGGGCATTTATATATGATGGCATTCATATAGGACTGGACCGATTTAATCTGGGTTTCTCGATATAATTCTGAAATCGAGAAAACTTATTAAATCATTAGATGATCATATATGGATTGACCTTAATCCTGAGGTGATCACAGGGTACTGCTTGTCTCGGGGTAGTGTTTGATGTGTTAGTTAAGAATCACTTTGACATTGTTAGGTGTAGTGCCCGAAAGACAATTTGTGTAATTGTTTTTAATAATGGTTGACAGAATTTATCTCATCTTAGTTACTTGCTTTGTGGTTGTAAAGTAATACACTGCTGCAAACCCTAAGTATATCTGTATGTAACCACTTAACTCAGTGTATGGATTACACGTGAGGATTGAGTTAGTGGAGATATGCTTAAACTGTTAGTCCGTGGTGAACTTAATCAGAGTTTAGGGTCTCTTGATTAAAACACCAATAATGCACCCAGAACACCTTAGGGTTTGATAGTCTTATCCGGACTATCGGTAGAGGGTACCTACGTGGGGCATTTATATATGATGGCATTCATATAGGACTGGACCGATTTAATCTGAATTTCTCGATATAATTTCGTAATCAAGGAATCTTATTAAATCATTAGATGATCATATATGGATCAACCTTAATCCTGAGGTGATCACAGGGTGCTGCTTGTCTCGGGGTAGTGTTTGATGTGTTAGTTACGGTCCACTTAAATATGTGTTCCGAGCCACTTCTCAGTGGCACTATCTCCTGATGAGTGAGTAGTTCTGATTTTCACAGACATGGAATCCATTCCTTCCTGTGGGAAGTAGAGAGACAGTCCCCTTATTTGTTAGCCCTAAGAAAGTGATCGATCCCGGGAGTTCGCATTTGACTAATTAGCTACTAGTCAGATATGCATACTAATTGATTATCAGGGGGTTAATGGTAAATAATGATAAGATATTCTGAGTCGGGTTCACGGAGACTTCCCACTCAGAATGGACAGTCTACGGAGGGTTAATCCGTATGTAGTGATTATATCAATGGACGCTTATTCACTCTATGGGTTGAGTATAAGTATACTTCTATAATCGGTAGAGTTCAGTTTCGGGTTTATGGTGGCGTAATCCTGAAATTAATAATTAATGTACTTATTTTGTTCGATGAATAATTAATTATTGGAGCTACTGGTTATAGGTCCATGGTCCCCGATGTGGCTTCTGTAATTCGGACTAATAATCTAGTTATTTGGGCCTCAGTGATAATTAATTGGCTGGGCTAATTAATTGATATGTATGGATATTATTTAGTTGGACTAAATAATATAATACACATAAAAGACATTTTGTGTGGGCTTATTAACCCTAAGTGTGGCGCCATTTTAGTCTTCATTTAGCACAAGAATTAATTTTCTTGTGTTATGGAAAATAAAAGATATTCTTGTTATAAGATTGGTTGGATGACTTGTTATTTGATTACTATTGGTCGATACATGTCACAATTAGTCATTAAGGAAAATATCTTTTTATTTGTTTAATTAATTATTTATTTAATTAATTAAAACTTGGAGACCAAGGATTTACTCTCCTATAAAAGGAGAGTTATTCCAAGGGTAATTGGCAATGAAAAATTCGACCACCACACTTGTAAAAGAGAGAAAAAATTGTTTTTCTTGTCTAGGGTTTTTAGAGGAAGAAAAACTCTAGGTGTTGCATATCAAGGAGGTTCGTGTATCAAGAAGGGTGTCCACCAACCGCCATTTGGAGAACACATCGGAAGATCAAGGCGTCTCTTCCCGATATTGGTAACATGATCTTATCCCCCTTGTAGTAGTTTAAGTCCTTTAACTATGTATTGTGATGTATAAGTCGTGATCCATCCGCTGCGCGTAGATCTAACCCGTTTAGATCTAAGATCCTACATCATTCATGTGGTATTGGAGACAAGTTCCACGGTTTATATAGTCATAATCATAATTAAGAGATTTAAAGGAGTGGAATTGCATGTAGGTAAATTTTATTTATTGTTTTATGCTTTGATAATGATTAATTGCTATGGTTGAAGAGATGGATTGGGGGTTGACACTGTTTACCCGTTAGATCTATTGTAAACTCATATAAACGATGAAAATTCGTTCATATGAGTATAGGAAATTATGTAATTTATTTTTATTGCAATTTTAATTTCCAGAAAATAGATCTGTTTAGTAGCTGTTTAGTTATTTCGTTTTTCCCGTTGATCGTGCCGTTGAAACGATGATTTCTCCGGTCAGAATCAATATTGGATGATAATGAACAATTCCACAAAATTTGGCATCGATCGGAGTCCGTTTTGATATCCGTTCGTTGTTGCAAAGAAGCTGCTGTAACAGAAAAACGCAGGATTCACAGAAACGTAAATCCAACCGGTCAGATAGATAAATATGGAGTTTTTGAGGTGGCATTAAAATTTCAGGTCGATCGGGATTCATCTCGATTCCCGATCGGCCTCGGGAAGTCTCTGATGCGCTGCTGTAAAAGTCAGATTCAGCAGCAAGTTGGGCGGCTCACTAGAGAAAATTGACAAGTCAAAGCTCCGATCCAACCGTCCATATTGAAGCCCGAGGAATGAAGAACAGGTCTGGAATGTTTCGTCGCGATCTGAGTTCGTTTGGTTTGCCGATCGTCGAAGTTTTGAACAGCTACAGATTATTGTTTTATTTTATTTTCTAAATAGATTAGCTACGGTGGTGCCAACGGTCCATCTCTGTGTTTATTTTCCGCACTAGAATACATGTTTAGATTGTATGTGTAGAACCGGAAAATTGCCATGACATGCATCATATCATGAATTCAACTTCATATGCATACATGTAGAAATTAATTCGAGGAATTAGTTAGGCATGTATAAAACACGCAATTAGTTTTAATTAATTGTTTGATACTAATTAGAAACTAATTAGGGTAAAAACCGAGGAACATGGGTTTTTTCAATCGTCGAGGTTGGGTGATGGATTCTCGGTGAATCCCACTCTGCGAAAGCATAAGGAGTAAAATCCCGAAACCTCGTGGTTAAGGTGTTGGATTCTCGGTGAATTCCACCTTACCTAGATGTTCGATAAAACTAGTTTTAAATCTATTTTATCGGAACACCCCAAGTATAAGGTTCGTAGTATAGGGTGTTACCGAGTCGTCCTAAGGGAATCGTACAATTATCGGATTACAGTATAGTTATTAAATCGATTATGTCACTAATTATTACCTAAAACTAAGGCTGACATTAATTATAAAACAGAAACGAAGAACAATGACTAAAACAGCAGAAAACAGAGAAACTTAGAACTGGACGGGCGTCCACTAACAGCGGACGGGCGTCCAATTACTTGCTGGAAACAGAAATATGCAGAAAAATAACAGGTAAAAAAACTAGAATCTTTTGAATAACTAAACGTAGCAGATAACGATCGATTTGATTTATCAAAGAATTAAAAGAACAGTAGAACAGCTAGAATCAACCACACAACAATCACACAACCATTTTTATGATCAGAATACGATTTTATTGGTTTGATCAATCTCGAAATCGATTAAATTCCTTTAACTCAATTTCTAGGGTTTTGTTTTCTTTTCCAAGCAAAACAATCAATCATACAACACAAGATCATTAATTTGTTCCCAAATTACATAACCCAATTAACAATAAATGATTCCTCAATAACTTATTAATTGTATCGATCGAAAGGTTCTATTGGTGAATTATATTTCCATACAAATTCAAATCAACATATGGTTTTATTGACATTCCTATCTAACAAAACACTTAGCAATCAATCCCAATACCAATTGATAAATAAAATACAATATTCGAATCATAAATAAGAATAACCTAACAATCCATGGTTGTGGTGATGTTGATGTGATATCCTCCCGTTGTTCTACTACGAATTGCTTAGCCTTGCATCATCTTCAAGCTCCCGAGCAAGATTGAAAGAAAGAACTTCATATTTTTTTGATGTGTTTAGTGTGGCTGCTGCTAGCGTGCGATCTCATGTGTCCATTAGGGTTGAAATAGGCGCTGTATTTATAGGATTTTGAGGCGGCTAGGGTTAAGTCGGCTATTGGACGCCCGTCCAGATGGGTAGACGCCCGTCCAGTCTTCACAAAGTTCATCGAGTCGGGCCGAGTCTTCTTGGACGCACATCCTATACAAAATTGGACGCCAGTTCGCTGAAAATCTGTCAATCCTGAATGTAAAAGTTCCTCCTGGACGCCCGTCCATATATTCAGACGTCCGTCCACACCGGACGCTAGTTCAGGCTTCTGGACGCTCGTCCAGTCCATTTTTCTTCCAAATTCATCTCTATCTCTTTATTCTTCAAAGCACGATTAAACACTTCAAGTCCTCTTTTTCAGTCGCATTTAACACCTGCAAGTCATTGAAAGCCTACCAAAGTGTAACACAACTCAAACCAACATAAAATCATCATTTTAAGCACGTAATTGGTACGTTTTACACTTTTTATAACTTTTAGACCATTTCTTCCATTTGTTCATTTAATACGTAATTTTCTATAAAAATTACTAAAACACGGGGATTATTGCTTTGAAATATTGCGATATAAATCATAAAATTCACCGAGAACACTAGACGAGATTACGTTTTTGTTCCGTAGTGTCTACGTGAAAGTTTGATGTTTAAGGATTGGATAATCACGGGAAAACATGGTTCGAAAGTGGTTTAACCACGGTTGGGTTGTCAACAGTAGCTACGGCTCGATCGATTTCACCCTCCACATGTGGCGTTTGCATGGGGGTCTGGCAAGGCTGAGCCATCCGAAGAGCCACTACGGCTCAACGGAGCTCCCCGAGTCTTGACCCGTCCGACGGCCACATAAGTTCCAACGAATAGGTCGGGTGGGCTAGCCCACGTAACCGACAACATTCGGGCCTATGATTTATTGTTCCTTAATGTAACATCAAGTCCAAAAACGTGATCAATAAACCCACCACTTTTTTCAAAATATTGAGTGGGAGCGGGAGAGGCCACAGCCGACCCCACGGCCTCTACTGTTGACACAAGCAACGTGAGAGAATGGTGACGCCTCGTGCCGGCTTTGATTTCGACCCCCTAAGGAAGGCCTTCACTGCTATCAAAATTCAAGGCTTGGTCTCTGAAAGGATAGGAATTTGGGTACTCGCCGGGTCAATGACCGACCCTAAGGCGGCACACTCGGTGTCTACCTAAAAATCTGAGACAGTAGGTCACACTCATAAAGGGTATTTTTGGTAGTACCTTGGCTGAAAAAGGAAAGGTGATTGACGATCACAAATGAGATGTTCGATTCTCAATCTGATCTTCAATATTAATCGAAACCTCTTTGACCTACCCTAAGGCGGCACCGAGGCATTAGATTAAATCCTTGGAACGGTAGGATAGACTATAAGTACTTAGTTTATGTTCCTAAAATTTATTAGTAGTGTATGATTTGGATTTATTTTCTGTCAATTTTATTTACAACTGTTATACATATCTCTCTCGGATGCTAGACTGTTAGTGTAAAATTGACTAGTAATGACTTCGTTAAAAAGTGGTAAGTAACTAGAACGTTGTACTTATTAATCTTACATGCGATTTATTTTTTGGAAGAGATATTTCTCTTGAGCCTTCCAGACTTAAGTGACGTAAATAAGTATGTCACTGCTATCACTCGTGTTGAACGAGAGACAACCATAGTCAGTTAGAAAGATGATTGGGACGATAAAATTCTTCTAGTGAATTTTAATTGTGTAGTGTCTGCACGAGAAATTTTCTAATTGGAGAATCATAAATTAAAGTGTCGCTAGTTAGATGGTATTTGGAACCGATAAACTAGTGGGAGCTTTTGTCTTATGTTTTTCTAATTTATTAGAAAATTAGTCCCACTGGTTAACACTTTCTATAGACATCCACAGTTCACGAGTAGTGTCTACTCAAACGAACTTCTAGTTCAAGACTATTTCCTTTTAAGGAAAGTTAAGAATGGGAAAGAATGTCTATAAGTGTTAATCATCTTAACTGATGTTTTGAGGCTAAACCGAAACATTAAATAAAGAATGTATAGGATAAGGAAAGTGATTTCGGATCACTAACCAATGAATCCTTAGCGACTTTCTTAAACCGAGTAACTTGACTCGGTAGCTTAGTTCTTTGGAAGAACAAGGATCTGTGCATTAACGATTAATAGAGTAACAACGGGCAGTAATTTCAGCTAGAATAGTGGGAGTGATATAAGGAAATGAATTTCGGATTCTATCCTTGAATATCACTGAAAAATTTATTTTTCTGTTTACAGATTCGTTGAAACAAATAGATTCACTTTCAACTCGATATATTGTTGCCTCATAGAAAGTGAAAATGACATTTGTAGTACGAATCCGAGACTCGGACTTTTGTTTGATAAAGTCAGAACCACTAAGAAATGCTGAAAAGGTATATGTAACACGTCTTAAACTATTATAGGCGAATGGTTTCCGTATTAAGATAAACGATTCTTCAAAATCTATTAATTAGTGCATATATCCTAGAGATGAGACCTAATGAATGGCTAAGGGTGATTTATATCTCCCAGCCTCGGAACACTGTCTTAAAGGAACAATGACTAAGCTTCCTTTCAATTGGGAAAAGGGTAATAGATTTGAAGGGGTAACATAGCTTGTTCATCATAACCTTCGGGGTCTAGTGAGAGATACAAGCTAGTGGGAGATTTCGAGTGGTGACATTTTGTCTGATAACTACTCGAAACACGGTTTAGTTTATCAAAAGAATACGAGGAGGAGTCTCTGATTTTAGCAGAGAATAGAGTATTCCATGCTCAGAAATAGGCTATAGCATAGTCTTGGGACTGATGCTCAGCCTGCCTCCTAGTGGAATGTTTCTCACAGAGAAAGAAACCATAGACTTGCCCTATATAGTTTTTGATGTACTACAATACACTGCTAAACTCGATTAAGATACTTGGTTGCAAAATAACGGTTAACATTATTATGTAAACCGAGAAGTCTACCTAGAAGATGCTAGTGAATTTATGGATAAGGAGTGAATTCGGTTCACACCACTTCCGTAAATGTAGGCATTTAGCATTTAATGCTTGAAGGTAGGATTGGAGATTTTGCGCATACGTTCAGATTTTGACTGTTCGTGAAATGCCTTAATGAGACGAGTGAAGGTTGGTTGTAAGATTCTTGAGATCAGAAAGTGACAGTTGGACTGTCACAAGGCTTCTGATAGAATCTATAAGTAACAGCCTTAAACCTTGGAGTACGGTTACCCAAAGGTAATTACTATCTGATTTAATCAGACCATGTCCAACATCGGTTGTTGGTGATTGCACTGATAAATACTACTAGATCAGAATGTCAATCAACCCAAGACGCAATGGGAGTATGGTTTAACCATTGACCCATTATGGTTATGTGGACTTTATAGTCTGTTGGGGGGATTGATAACATGTGGCTCTTTGTGGGCTGTATAGGATTCTGATCATAGAGGTTGGTTTGAAAACCTTAACCCTGTGAATGTAGTTTTGATACTCCAGTTCTGTTCAGCCTCTTGTAGAACCACCTGAGTGTCTCAGGACTAGTGGGAGCAATTGGATTTACACGGAAAAAGAGTCGAATGAAAAGGAAAGTTTAAACTTTCATCGCAAAGCTGAGTGGTATAAGGGTGATTCCCTGACAAGTAGAGAGTTAACCAGACCTTGAACTCTCTCACCACTCAGTCCTGCAAGATTCCGTTAGAAAGCAGAAAATAGGGGTGATACCCTGAGACTTTCTTGCCAAAAAAATGGATTCTTAATTCATTCGGAACAGAAGGGTCTTCGTTAGAACACACGGCAAGATGACTGCCGGGGCTTATATCCTTTGTGGATTTAAGAGAACCTCTCAGTCATTTAAAGTCACATGTTTTAAAATATGTGGACTTGACCAGAATATTGATAAGTCTTTCGTAGACTGGATATCAATATTGGTAAAGTAGTAGTATTTGTGTTCATGAATGATAACACTGAAATGGTTGGAAACAACATGTGTGTGCTATCTGAAGTCGGAAACTGACAGGCCAAGATTCTCTGGATGAGAGAATTGGACTATATTCTTAGAATCTGATTCGGTCAAATTCACGAGAATGAGTCATTGGCTATCCCACCGATCTTATTTAATAAGATGATTATGCATATATGGTTGCAGCATTCATCGAGAGTTGTCCTACCCTACCTCTCAGGAATGATTCTCCAAATCTTCGGATAAAGAGAAAATGGGATAGAGTCTCTCTGGGATAAGAGCAAGTCAGCTTAACATGAGTCAATTGCAATCGAATCTTTGATTCGAGCAATAAGTTGCGGTTTAGTACGTCCTCAAGTATCTTTAGAGAACGAGGAATCATATGCTTGTATATTCAGGTGCAAACTTGAATATGGTTGACTACACTGATTCTGACTTGTATTCAGATTAAGGATGATCATTAAGTTGATCTCGGGCTCAGTGTTTACTCATAGTGCTTAGAATTTCCTTTTTTTGGTCTGGGAGTAATTCCAGGTCTAATAAGCCGATATCACTCAATTATGAAAATAGTGAAGAGATAGCTTAGAAGGATCTTCTCAGTCACAAGAAGTCAAAAGCATATTAAGAGAGAGTACCGCCTGATTGGAAGGACCGACAATGTTTCAATTCTAAAGATCGTCTCGAGTCGACAACCTAACTAATCAGTGTACCAAGTCGAGTGCTTGGAGGGTACGGCATTGATGGATATGTCTCATCTGCTTGTAGAGCAAGTGGGAGAGTGTTGTGAATACGATGAGAAGTGGTGTGCTCTAAAAAAATCATTGTTTGGAGAACACATCGGAAGATCAAGGCGTCTCTTCCCGATATTGGTAACATGATCTTATCCCCCTTGTAGTAGTTTAAGTCCTTTAACTATGTATTGTGATGTATAAGTCATGATCCATCCGCTGCACGTAGATCTAACCCATTTAGATCTAAGATCCTACATCCTTCAGACATATGATCTGAGTCACTTCTCGTTGGCACTATTCCCTAATGAGTGAGTAGTTCTGTGTTTCACAGACACGGAATCCATTCCTTCCTGCGGGAAGTAGAGAGACAATCCCCTTATTTGTTAGCCCTAAGAAAATGATCAATCCCGGGAGTTCATATTAGACTAATTAGCTACTAGTCCGGTATGTGAACTAATTGATCACTAGGGGGTTAATGGTAAATAAGGATAAGATATTATGAGTCGGGTTTACGGAGACTTCCCACTCATAATGGACAGTCTATGGAGGGTTAGTCCATACGTAATGATTATTTCAATGGACGCTTATTTACTCATAGGATTGAGTGTAAGTATATATCTATAATTGGTAGAGTTCAGTTTTGGGTTTATGCTGGCGTAATCCCGGAATTAATAATTTAAGTGTGAATATTCTGTTCAATGAATATTTTACTTATTATTGGGCCTCAGTGATAATTAATTGGCTGAGCCAATTAATTGATATGCGAAATATTATTCAGTTGGGCTAAATAATATAATACACAGAAAAGACATTTTCTATGGGCCTAAAACCCTAAGGTGTGCGCCTCCCTCTCATAAAATGCATGAATTGATTTTCTTGTGTGATTAATTATTTACTTGGTAAGTAATTAATCAATAAAAGATAATTGATTTGTAATTGATTGATTGATTAATCACAATCTTTTTAAAATGGAATTATCTATTATTGTAATTTCTTTTTAATAATTTATTTAATTAATTAGAAACATGGGGGCCTAGTATTTACTCTCCTATATAAAGAGAGTAAAACTTGTTTCTTGTCTTGGGTTTCTGGTTGAAGAAAAACTTGTAGTTTTTCTTGATGCATATCAAGGAGGTTTCAATTCCAAGGATCGGCGTCCATCAACCGCCGTTTGGAGAACACGTTGGAAGATTGTGGCTACTCATCCAACTATTGGTAAGTAGATCTAAACCCCCTTGTAGGAAGTTTAGATCCTTTATTTATGATATGTAGTTTATAGATCGTGATCCATCCACTGCGCAAAGATCTGTTTTGTATAGATCTGAGCTCCTACATCCTTCATGTACACCATATTAAAACAATTAATTTCATCACTTATCAAGTATCTTAGACATATCAAAGGTCATCACAGACTTTCTTGGTTATAAGTCAGTCTATATGTCTTTATTTGATTCTGTTGGTACTTCGCTGCCTTTACTCTATTGATTTTTTGTTCCACTTAGCCATCCAACCATCTTGTACAATACTTGTCTGACTGAACATATACGTCAGACTCTAAGTAAAGACTTACAAATATTTTTAAATTATTTCAGGCTTGCTATAACAACTAGTATGGCCATCATCAAAACATAATAAAATGTTCCTAACAACCGCCGTTATGACGTTGTCATAACTGTCATGGGATTCTAGGCATCATGCCCACTTGTTTATGAAATGTGATGGTTTCCGAGATGGTTTGGGGGTTATAACCCCATCATATCAATCGTCCCTTACCATCTTGCTAATATATCAGAGGATTGGAACCCGGCTGTTGGTTGCTCATTTTCTTCAACTAATCTATTCTCCGATTTATCGCTAGTAAGCCGTTTTTGTCTTTTCTTGCATATTTATTTCATCAAACCAGTAGGTGATTTTACTTTGCGTCTTTGCTTTAACCCTAGAACCATAAATGGCCGACGACAAAGTAGTCATAGGAAACAATGGTATCCCCTTTATTCTATCTTAGGGGGATGTGGATAAGATAGATCTGTGATTTGTATGGGATTGATAGGGAGAGATATTGATGTGATTCCGGATTGAATCAAATCCAAAGTTTTCCCCAGGAAGAAACTTGGGGGAACAATGACGAGATATGGATCCTAGACCTAGTAATCCAACTAAATCATAGGAAGAGAACGCCCAACAATTGCTCACAGTGCTGGTAAAATCTCGAAGGGTTGAAATTTCTACGACGAAGAAAATTCTCACTCACATGTGATGTTCAAGTCTCATGCCTTGGTTGAGTAAAACTCTAATTTGAATTTTCATATAATAATTGTGTGTTCAATGAAAAGCTACCAACCGATGTGATTCCGGATGGAATCAAATCCGATGTTTCACCCACAAATACAGTATCATTTTCATCCTCCATCTCCACCAGTGTATCAATCTGCACCTCCTTAGTTTTGGGAAACTCATCAATGAGAAGGAGAGATGAATCATCATCACATACATCATCATCACTTAATACATTATTATCCTCGAATGGCAACTCCTCTACTGCGGGGAAGAGAACGTCTCCCTCGAATCCGTCCAACCAATGTTCATACCATATGATTGAAAGTGCGGTGAAGTCTCTACTCTCGGCTATACATCTATCCATGGAGAGCTGATATATATCATACTTCCGCTGTACCTCTCTTTTTTTCTCTCTTAGCTTCCGCTCTTCTTCCCTCTTTCTTTCCAAAAACGCCTTTTTGATTCCTTCCAGTAATACTTCTCCAACGGACACATCGCTTGATCGAGCTCAAGATCAAACGAATAAATAATGCACAGTCTTTCTTGCTCTAGGATCAAGAAAAAAGTAGTTTGTTTTGTATATGGACTGAAATTAGGAAAAATAAGCTTCCTACGTATCCAAATATATATTTGGAATCAAGTCCAACCGTAGTTCAAGCGGTTATCTGTCGTAATGGAGTTAGTGGGTGGTTATGTAATCCAACCATGTCTCACGTCTGATAAGACTACTCTTTCTCTCAGATGCGTACACGTCCGATCTGCTTCATCCGACCAGGGACCTGCCCTGGTCTCCTCATCTGACCAGGGACCTGCCCTGGCCTGATCTGGACTGGTTCCTGGTTGAGGGGCTTCCTGAAGGTTGGCCTACATCCAGGGATCTGGTTAGAGATCTTTTCTAAACGCTTGATCCACATGGTCGTACTGACTTCCAGATCAGATATAGCCCAGTCCTGTTCTGCTGCTCCATCCAGTATATGCTTGACACGTGGACAGATCCATGTCACCCCCAATCAAAGCCCCCAGATCTTATTCGATGTGGCTGGCCCATAAAAATGGATTAAGATCTGAAGGTCAAGGGTCTTCCACGTGTATTACATAGATAGCGAATTCACTGTTGCCTCGGTTATCTCAAATGCCACCATAATTGCACACGCTTGGTCTTTCCAATCGATGCGTAGCCCAAACGTCCCATCTTTTGGCCAAAAGCTATTAAATACCCTAAACTCCGCAAGCGCCCATCATTATTTATAGACACAGACGCCAGATCTGCCGGATTTGCCCCCTCAATTAACAAGTAAGTCTTTCTTCTTTCTGCGTGATCTTCTTTTATTCCTTATGAATCCAAACCAGCCTGAAGTATCCAATCCCGGTGAAAATCCTCTTTTCTCTATTCTTCCTCCTCATTTAATTGCTTCTATTGTTCCTGCACTTATTGAAACACCTCCAACTAAGTGTAACATCTCTGGGTTATCTGCGCCCATAAGAGCATTAAGGAGGACCTACGAGATGAAGAAGATGATGGCTTGTCACGCAATCGACTCCAAATTGAAGGATTCTGATATCACTGACATCTGTGATAGATATGGGATAAACAAGAATGTTTATGCTCCAATTCGGCTGCACCTGGAAAAAGTGCAGCCGCTCCTCCTGCCGGATACTAGGCTGTTTATAAGGAACAGTTTGATTGCGGTCTTAGATTTCCTCTTCCTCCTGCCTATCTGGAAATACTCCGATATTATGATTTAGGGATTGGTCAGATAGTCCCTAATAGTATAAGAGCTATTACTGGCTTCTTGATTTGGTGCAGATGTTTTGTCACCCCTTTCGCATTGTTGCTCTTTAGAACTTTTTATCAGCGTAAACAGGTTAAGAAAAGCCCTGGTTGGTACTGCTTTTGTAGGAGAACTGATAGCTTTGGTAGCATACCTTTGATTAAGAAAAGTGATCAGTCCTTCTCTGATTGGAAAAAAACATTTCTTCTTCATTAGGCACAACACTGCTAGGGATTTAGGTAAGTGGAACACTTCGACTAAGAATATAGATGTGTTGGAGAGCAAATTAGACAAGAAGTTGTTCAATGACATAAGAGGATCCAGTATATATCTGGGTCTGAGAAACTACAATTCCAATTTAATTGATGCTGCCCATCTGGAAACTGCTGGTCCAGAACCTTATGTTGAGTTATCGGAAGAAAGACACAATATAAGTAGGATTTCTTACTCTGAATATTTATGTTTCTCCTCTGAGGCATGCTTTTAATTACTTGTTGATATTTGCAGTGGCGAGTTTTACCGATATCATTCAGATAGCTGATGATGCTTCACCTCCCAGAGGTCAGGATGCATCCGATCACGTTATCAACCCAAATGTACCTGATTATACTGCCATCCCTGTTGACACTCGTCCAAATGAGCCCTCGATCAAAATAGATCATGTTGATGATGATTCTGAGGATACTAACGATTACCAGATGATCCCCCATACCGCTCCAGTGGAGACCACAGCTGAGACTAGATTCCTTCAAAATGTATCAGATCTCAGAGTCAGGCTGATGAAGATGCTGAGGCTTTTGAGCGAGCTCAAGGGGAAAGATATGATTGGAAAGAGTGGTCCAATGAAGACTTGTCCAAATTTGTAAGAACCCTCTCTCAAAGGTAGTAATTTGTCCTTTTTTAGATATTATATGCTGACTTCACCCCTGTATTCCTTTTTAGGGTGCCAAACTGGGTAGGGAGATCCTGTCCAGACTGAAGAATTCTAGAAAAGTTGAAGAGGACCTGTCAAACTCTTTATCTGAATGGAAAAACAAATATGAAGATATGTTGAACACTTCTACAGCCGAAAAGATTGCCTTATCGGATGAATTGTTGGCAAAGGATGGTGAGCTGAAGACTAAGGCTACTGAGTTCCAAACTCATGTTGTTAGTGCTAATCGAATCATATCTGAGCTAGAAAAAACAGTAGCCGATCTTGAAGTGGAGAGGGACAATTTGAAAAGCAAGCTCCCTGAGCACATTTCTAAAGCCCTAGCTGATTACAGAAGATCTGATGAGCTACCCAACATTATAAAGATGCTATTTGCTCTGATTATCTGGTTTGGGAACTCATCAGCCATTGAGGATGTAAAAGCAACAGGTCTTGATGTCGATGCTACCAAGATTTTGTTAGGTGTGATGCCCGAAAGACAATTTTGTAATTGTTTTATTTAATAAATGAAATGATGTTATTATTCATATTTATAATTCTCATATTCACCGATGTGACAATAGTATTTACACTACAGAAAACCCTAAAGTATATCGTTTATGTAATCACTTAACTCAGTGTATGGGATATACACAGGAGGATTGAGTTAGTGAAGATGTACTTAAAATACAATTAGCCCGTAGTGAAGTTAATCGAGAGTATCGGGTCTCTCCTTTAACGTGCTATTAATGCGCCCTGAACACAATAGGTGTGATTGTCTTATCCGGACTTTCGGTTAAGAGAACCTAATGGGGCATTTATATATGATAGATATATCATATAGGGCTGGACCGATTTGATTAGACTTCCTATCTGCGAGTGTTGCCTGGAGGGAAAAATGACTAAGCGTCCCTTCTCATCAAAGGGTAATAGAGCCACGGGAACTCTAGACTTAGTGCATTCAGACCTTTGTGGTCCGATGAACGTACAAGCTAGAGGCGGATACGAGTACTTTGTGACTTTCATTGATGACTACTCGAGATTCGGTTATGTTTATCTGCTGCATAGGAAGTCCGAGGCTTTTGGAAAGTTCATGTTCCAAGCATAAGCCGAAAGGCAACTAGGCAAGTCATTGAAATGCCTCCGCTCGGATCGTGGAGGTGAGTATTTAGATACTGAGTTCATTGACTACTTGGCTGAAAAAGGAATTTGTTTCCAACGTTCAGCGCCTAGGACACCTCAACAAAATGGAGTTGCTGAGAGGAGAAACAGGACATTGATTAACATGGTTAGATCAATGATGAGCTATGCCTCACTACCTATATCCTTTTGGGGTTATGCTTTAGAAGCAGCGGTCTACATTTTGAATGCAGTACCGTCAAAGTCTGTTGAAAAGACACCCATTGAGATGTGGTCGGGACATTGCGAAAGCATGCGTCACTTCCGCATATGGGGTTGTCCTGCACATGTGCTGATGGACAAGACTACCAAGCTACAATCACGTACGAAAGTATGTTTGTTTGTAGGCTATGAAAAAGGTACACGTGGTGGTCTATTTTACGATCCGGAAGATAACAAAGTGCTAGTCTCGACTAACGCTACGTTCTTGGAGGAAAGTTATAAGAAAGACCACAGACCTCGAAGTACAATTGTACTAGAGGAATTACTCTCCGATGACATCAGGCCTATTGTGGCTGCTGATGTTCATGTAAACAACACTAATAATACAACAGTCACTTCCGACATTCCTGTTCCACCCAGACGTACTGCGAGAGTGGTTCGCCACCGGCTCGGTACGGCATGGATTTAGAGGCAAACGTAGTCGCCTCTGATGGGGTGTAAGATGATCCTCCGACCTATAAGAAGGCCTTACTGGATCACGATAAGGATAAATGGATTGACGCAATGAATCAAGAGATGGAGTCTATGTACTCTAACTCGGTCTGGAAATTTGTAGAACTTCCTCAGGGTGAAAGGCCCATTGGATGTAAATGGCTCTACAAGCGAAAGAGAGGAGTAGATGGGAAGGTTGAAACCTTCAAAGCACGGTTGGTAGCCAAAGGTTACACACAGCGAGAGGGTATAGACTACGAGGAAACCTTCTCACTTGTGGCCATGATGAAAACCATCCGCATCATCCTTTCAATTGCTGCATGTCCGGATTATGAAATCTGGCAAATGGATGTTAAGACAGCATTTCTAAACGGCTTTCTTGACGAGGAAATCTATATGCAGCAACCAGAGGGATTCATTGAAGAAGGTCGAGAGCACATGGTGTGCAAGTTGCTCAGATCCATTTATGGGTTGAAGCAAGCATCTCGTTCCTGGTATCATAGATTCGATCACACAATCAAGTCTTATGATTTCGAACAACACTTTGCTGAATCTTGTGTGTACAAGAAGGTTATCAAAGATAGTGTTGTATTTCTATTGTTGTACGTTGATGACATACTCCTAATTGGCAATGATAAGGGGATGATGTCCGACGTGAATAGTTGGTTGACCACGCAATTCCAAATGAAAGATTTGGGAGAAGCGAGTTATGTTCTAGGGATCCAAATTATAAGGGATCGTAAGAACAGGATGTTAGCTCTGTCCCAAGCAACTTATATAGATAAGGTGCTGGCACGCTTCAGTATGGAGAACGCAAAGAAGGGTTTTCTACCAACCCGTCACGGCGTTTACCTCTCTAAGACTCAAGGGCCTCAAACCCCTGAAGAGGCTGAAGCTATGGGAAGAGTGCCATATGCCTCAGCTGTTGGTAGTATTACGTATGGTATGAGGTGTACGAGACCTGACATTTGTTACGGCGTTGGATTAGTCAGCCGTTTTCAGTCAAATCCAGGGCAACCGCACTGGAAAGCAGTAAAGAATCTCATCAAATATTTGAAGAGAACCAGAAATTATATGCTCGTCTATTCGAGTGGGTGTTTGGAGCTAGCAGGGTACACCGATTCTGACTTTCAGTCAGACAGAGATGATTTTAAATCTACCTCTGGTTCAGTGTTTACGCTTGGTGGCGGTGCAGTAGAATGGAGAAGCCAAAAGCAATCCAGCACAGCTGATTCAACAATGGAAGCTGAGTTCATAGCGGCCTCGGAGGCAGCTAAAGAAGCAGTTTGGTTAAGAATGTTCATCAGCGGATTAGGCGTCCCGAATGCTGAGGATCCTATTACTCTCTATTGTGATAACAATGGGGCCATTGCCAACTCTAGGGAACCTCGAAAGCACAGTAAGTCGAAGCATGTAGAGAGAAAATCTGGGTGATCAACGATTTTGTCGATAGAGGGGACATTTCCGTCAAGAAAATCGCCTCTGCCGATAATCCAGCTGATCCATTCACCAAGACGCTGTCGATTGAAGCTTTTAGTCGACACTTGGAGACTATAGGTATTAGAGACATGTCTCATTTGCTTTAGAGCAAGTGGGAGTGATAGTTTGCTGTATTTTAAATAATAGGGTGTGCTCTAAAACAATTAATCACATGCTTTCGTGCAAGTGGGAGATTGTTAGGTGTGATGCCCGAAAGACAATTTTGTAATTGTTTTATTTAATAAATGAAATGATGTTATATTCATATTTATTATTCTCATATTCACCGATGTGACAATAGTATTTACACTACAGAAAACCCTAAAGTATATCGTTTATGTAATCACTTAACTCAGTGTATGGGATATACACAGGAGGATTGAGTTAGTGAAGATGTACTTAAAATACAATTAGCCCGTAGTGAAGTTAATCGAGAGTATCGGGTCTCTCCTTTAACGTGCTATTAATGCGCCCAGAACACAATAGGTGTGATTGTCTTATCCGGACTTTCGGTTAAGAGAACCTAATGGGGCTTTTATATATGATAGATATATCATATAGGGCTGGACCGATTTGATTAGAGTTCACGATATAATTCCGTAATCGAGAAGTCTTATCGAATCAATCGATGATCATATTTATGGATATATCTTAATCCCGAGGTGATCACATTCAACTGCTTGAATCAGTATGAAGTTTGACTTGACGGTTAAGGATTACACCGAGTCTGTGGTCCGAATTACCCCATCTTGGCATTGTACTGGATTGAGTGAGTAGTCTGTGTTATCACAGATACGGAATCCATTCCTTCAATTTATGGAAGTAGATAGACAATTCCCTTATTTGTTAATCCTAGAAACTAATCGATCGTACGTGTTCATATTACACTGATTAGCTACCAGTGAGTTGTATGAATTAATTGATCACTAGGGGGTTAATGGTAAATAAGGATAAGAGGTTCTAAAAAGGGTTAACGGTAACTTCCCGATTTAGAATGAACAGTCTATGGAGGATTAATCCATATGTAATGATTATATCAATGGACACTTATTATTATTCTCGTGAGGAGATAAATATAATCTTATAATCGGAGGAGTACAGTCACGGGATTATGGTGGCATATTCCTGTGATCGATTTATCGAATATAATTATTCTATAATTATTTATTTGATTTATCGGAGCCGCTGATTATTAGTCCATGGTCCCCGACGTGCCTCCTAATATAGCATAGCTATTCTCGGACGTCGAATCCTAATAATATTAATTTAGTTCTTGTTGGACTTTATTAAAACGATATGTGAATTAATTGTTTAGTGGACTATTAAATTAGTTGGGCTAAATAATTAAATATGTGGAAAAGACATTTTCCATAATCTTGGCCCAATTATTGTGTGATGGCAAAATTAATATTGACAAGGTCAATATTGTTAATTTCGCCCCATGCCTCTTATTTTTGGAATAAGAAATTGTTTTCTTGTGATTAATAAGACATGTGCATAAAATATTTATTGGATAAATATTTATGGTAAATAATAAAGATAAATATTATTCTAGATTTGTTCTAGAATATTATGGAATTATCTTTTATTAAACGGATTTATTTTGTTTGATAAATAAAAATCCTTGGAGGGCTAAGTTTTACTCTCATATATAAAGAGATTTCTCCCAAGCCTTAACACACAATAAAAATTCGACACCCACCTTTTAGTAAGGAGCAAAGAATTTTCGGCCAAGGGAGAGGAGGAAAAATCTTGTAGATTTTTTCCGGGTAGCATATCGGAGGGGTTCGAGTCGAGAATTCCTTCCACCGGGAATTGCTTGGATCACACGATCGGAAGACTGTGGTGCTCTTCACACCTTCACAAGTTCTTCCTAATTGCGGTTCTTCAACTTGGATTTTGAGATCCAAGAGGTATGCTCTATATCCCCCTTGTAGAATAGATCTAGTTATTTTATTACGTGTATTATGTAGATCTAGATCCATAAAATCGCTTCCGTTGCGGATGATATTACTAACAGATTTCCCACGCTGGCTGGAACAGGAATGATGGATCCCAAACTTATGAGGCCCGATTCAAGGAGTTTAGGGAATGAGTGGATTTGGTTTTCAAGTATGGTAAAAGGCCTCCAACTGCTCAAACTGGCTCGTCGTCGCAATCTCAAGCTCCCCCCAGTTCAAATTGAAGATACTTAACTTGTTCTTCTCTTTTAATTCTAATTCAAACATTGCAACTTTTGATGTCGTTGTTCTTGAAACTTGATGTTTTGTTGTTCTCCTATGAGGTTTTTGGAATTTTAATGCCTCTTTGGAACCATTTGTAGATTTCTATAACATGTTTTGCATGATTCTTATAACATGTGTTTGCCTTTATGCCTTTATACTCTGTACCCCCAGTATGACATGTGATTTGCTCTTAAAGCACACGGCATACTTTGCTTTCTCTTTTAAGAGTCATCGACCTGATTTAAGTTCTATTAGTTTAAAATCCGATCTGGGGTCTGATGGCTTAAAACCTGACCTGGAGTCTTATAACGGTCTGATTATTCAGACTTAACGAATTTTCTCTTTTAAGAGTTCTCGTCCTGACCTGGGGTCTTATGGTTAATGACCTGACCTAAGGTCTTAAAGCGGTCTGATTATTCAGACTTAATGAATTTTCTCTTTTAAGAGTTATCGACCTGACCTAAGGTCCGATGGTTACTGACCTGACATGAGGTCTTAAAGCGGTCTGGTTTTTTAGACTTAATGAATTTTCTCTTCTAAGAGTTATCGACCTGACTTGAAGTCTGATGGTTACTGACCTGACCTGAGGTCTTAAAGCGGTCTGATTTTTCAGACTTGATGAATTTTCTCTTTTAAGAGACCTGAGGTCTGATGGTTACTGACCTGACCTGAGGTCTTAAAGAGGTCTGGTTTTTCAGACTTGATGAATTTTCTCTTTTAAGAGTTATCGACCTGACCTGAGGTCTGATGGTTACTGACCTGACCTGAGGTCTTAAAGCGGTCTGATTTTTCAGACTTGATGAATTTTCTCTTTTAAGAGTTATCGACCTGACCTGAGGTCTGATGGTTACTGACCTGACCTGAGGTCTCAAAGCGCTCTGATATTCAGACTTAATGAATTTCCTCTTTTAAGAGTTATCGACCTGACCTGAGGTCTTAAAGCGGTCTGATTTTTCAGACTTGATGAATTTTCTCTTTTAAGAGTTATCGACCTGACCTGAGGTCTGATGGTTACTGACCTGACCTGAGGTCTCAAAGCGGTCTGATATTCAGACTTAATGAATTTTATCTTTTAAGAGTTATCGACCTGACCTGAGGTCTTAAAGTGGTCTGATTTTTCAGACATAGTGAATTTTCTCTTTTAAGAGTTATCGACTTGACCTGAGGTCTGATGGTTACTGACCTGATCTGAGGTCCTAAAGCAGTCTGATTTCTTAGACTTAATGAACATCTCTCTTTTTGAAGAGCTTAACAATAGAATATATTACAGCCACACAACATAATTCAAAAGGTTTAACATAATATCATAATGCATAATAATTTGCAGAGTAAAATGACAATCACTTGCCTTAAACATAAATTTTTTTCAGATTAGCTGCATTCCAACTTCTGGGAATGGTCTTCCTTGTACCATCAGCCAATTGGTATGCTCCCTTTCCATGTACTTTGATGACTTGATAAGGTCCCTCCCAAATAGGACTCAACTTTCCACTTGGTTCTTGTTTGCTGACTTCGTTTTTGTTCAAGACCAGGTCACCAACCTTAAAATAACACTGTTTGACCCTGGAGTTATAGTATTGGGATACTTGCTGCTTATATTTAGCCATCCTGATCAAAGCAACATCCCTCTTTTCCTCCAACTCATCTTTAGCATGCCTCATTTCTTCATCCTGGGTCTACTCATCGTGCAGTGTCGTTCTAGGAGATGGCAGCCCAATTTCTGCTGGTATAACAGCTTCACATCCATACGCTATGGAGAATGGAGTTTCACGTGTTGAAATATTCGGGGTAGTCCTGTAGGCCCAAAGGATATTTTGTAAGTGTTCTACCCAATGCTTTCCTTCTTGTTCTAGCCTTTTCTTCAAACCAACTTTGATCTGCCTGTTAGTTTGTTCTACCTGTCCGTTGGCTTGTGGGTGACCAACAGAAGTGAAATGCTGCGTTATGCCCAGATCAGTACACCACTCTTTAACCCCGCTGTCCTCAAATTGAGTACCATTGTCTGAGATTATTGTCTTTGGTATCCTATATCTGCATATTAGGTTCTTCCATAAGAATTTCTGGATCTGTTTGGCTGTGATGGTAGTTAATGGTTCAGCCTCTACCCATTTAGTGAAATAATCAACAACTACGACTAAGAACTTGTAACCTCCTGGTGCTACAGGTAGTGGCCCCACCAGATCTACGCCCCATTGATCAAAGGGCCAGGTCGAGATTACTGGGGCTAGGTTCTCAGGTGGTTGGTGAGATAGGTTACTGTTGAGAATACAGCACTCTGCCCGCCTATGTGCCTTCAACCCATGCCGCTGTGAAGGTGTGGTATAAGGAAATAAAGTAGCACCTTTACTAACACCAATTGGTTTTAGTACAACGGTAAGCGCTTGATCCTAAAAACTGGTAGCAGAGCGGGTCATGGGTTCGAATCCCGGCAACAGTATTCTGTGGTAAACCACGGTTGAGTGGGTAGCAGGTGCTGAGGGGGAGATTGTTGGGAATATAGCACTCTGCCCGCCTATGTGCGTTCAACCCATGGCGCTGTGAAGGTGTGGTATAAGGAAATAAAGTAGCACCTTTACTAACACCAATTGGTTTTAGTACAACGGTAAGCGCTTGATCCTAAAACCTATCGTTGGTCATTTGGAAAGGCTAACACAAGTTTAGAGGGAGGGGGTGAATAATGATGACGGTCAAATTATATCCGTAAAAGTCATCAACATTGACCTTAAATCGAGATTAATAATATATATTTTATATTAAATCACATGTTTATATTGATTATTTAATGTTATGTGATTTATAATTTATAAATTGGTATTTATCTGTTTTTATTATATAATTTGGTATTTATCCATTTTTTAATATATGATTTATTTTGGGATAAATATTTATTTTGTAGATTGAGATAATTTTTGGAGGATAATTGCAAATGTAAGAATTAAATTACAAGATAAATCCAAGCAAACCCGGATGCATTGAAGATAAAGATCGGATAAGCACGAAAAGAGGAGTAAGGCATGACAAGAGCCGGGAAGCCAATCCAAAGAGTGGCGCCGACTTGGGGGGACGCACAAGGGGGACGCATTTTTGCTTCTGAGATCGGCCGGGAGTTATCTCTAGTTGTTTTGATATTTTGAAGTATATCTCTTAATTAGATTGAACCCCTATAAATAGAGATGTAGACTACACACCATATACACCTTAGACACTTCTCACAATTCATAATAGAATCCTTAGTTTTTCTCAGAGTTGTTTTTTACAAGTTCTGCAATTATGTAAGTTCTTGTATTTATTTTCTCTTAGTTTTTATAATTAATTCCCCAATTATTATTTATCGTTTGAGGTTGTTCGTTCTTCACCGAACGATGTAGATCTAAGGATACGATATGAGGCAGTGGGGATTCCTTGTCTATGAGGATCCACATGCCCAGATCTGTTATCCGGTGACCTATAGATGACTTTGGTATGACCAACAATCGTGTTTATAGTAGATCTATATAATTGCTTTATGAATCTCTATTTTATCCGTTACGTATGTAGAAATGCTAAGATTTACTTGTTCGTCGCGTCAATCTAGCCACGTCTTTATGGTGTGATGTCCATTTAGAATTTCTTATCTTAGTAGGTATGGCTACGGCTACGTTGCTCGTCTGTTTTAATTAGCGTATGATTAGAAAAATACCAATATAGGGCTCCTAGGTCGGCTCATGAATCTTCCGGGACTTTCAGCGAGATCTAGATATGTTCTGTATTAGGGAATTGTGCACACCTAGTTATACGTAAATCGTAGATTAACATGATACCTAAAAAGTTAGTGTTAATGGGACAGAGACTGATGCGATCGCTTAGGAAGTACGCCTAATCACAGGAATGTTGCCTAGGTGAGGAATACGGTTAATATCAGCATCCCTAGTTTTGTAAGTGAGCAAGTTATTTGAGATGGAGGCCTAAAAAGAAGAGTCACGTACTGTAGCATTGTGATCTAGATGGCCTACCCGGAGCTAGATCTAGTTTAGGGGATGACTCCCGTAGCCAATATAAAAGAAAAACGGATAGGATTATTATTTATTGAGTCTAGCTTAATTATATAGAATCTCTAGATCCAAACGATAATCTAATAATTGGGGAAGTTAATTACGTTGTTTATGTGTTGTGTTGTGTCGAGTCCGTTATCTTTCGTGTCTTTTGTTGGTCGTAGACAACTTTATATCCTTGATATGAATAATTAATTGTTTGTATATAAATGATCCACAATTAGTTCCCTGTGGGATCGACCTTGATTCGCTATAGCTATACTACGATGGACCTAGTCCTCTTGCTAGTATTGGTTTATGGTGGTCAAGTATTTTATTATCACTTGATCTACGTCATCAAGTTTTTGGCGCCGTTGCCGGGGAACCAACGGTCAATTTTATATATAAATAATTTTTTATTCATGTTAAGTTTTCTGTTTTAGAGTCTGTTTTTTACGTTTTTGAGTCCCTCTGGTTGTCTGCTCTGTGTAAAAAATTCCAGATTCAAAAAAAAAAAACTGGTCTCGCCCCCAGCGAGACTGCCTCTCGTTGCCAGCGATCCAATCACTTTTTCTGGGATTTCGTGTGTCTGTTTATCTCCGTATGTTTAATCCGTAGGTCTGATAGCAGCATGGAAAACCATGTTAAAGTCAGTCTACGGTCTGTTTGTTTTTTGTTTTTCTTCTGTTTGCAGAAACCAGGGAAGCCATAATCTGAGTCAGTAATTTTTTGTGAGCGCTGAGAAAAGAACCCAGCAACATGTGGAACTATTAATCTACGATGGGAAGAGCAATGGAAGCAACACCTTTAAAGCACCAAGATGGCTCCGAGAAAATAAATATTAAAAGGTTCGAATTATAAGTTAGTCTTTACATGAACCTGAGTATGAATCTTAGCCCGGAGTTGGTTTGTAAGATTAATTTTATTAGTGTGGAATGTTCTGCCCCAAATCTATCTCATCTAGAGGGTGTATGGAAACATGTAGTCATTGAAAGGAAGCAGTTAATAAAGAGTTCCTCGTAGTTTTGTTAAAATCTCTTTGTCCTATGCATGAGATTGCTTCTACTGGCCATGGAAGCAACAATTTGTGTAGTTTTAAGGATTCACAATCTAAAGAAGACGTTGAGTTTTGAGAGAGCATAATGAAGCAACATTATAGAGGATATGATTAAAATGGGTCCCTAGGACTAAATCTGCCTAGAATTCACTAATTCCTAAAAGGAGAGCCGAGGTAAGAGCTTTGAATAAATGGTATGGATAAATGTCGTTCTCTAGGTCTCACAACCAAGGGAAGGATATTAATCCACAAACACGACGAGCCCACCTCATATAGTGCTCAAGGGGTAAACATCTGGCGATCCAAGAAGGATGACTGACAAGGATACTTTTTGGAAAGTCGAGCTGAGGACTTTAAACTCAAAACTACTTCTTTAAAACCCTTAGGATTTCCTTTTAGTTTTTTAGGTTTTGCTTTCTTTAAGTCAAATAAGAGTAACATGACATATGTTGAGGTTTTTTAGTTTCCCGTTTTCCGATGGCCATTAGGCTAAGGATGTGCAAAACCTTTTTAACTCAATATAGGCAACGTGAAGTAGAGTTCCTTATGAGTGTCAAGAAACTGCTAAAGAGAAGGAAATTTAGCAATCAACCTTAAGATGGAAGCATTGAGAGAACTTGAGAATTACTAAAAATGTAATAGAGAATGATTGGTGCGAACAAGAACGCTTTTTGGTCAACTCCCAAAACTTTTTAGAATGGCGAACCGAGTGAAAATCCAAAGTGGTGTGCAGTTAGTTCTGCAACTATCCTTATCTTTCCCTTTACACTTTTTCACCTTCAAAATTTTCGATCCTCTCACCAATCTGCCCCAACATTTCACATTTCTAACCATTCTTTCATTCCCTATCTTTCTCTCCATCTATTTCACTCTCCCACCCTAGCCCAATCCCTTTAACACTTCCTACCCAACAAATTTCCTCAACCAATTTCAACCCACCCATAATCCCAATGTCTTACCCACCCTTTATCTTTTCTTACCATCCTTATATATATCTTTTTCTAAACCCATCATTCTCTCAACCTCCATTTTTTACCAAATACCCTTGTGTTGCTGAATTAGAAATATTGCTAAGTTTTAATGATTATCTTTTATCATTTTGGTTTTCATGATCCTAGCTGGGTAAGTGTAGCTCTGACCCTAGCTCGATTTTAAAGTTTTTGGTTCGATCAAAACTTATCTTCCTTCTGGAAGTTTTAAATTTCACATTTTTCCGCCTATTCCGGCATTTCTAGATGATGAGTTTTGTTCTACAAATATCACACCGATCCGACCTTGTTGATGTCGCTGAGAACTTCTACGTGCTGAATTGGGTAATTAGTACTTTTGAGGAGTAGCTACATCTCCCCAAGTTGTTATTCTGTCATTCCAACAAGAAGATTCTTCCCCGACTATCTGTTCCTATCTTTCACCACTAGGTCCCATCCAATCTGTTATACCTTACCAAGTTTCTCTTAACACTGGATTGAATACTTGGTTGATCCAGTCAACCTCGTGTTTTCCCACATGGGGTAATTCTTTTTTATCTTTGTGTTCTCCACCCGGTTTTAAGAATATTTAAGCGGAGGAGGTTATCGATGAAGACTATAATCTTTTGTTGATTGTTTATTTTTCTTTCTATTTAGTATTTTTCTTAGAAATCGTGTCTGAACGGGTCGTTTTATCACTTTGGTTTTCCTTGTCATTGGTTGTATAAAATAAAGTGGCTTAATTTGTTTTTGGATATTTTATATCTAATTACTGCCACATTATTTTATAACTTCCATTGACTTGTTAGTAACAATTTCGTGGAGTTTCTGTTTGGTTTGCTTTACGAGGTTTTTGTTTGCTTCTCCACGACGTGCTTGGATTACTCCGATATTATGCCTTTACTTGCGAGCCGTTTCCAGAGCTAAGTCTTTTTCTTAAATTCTCATTTTCTTTGTCATTGAGGACAATGCCAAGTTTAAGTGGGGGGTTGGAGACTTAGCTATGATGGGTTATAATTGAAAATTGAATGAAACGGTGAAAAGTTGAGAAATTTTGAAAAATGCCAAATTCATTATCTCGTACCCTTAGAATTGTGAGTTCTTAACTTTGAATTAGTAAGAAAGGAACCGAGTTGCATGATTACGTGATTATATTATACTTATGTGAAGTAAATTTAAGGATATTCATGCCGATTGTTGCAAGTAGTTATTTATTATTCGATTACTCAATCTTTGAATCGACTATTACCGCACGAATCATAATAACTTGAAGAATTATGTGTACATTGCGTAGATGATTGGTTATGCAAACCTAGAGTCGATATTTATCTGCTGATGTATTCTTATCTTCTGGCCATCAAAGCGGAGTAATAAGCTTGAGAATTATCTGTGTTTTGACAATAAGTTAAACACTGGACTTGTAGTAACATTACCAAAGTAGCTTCGCGCTTGTGGTAATATTCAATGTTATTGACCCATCCGTGAACGTGGATTATTGCAATGCATAATTTAATTTTAAAGCAAGTTTCCTTCTCGAGATGTGTTAATGCTTGAAGTTATGAAAATGCGAATAAAGTCAAATTTTTAAGAGGCTTTGAGTGATTTCTCGGCCTCCGAGTCCAAAAAACCTTATGGATGACGCTCGGGCTTATTGCACCATGTCTTTAACCATTGCGAGGCTTAAGAAGTGGGAATGCCGATGTTGGTAGGTTAAGACTGCGAAGTTAGCATAAACTTTAATCTTGCCACGAATATATAAAACCAAATGGACATGCACACATCACTTCGATTCATAACGAGTGGTGAGTAATAGATACCTTATGAGCACGAATGGTATGAGTTGACTCGAGTTTCTTATGTAAGTATGACTTGACCATGGAAAATGTTGTCTTGGTAAATACTTATTGATGCTTTGTTCGGGACGATCAAAGTCTAAGTGGGGGGTAGTTGATGACGGTCAAATTATACCCGTAAAAGTCATTAACGTTGACCTTAAATCGAGATTAATAATATATATTTTATATTAAATCACATGTTTATATTGATTATTTAATGTTATGTGATTTATAATTTATAAATTGGTATTTATCCATTTTTATTATATAATTTGGTATTTATCCATTTTTTAATATATGATTTATTTTGGGATAAATATTTATTTTGTAGATTGAGATTATTTTTGGAGGATAATTGCAAATGTAAGAATTAAATTACAAGATAAATCCAAGAAAATCCGGATGCATTGAAGATAAAGATCGGATAAGCACGAAAAGAGGAGTAAGGCATGACAAGAGCCGGCAAGCCAATCCAGAGAGTGGCGCCGACTTGGGGGGAAGCACAAGGGGGGCGCATTTTTGCTTCTGAGATCGGCCAGGAGTTATCTCTAGTTGTTTTGATATTTTGAAGTATATCTCTTAATTAGCTTGAACCCCTATAAATAGAGATGTAGACAACACACCATATATACCTTAGACACTTCTCACAATTCATAATAGAATCCTCAGTTTTTCTCAGAGTGGTTTTTTACAAGTTCTGCAATTATGTAAGTTCTTGTATTTATTTTCTCTTAGTTTTTATAATTAATTCCCCAATTATTATTTATCGTTTGAGGTTGTTCGTTCTTCACCGAACGATGTAGATCTAAGGATACGATATGAGGCAGTGGGGATTCCTTGTCTATGAGGATCCACACGCCCAGATCTGTTATCCGGTGACCTATAGATGACTTTGGTATGACCAACAATCGTGTTTTTAGTAGATCTATATAATTGCTTTATGAATCTCTATTTTATCCGTTACGTATGTAGAAACGCTAAGATTTAGTTGTTCGTCGCGTCAATCTAGCCACGTCTTTATGGTGTGATAGTCCATTTATAATTTCTTATCTTAGTAGTTATGGCTACGGCTACGTTGCTCGTCTGTTTTAATTAGCGTATGATTAGAAAATACCAATATAGGGCTCCTAGGTCGGCTCGTGAATTGATCTTCCGGGACTTTCAGCGAGATCTAGATATGTTCTGTATTAGGGAATTGTGCACACCTAGTCATACGTAAATCGTAGATTAACATGATACCTAAAAAGTTAGTGTTAATGGGATAGAGACTGATGCAATCGCTTAGGATGTACGCCTAATCACAGGAATGTTGCCTAGGTAAGGAATACGGTTAATATCGGCATCCCTAGTTTTGTAAGCGTGCAAGTTATATGAGATGGAGGCCTAAAAAGCGAAGTCACGTAATGTAGCATAGTGTAGATGGCCTACCCGGAGCTAGATCTAGTTTAGGGGATGACTCCCGTAGCCAATATAAAAGAAATACGGATCGGATTAGTAGTTATTGAGTCTAGCTTAATTATATAGAATCTCTAGATACAAACGATAATCTAATAATTTGGGAGGTTAATTACGTTGTTTATGTGTTGTGTCGTGTCGAGTCCTTTATCTTTCTTGTCTTTTGTTGGTCGTAGACCACTTTATGTCCTTGATATGAATAATTAATTTTTTGTATATAAATGATCCACTATTGGTTCCCTGTGGGATCGACCTTGATTCGCTATAGCT
Organism: Gentiana dahurica var. dahurica; assembly: GCA_024500145.1. Taxonomy (NCBI): domain Eukaryota; kingdom Viridiplantae; phylum Streptophyta; class Magnoliopsida; order Gentianales; family Gentianaceae; genus Gentiana; species Gentiana dahurica. The sequence goes on from CM044906.1 coordinate 57,144,490, forward strand.
GTACTACGATGGACCTAGTCCTCTTGCTAGTATTGGTTTATGGTGGTCAAGTATTTTATTATCACTTGATCTACGTCATCAAATAAACTTGTCACCAAAAACTTTCCCAAAACTGAAAGTGCCCCAGGAACTGAGTTTTTCAAAAACTCAAACTGAAGCTTAATTCAGTTTTGTTCATATCCTTTAAACTTGCATAGGAGTTCAACTAACTCAACTGAGTATAAGTCAAGACTGACTTATTCTTAGTCTAGTTAACTGGCAGTGGATAAAACTAGCCTTTATATTAACAAACATATAATTATAACTGTTACGAAATAAATGAATGCGTAAAGTATATAATCAAGAGTTATAGAGGTTCCAGGTGGTGTAATCCTGTACGTCCTCTCTTCCCCTGTGATGCGGAGGAAAATTCCACTAGAAATTCTTTGAGATGGCCTGGTTACAAAAAGTTCTAAACTGATAGTCCTTGATTAATCCCTAGCTTCACAATCTAAACACTTGTAGAACATGTAGAATTGCTGCTCTTCAATTGTTTGAAACACTGGTCCTTGGAGGGTTGAATTGCCTCTTCACCAGCTCATCACAACCACAGTCTTCCTGACTGCACTCAACTGCCCCTCACACCTTCTTGGTGTTTCACAGTCTCAACCTTTGATGAAATCAAAGTTGAGACTTGAATCAATAACTATGATTCAATTATGATTTGAGCTTTTCTTCTAGATAAGTAAGTTATGCAGGGCTCTGTGTTTTTCAAATAATAGATCTTGATTCTGTTTGAAAGCTCTTAAACACTTGAAGAAACTTCTTGATTTTGCGATTAAGCACTTGGCAGGAATTCTTTTGAAATTGGCTTTCCCCCTTAATTTGATCATTCTTGACTAGATAGATTCTTGTTATTTCTCCTGCTCTCCCTTTTGGTTGTTGTAAGGGTAGTCTATTTATAGGGGTTTGTCTAACGTTTATCCTGCTTGCATCTCATAATGGCTAGATTTTGTGACCGTTCTGCTGTGTCAGTATTTCATCCAATAGAATGGCTTCCTTTATAACGTTCGACTGTACTATAAGTTTATTGGATGACTGACATGTAGAACTGAGTTTCCTTGTCAGTTTTACACTGAGTTTATCAAGTGTCAGTTTCCTAGCTGAACTGGAGCATTAACTGATATTTTACTCTCCTTCAAATATTAGTACTCTAGTTTTTCATCTGATTATAATTGACTTAATCAGAGTACACCATAAAAAATTATCTTCCAAGAATTCATTATCCTTATGATTCTTAGGTCTTCATACAAGATCCATAAAGTTAGTTCAGGTCACCAAAATCTTGCCTGAAGTCTAACTTTATAGTCTCGACTTGAAATCTTCATAACTGAGTTTGAACCCTCAGTTCTTCAGTCTTCTATAACTGAGTCTGTGACCCTCAGTTCTTTAATCTTCAATATAAGCCAACTGAGTCTGTGTCCCTCAGCGAACTTATCTTCTCCAATTTTACGTTGGTGTGCTCTACTTTAACTAATTTACAGTTTCTTATTGAATCTCAGTTTAACTAAATCTCAGTTCCCGGTCTAGAACTATTACAGTGCTTGTCTGATTTAACCTATACAAATATCAGACTCTATAAAATCCTATACATTAATATCTTGACATCTTTTTGCTTTGCACTATAACAGCTAGTTATGACACTTTATCAATGGGGTTAATAAAAGTAACTGATGAATCATCATCAAAACAAAATATTTATTTCCAACAGTTTCCCCCTTTTGATGATTTCAATACCCTCCTTAAAAGCAATGCAAAAAAGATTAAATCGAATACAGTAAATAACATAACGAACTGAGAAACTGAGGATTTATTTGATAACTGAGTTATAGTGCTGGGTAATACAATACAATACAATAAAAAGAACTAAATGACAGTTTCTTTTTACTTGATAGTTAAACTAAATTGATTATCATAGGCTTCCGCAATAGTTCTCATAGCATCATTTGTTGCTGTGCTTTCAATTCCATGAATGGTTGCCCATATATTCCAAGATTCTGATAAGTTGTGCTTGCTGAAAATTTTGCTTTTGAAAAGAACTGCGAAAGTGAAGACAATTGTCCTTAGTCTTTCACTGGTGGCCGTTTTCAATAGATTCTGAATAAATTCAGGTTCAGCCTTTTCAACTTTATCTGACTGTCTATCTAGAATTCCATTCTTTTCCCATTTCTTGAGTTTATTAAGGTAGTGCATGAGCACCTTCTGCATATGTAGAAATGATTCTAGAAATTCTTCTCTTGATACTCCTTCTTTCGTTGGTAAATCTTTGAATATACCATAGAGACGAGAATCCAAGCCAACTCTTTTGTCAGTCGGTTCTGAATACTTAACGATCAGTTCCATCTCCTCATCAGTGAATTCTTCTTTAGCTTTCTTCAGTTCATTCAGTTTGTCATCAACGTTTGTAAGGACTTGTGGAATCTCAGTTGCATGTACTTTAAACATATCCAAACTTTCCCCCTTATTGACATCATCTTTATGAATCAGGGTTCTGATATAAGTGTTCAGATTTTGCTGAGTTGATGCCAATATGGTTTGAGCTACAACAGAATCCTTCATGCCTAGTTCCATTAATACCATTCTATCAGCCAAATTGTTGAGAATACTTTCCCATCTATCTTGAGTTTCATCTCTTCTTGCGTCATTCTCAATGGTTGTCTTCCAAATCTCAATCAAAGTATTTTGACAGTTATCAGTGATGGTATCCATCTTCTTTTCAAGTTTGGTTCTTTCCTCTTGACTAGCTTCTAAGGACTTCAGAATAAGCTGTTGTCATCCTTTTGAATTCTGATTATCTCATTGTGATAAAACTTAATGAGATCAACCTGAGTAGGAACATCTTGTGAGCTTCCGGCTTGTTGGACATTGTTTTACTTTGTCTCAACTCCAGTTGATTTAGCTTGTGTGAGTGGTGAGACAACTTGCTTCAGTTTTTCTCTATATACTGCCGATCTTCTTCTTTCTTCAGATTGTTTCCTAGCTTCTTCCAGGTTTGATTGACCAACATTTTTGCGGGTGATAAATGAACATTAAATTCTTCATCCGATTCTTCTCCATCCATGTTTTCCACTATTCTTGCTATTTCTAGCAAAGACTTGTCTATAGGAGATTCATAACCTTTTTTTCTTCTTGTTGTGCATCAGACATATTTTTTGAACTAGAGCTTTCACTAGATTCTTCAGAACTACTAGACTCGTCTTCAGTAGTCTGATCAGTTTCAGTCCTCTTTTCTTGTAAAGAAGCTAAAATCCTTTTTTTGCAAATTGGCATCATCCTGAGAATCATCATTATTATCATCTTTTGTGGAACTTCATCCAGTTGTGACTTCCTTCCAATAACTGTTTCTGATCAGTGTATATCCTTGATTCAGGAATTCTTCGGTATTGATTATCTCTGATAGACTTGTAATGTTGTATAAATCAAATACCCATTTTTCAGTAGCTTCCATTTCTATTAGCTGACTCCTTTAATTGGCAATGGAACTAAATTTCCAGGTTTGATATTTGCGCAATCGCTCATAATCAGCTGACATTAATTCTCCATGATCTGTTGAGGGCTTAGATTGAGTAACAATATCTCTTGATTCTCCTGTGACTTCCTGACCACTTTCTAAAATAACATCTTCAGTTTGCATAGGGTCAGTTTTTGCAATATCTTCAGTTTGCATAAGATCAATGCTACTGGTTCCTCCTTCACTAGTTTTTGGGGTTACTGATGACTCTTTTTCAATGGCTGAGACTGAGATTTTTAGCTCAGTTTCAAAAACTTCCTCACTTACATGTTCTTCAGCAACTTGTTTTTCAGCAGGCTCAGGTTCCAATTCAGTAATTGGAACTTCTTTCACTAATCATTCAATGAGTTCTTCTTCATTGACTTGCTCATCCAAGTTAATGACTTTTGTTGATCTTGAGTCTACTTTGGCTCCTTTTTCCACAGATTGAGAAGCTAAAAATCCTTTAGCTGATTCTTCAAGTTCTAATCTGGAAAAGGATCTGGATTTTGAAAGTAACGAAAGCATGTACAATGTTGTTTTATCAACCAATCTTTCATCACTGTTAGATTCTTCGTCATCATGTTCAACTCTCAGGGTCTGTTCCCCCTGAGTCTCAGCTTCTTTCTGTAATTCGGTTTCAACATTTTGTTCTTTGTTGACAGATTCAGTTTCCTTTGTAATTTCAACTTCCTGTGAATGTGAAACTGGTTCTTGAATAGGTAAAGCTTCAGTTATTGGTGTTGGGGTGGATTCAGCAAGAATAACTTCAGTTCTTCTTATATGTGATGATCCTTCAGCAACTGATGTACCAAATGTTGGTGAAACAAGATCAGATATATTTTTCTCTAAATCTTCCAATTGTTTTCTTCTTTCCCTTAATTCTTCAACATGTTCCAACGCTTCATCTCCAGTTACAGTTTTCTTTGATTTCTTGCTTTTCTTCCTTTTAGGTTCATTTACAGAACCTTCAGCTTTCCTTTTTCCAGCTTTCTCTTCTTTAACAACAATCTTCCTATCGGCAATTGGTGTTTCTTTTCTCTTTCCGATTCCAAAATGGTCGAGTATTCTTTGGACATCAATGCAAGAGTCTCTTTGTGATGAAAACGTCCTTTATTGACATCGGTCTTCTTCTTGGGTACGTCATATGATTGTGCCACTAGTTGGTCAAATAAGTATCTTTGCCAATTGAAACTTTCTCCAAACCAAATTACATAAAGTAAATCCAACTTTGCTCCAGATAGATTGATAAAGTTTCCTGCATTTCCAATTATGAAATTTGCCAACATCTTTGAGAGAAAATTGAATTTTGGTTTGAGTAGACTAGTGCTCCCGGTCTGTGAAACTGCAGATTCTGCTTTAATTGCTATATCTTTCCATAGTTTTTCCTTTTGTTCTTTGGTCAACTTGATGGCTGCTGATCCTCCAGACTTGTCAAACCCAAAGATTTCTACAATTAGATCTTCGGTGACCTTGATCTGCTTGCCATTGACATCAGTGTTATAAGTGTGTGTGTCTTCTCCTTCTATAGTTGTATTTCCAAATTCATAGAAGACTCCAATGCTTTCCAGACATACACTTTTCAGATCGATGTTGAATACATCATCCAATCCTTTGATTTTCTGAATTTTTGCTGCAAAAGTTTTGGCTAGAGTTTGATCAGTATATTTTGCAATAAACTGGTCAAGAGATATGATCATTCCGGGTTCAACATGAGTCAAAGCCATTGTTTTCTAAATTTGATAGAATTTGAAAATTTTGAAGATTCAGAAAGTAAATTCAAAATGCGAGTGTAAAGAATTATAAAAGAAAATTGTGGGTTATTTATAATTTGTAGGAAAGGTAGTTAAGAATAGGGTGGGACTCAAAACGTCTCATCATAAATGTTTTGAGATTGCGAAAAGAAGGATGAGTGGAAAATATGGACGGTTTAGATTTAGAAGGACCACGTCTTTTCTTGACGTTTGTAGCTAGATTGAGGTGAGTAGGGTAGATGAGGTGTATCTATAGCTGTATACATTCAGTCTTGTCCTTATACTGAATTCAAAAACTCAGTTGTGAACAAAACACAGTTTTTCTGTTTTCAGTCATCAATAATTTCCTGCAAAACAAATTAAGAAATTTTTGGTACCCATATTTGTTTGGGTCCAAACTGGTTAGTTTTTGATGATATAATTTTATTTTTGACTTTGTACCTCTCTTGGTATTTTGACTGAGTAAAGTCAGTTTTCACAAGCTTTTCCGGTTTTGTCCAGATAGTTTTTGGTTCGTTCAGTTTGTGAAACTGATGTGAAGGTTCATTCCAATCTTCATCAGTGGGAAATAATCTTCATTTCCTTCTGAGTTTATAACTCCATGAATGATCTTCATTCTTGGATGGATATGACTTGAAGATTTTTCTTACTGATCTCTGATCATTTTTGCCTTTTTCAACCTTCTGAGTCTTCCTGTAAAATCTGTTGGCTTGGTGCATTTTACCAACTGATTTTTCAGTTCTCTCAGTTTGGGCATTGGGCTGTGCTAAGTTTGTATCAGTTCTAATAACTTTATCAGTTTTCTGAGATCCTGACAGTTGTGCAGTCACAAATTTTAATGCAACTGAACTTGGTCTGAACTTAGAATTATTCTGATTATCAAACCCTAAACCAGATCTGTCTCCAAACGGTTTTCCAGGTTTGAACTGAATACCGGGAATTGGATCAACTGATGATTATGTGATGTTTATTACTTTTGTCAATTCAACAGTTGGTCGAATTTCCTTAATTCCATTATTAGTTTTAATTAAATTGATCTCAGCATTCAATCTCGAAATTTTAGTTTTCAATAACTTTTTCTCCTTTTTGACATTCTCATAATTCTTTTGAATTACCTCTAATTACTTTATGAGTGTGTTCAAGGTTTCATTGAAATCTTCATTTTTCTGATTGTTCATTGCAGTGTGAGTTCTGGATGTAGATGCAATTACCTCTGGATTTTTGATAGATAAATTTTATGTCGAGGAATTATCATCAATTAAAATTTGCTTCCCTTTTCATTAACTTTTGCATGTGTTGCTCCTAGCAGTATGATTTCCTCATCACTTTCACCTCCATAACTTATGGGTAAAACATCATCTTTGGCCTTTGCGTTGGGTGGATCTTTAGTCAGTGTTTCTTCTATATAATCAGTTACTCGTAGCAACTCTTTTTCTGCTTCTTCTGAAAGATCACTTAGGGATGGAAATCCTCTTGATTCATCTTTATATGTGTTAAAGTCAATATCTTCATCATAACTGAAATGAGGTTCTGGATTTGTGTGAGAACTTGTAGTACTGAATCTTTCAAACACTTGATCCTGAAAATCATAAACAACATTTTGCAAATAGTCAGTCAGGGGGTTGTTCAGCCAGCTTCTAATTCTAGATGTATCCATTTAATCTCAATAAGGTACTTCTAAGACTGATACAATAAGGGGTCTTCAACAACTGGTTGCTCTGATATCAATTGTAAGTATCGGAAATAACTGATGGTCAGTTACTTCAAGCAAACAGATATTGGGATTCAGTAATGGATCTCTTCAAAACAGAAGCACCGCTCTGATACCAATTGTTGGTCCCTTGGAAAGGCTAACACAAGTTTAGAGGGGGGGGGGGGTGAATAAACTTGTCACCAAAACTTTCCCAAAACTGAAAGTACCCCGGGAACTGAGTTTTTCATAAACTCAAACTGAAGCTTAATTCAAGTTTGTTCCTATCCTTTAAACTTGCATAGGAGTTCAGCTAACTCAACTAAGTATAAGTCAAGACTGACTTATTTTTAGTCTAGTTAACTGGCAGCGGATAAAACTAGCCTTTATATTAACAAATAGATAATTATAACTATTACGAAATAAATGAATGCGTAAAGTAAATAAGCAAGAGTTATAGAGGTTCCAGGGGGTGTAATCATGTACGTCCTCTCTTCCCATGTGATGCGGAGGAAAATTCCACTAGAACTTCTTTGAGATGGCCCGGTTACAAAAAGTTCTAAACTGATAGTCCTTGACTAATCCCTAGCTTCACTATCTAAACACTTGTAGAACAGGTAGAATTTCTGCTCTTCAATTGTTTGAAACACTGGTCCTTGGAGGGTTGAATTGCCTCTTCACCAGCTCATCACAACCACAGTCTTCCTGACTGCACTCAACTGTCCTTCACACCTTCTTGGTGTTTCACAGTCTAAACATTTGATGAAATCAAAGTTGAGACTTGAATCAATAACTATGATTCAAATGTGATTTGAGATTTTCTTCCAGATAAGTAAGTTATGCACGGCTCTGTGTTTCTTCAAATAATACATCTTGATTCTGTTTGAAAGCTCTTAAACTCTTGAAGAAACTTCTTGATTTTGCGATTAAGCACTTGGCAGGAATACTTTTGAAATTGGCTTTCCCCCTTAATTTGATCTTTCTTGACTAGATAGATTCTTGTTATTTCTCCTGCTCTCCCTTTTGGTTGCTGTAAGGGTAGTCAATTTATAGGGGTTGGTCTAACGTTTATCCTGCTTGCATATCATAACGGCTATATTTTGTGACCGTTCTGCTGTGTCAGTATTTCATCCAATAGAATCGCCTCCTTCATAACGTTCAACTGTACTATCATTTTATTGGATGACTGACATGTAGAACTGAGTTTCCTTGTCAGTTTTACACTGAGTTTATCAAGTGTCAGTTTCCTAGCTGAATTGGAGCATTAACTGAGATTTTACTCTCCTTCAAATATCAGTACTCCAGTTTTTCATCTGATTATAATTGACTTAATCAGAGTATACCATAGCAAATTATCTTCCAAGAATTCATTATCCTTATGATTCTTAGGTCTTCATACAAGATCCATAAATTCTGTTCAGGTCACCACAATCTTGCCTGAAGTCTAACTTTACAGTCTCGATTTGAAATCTTCATAACTGAGTTTGAACCCTCAGTTCTTCTGTCTTCTATAACTGAGTCTGTGACCCTCAGTTCTTCAATCTTCAATATAAGCCAACTGAGTTTGTGTTCCTCAGCGAACTTATCTTCTCCAGTTTTACGTTGGTGTGCGCTGCTTTAACTGATTTACAGTTTCTTATTGAATCTCAGTTTAACTAAATCTCAGTTCCCAGTCTAGACCCATTACAGTGCTTGTCTGATTTAACCTTTACAAATATCAGACTCTATAAAATCTTATACATTAATATATAGACATCCTTTTGCTTTGCACTATAACAGCTAGTTATGACACTTCATCAAAGGGGTTAATAAAAGTAACTGATGAATCATCATCAAAACATAAATTTTATTTACAACAGTTACCATGAACCTGACATGACCTGCATGCCAGGACTAAATCCTCTGCGTCATGCTGCATATTTGGCCAATAGTAGCCAAACAACCTGCATTTTCGAGCCAAAGCCCTTGATCCCATATGGTTTCCACAGATCCCCAAATGAATTTCTCTCAACAGGTAGTTGCCTTCTTCTACAGTAACACAACGTAACCAAGGGGATATAAAGGATTTTCTATACATGATATCTTTGAAAAGGGCTTACCTATCAGATAAGCGCTGGATTTTGCGAGCTTGCATTTTGTCCTCTGGTAACTGGCTATTTTACAAATAAGCTACAATGGGATCCATCCATGTTTCCCTCTGTGTGATCGGTTGTACCTCAGATGCTTCATAGCTGCGTTGATTCAATTGTTCGATTAGAACCTTCTTGTTTGATAAAAAATTTGATGCTAACTTGGACAGGGCATCTGCTCGAGTATTCTACGATCTGGAGACCTGCTCCATCTGAACTTCTTGAAACTGATTTATCTTCGACTGGGCCAGAGATAAGTACATTTTCATGGGCTCCTCATTTGCTCCATACTCTCCACTGATGTGGTTTACTACCAGTTGAGAATCACTGTAGACCCTAAGCTGCTGAGCTCCCAATTTTAGAGCTAAGTTCAAACCTGTAATCAATGCTTTATATTCTGCTTCGTTATTGGTTGCGTAAAAGTTAAAGTGCAAAGCATAAGGAAATTCTTCACCCATTGGACTTATGAGGAGGAGACCTGCTCCTGACCCGTTCTTGCTAGAAGCTCCATCAACGAATAGCTTCCATTGGCCTGACTCTTTTGGACATATATGTTGATCAATAGAAATGGACTTTTCTTCTGCTAGAAAATCTGCCAAAGCTTGAGCTTTTATAGCAGTTCTTGGCTTGTACTCTAAATCAAAACCTGCCAACTCGATGACCTATTTGGCTAAACGACCTGAAGTATCTGGCCTGCTCAATATCTGCTTTACAGGTTGATCAGTTAGGACGACGACCGGGTGACTTTGAAAATAAGATCTTAATTTCTTGGAGGCATGAACTAATTCTAGGACAAATTTCTCCACATCTGAATACCTCACTTCAGGTCCGTGTAAGGCCTTGCTTGTGTAATAAACCGGCTTCTGAAGTGTCCCCTATTGCTTGACCAAAACAGCACTGATGGCTTCATCACAAACTCATAAATAAAGGTACAAAACCTCTCCTTCCTGGGGGGATGTCAGAGTTGGCAACTCCAACAAATACTTCTTTAATTCCTCAAAAGCTTCTTGACATTCCATTACCCAATGAAACGGGGTAGCTTTCCTTAAGATCTTAAAGAAAGGCAGTGCACGCTGTACTGATCGTGAAAAGAATCTGTTTAATGCCGCTAATCTCCCTATTAACCTATTGTTAGGTGTGATGCCCGAAAGACAATTTTGTAATTGTTTTATTTAATAAATGAAATTATATTATTATTCATATTTATTATTCTCATATTCACCGATGTGACAATAGTATTTACACTACAGAAAACCCTAAGTATATCGTTTATGTAATCACTTAACTCAGTGTATGGTATATACACGGGAGGATTGAGTTAGTGAAGATGTACTTAAAATACAATTAGCCCGTAGTGAAGTTAACCGAGAGTATCGGGTCTCTCCTTTAACGTGCTATTAATGCGCCCATAACACAATAGGTGTGATTGTCTTATCCGGACTTTCAGTTAAGAGAACCTAGTGGGGCATTTATATATGATAGATATATCATATAGGGCTGGACCGATTTGATTAGAGTTCACGATATAATTCCGTAATTGAGAAGTCTTATCGAATCAATGGATGATCATATTTATGGATATATCTTAATCCAAAGGTGATCACAGTCAACTGCTTGAATCAGTATGAGGTTTGACTTGACGGTTAAGGATTACACTGAGTCTGTGGTCTGAATTACCCCATCTTGGCATTGTACTGGATTGAGTGAGTAGTCTGTGTTATCACAGATAAGGAATCCATTCCTTCCATTTATGGAAGTAGATAGACAATTCCCTTATTTGTTAATCCTAGAAACTGATCGATCGCGCGAGTTCATATTACAATGATTAGCTACCAGTGAGTTATATGAATTAATTGATCACTAGGGGGTTAATGGTAAATAAGGATAAGAGGTTCTAAAAAGGGTTAACGGTAACTTCCCGATTTAGAATGAACAGTCTATGGAGGATTAATCCATATGTAATGATTATATCAATGGACGCTTATTATTATTCTCGTGAGGAGATAAATATAATCTCATAATCGGAGGAGTGCATTCACGGGATTATGGTGGCATATTCATGTGATTGATTTATCGAATATAATTATTATGTTCGTAAGATAATTATTTATTTGATTTATCGGAGCCGCTGATTATTAGTCCATGGTCCCCGACGTGCCTCCTATATAGCATAGCTATTCTCGGACGTCGAATCCTAATAATATTAATTTAGTTCTTGTTGGACTTTATTAAAACGATATGTGAATTAATTGTTTAGTGGACTATTAAATTAGTTGGGCTAAATAATTAAATATGTGAAAAAGACATTTTTCATAATCTTTGGAAAATTAGTGTGTTAGTCGAAATTTATGTTGACCAGGTCAACAATGAGAATTTCGGCCAAAGCATTGTTTTAATAAACAAGAAATTAGTTTTCTTGTGATTAATAAGACATGTGCACAAAATATTTATTGGATAAATATTTATGGAAAGAAATAAAGATAAATATTATTCTAGATTTATTCTAGAATATTATGGGATTATCTTTTATTTAATAGGATTATTATTATTGATTTTGTATTAATTATTAAATCCTTAGAGGTTAAGTTTTACTTTCCTATATAAAGAGAGTTCTCCCAAGCCTTAAATACACACAAAATTTCGACTCTTAACAAAAAGCAAGAGTAAAATTTCGGCCAAGGGGTTGGGGAAAAATCTTGGAGGTTTTTCCGGATAGCATATCGGAAGGGTTCGAGTCGTGAATTTCCTTCCACCGGGAGTTGCTTGGATCACACGTACGGAAGATCGTGGTGCTCTTCACACAATCTTTCATTCATCCTTTTGCGGTTCTTCAACTTGGATTTTGAGATCCAAGAGGTATGTTCTACAACCCCCTTGTAGATATAGATCTAGTTATTTTATTACGTATATATTATAGATCTAGATCCTTAAATCGCTTCCGTTGCGGATGGTATTACTAACAGTGGTAGCAGAGCCAGGGTGATCTATATTTATACGTATAAAATATGTAGATTTTTTGTCCCAATTTTTTTTATAAAAGGGGCCAAAATTTATGTTTATTTTTTTATGTTATGAATGTCTTGGTTGAAGAGATGGATTGGAGTTGGTATTGTTTACCCGTAGATCTTTTTTTTGTAGCTCTTTTGATTAGCATCAATTGAGCATAAGATGTGTAATTTTTTTTATGTCATGCAAAAAAATTGTAAAAGGTAGTACCTTTTGTATTTATTTTTTGGTTCTGGGTTCAAGAGACGACGAAGATCATGATATTCAAGATCAACAATATGGTGGAACATAAGGTAAAAGGAGAGGGGCTGATTTGTTTTTTTAGGTCACGGCAAATAAAATAATTTGGTCTCAGCAATTCTTTTGTAGCCGCAATTTGTTTTGACAAATTTGCATGCGGCAGCCCTAATTTGCATGCGGCAGCTTGCATGTTGTAACCTAATTTTGTTTTACTTTTGGCCGCATGATCTACTGAATTTAAAAATTAAAAAAAAAAGGAAAGTTTTTTTTTATAAAACAATTGATAATATAGATATATATTTTTTAATATATTGGTATATTACGGCCTCCTCTCCTCGTCATTCGTGGTTCGTGTAAAGATCGAAACTTTGAAGATCCGAAAGTTTTCAAGATCAAGATCGAAGATCGAGATTTGAAGACTTAGATTAAATGTTTACTTATCCTTAGAAAATAGGTTAGTCGGGGGTACCAACGATCCATCTCGGTGTTTAAAATTTTCCGCAATTTATTTTTTATGTGTTTGATCATAAAATAGATATAAAATCGGAATTGCCATGACATGCATCATATCATAAATCCACTCCATGCATACATGTAGAATTTTAATTTTGGTAATTAAAATAGGCATGTATACAAACTCGCGTAATTAGTTGAAATTTAATTAATACGTGGTAATTAATTAATTTAGTAACTAATTAAAGATCCGAGGACGGGTTATGAAATTGTTAAGCCTTTCGGTGTGTGTTCTCGGTGAACCGCCTTAAAGCCCAAACGAGATCACGTTTTCGATTAGTAGTGTCTACGAGATTGAATGATGGTAAAAGAACAATAAATCTTGGATAAAAACGGTTCGCCTATAGGTTGGGTGGTCAACTGAGCTAGGCTCGACCGACTTAACCCTCCTAGTGTGATGTATGCACGGGGGTCCGGCAAGACTAAGCTACACCGGAGAATGGAGGGGTGATTCCTTCTTATCTCAATGGGGCTCTCTTGACCCGACTTCGTCCGACTGTCACATATGTTCCAACGAATAGGACGGGTAGGCTTTCCTACGTTACCGACACCATTCGGAATCCTTGATTTGATGTTCTTTTATGTTAACATCAAAAAAACGTGGTTAGTTAACCCACCACCACTTCCAAAATATTGAGTGGGAGCGGGGGAGGCGACAGCCAACCCCACGGCCTCTACTATAGATACAAGTAAGTGAGAGAAGGGTGACGCCTCGAGGTGCTTTGATTTCGTCCCCCTAAGGATGGTGTTCACCCCTATCAACATTCATGGCTTGGTCTCCGAAAGGATAGGATTTCTGGGTACTCGTCGGGTCACTGACCTATCCTAAGACGGCACACTCGGGGCGTACCTAAGAGGTCCGATATAGTAGGTCACACTCATCATGGGTATTCTTGATAATATCTAGGCTAAAAAGGAAGGTAGTCAATGAATAAAGGGATGTTCGATTCTCGTGGGATGTTCGATTCTCACAAGTTATTCATTGATGAGATTGTCTCGATTTAACCGTCATCTCTTTGACCTACCCTAAGGCGGCATTGAGATGCGAGGTTAAAACCTTGGAATGGTAGAGTAGACTTATCTTTTAGTTTACAATTCCTAAAATAAATCATATAGTAGTGTTAAACTTGAATTAATATATGTCATTTTATTTACAGCATTATCCCTTACTAAATTGCATAAAAATTAATTGACTAGTATTGACTTCATTAAAAAGTGGAAAGTAACTAGGACGTTGAACTAGTTAATCGATAATACAATTATTTTTCGAAAGAGATATTTTCTCTTAAGCCTTTTAAAAACCAGAGTGACATATAGGTATGTCACTAGTGTCATTCGTGTCAAACGGAAGACAAACTTAGTTTGATCAAAGATGATTTCGGACTTTGAAATTCTTCTAGTGAAATTCGAGTGTGTAGTGATTACACGAGTAATTTTCTAATTGAAAAATCGGAAAATCATGAAGTGTTACTAGTTGGACGATATTTGGAATCGATGAACTAGTGGGAGCTTTATGATTTGTTGTTTTTCTAGAACATTAGAAAAGTGTAACTGACTACACACGTAACCGTTCTAATTGAAAAACCGGAAAGTCATGAAATGTTGCTAGTTGGACGATATTTGGAATCGATGAACTAGTGGGAGTTCTATGATTTGTTGTTTTTCTGGAAACATTGGAACTATGTACGAAAGATTTTCTAATCGAAAAAATCGGAAAATCATAAAAAATAAAGCATTGCTCGTTAGACGGTATTTGGAACCGATAAACTAGTGGGAGCTTTAATGTTATGATTTATTGTTTTTTCTGGTATATTAGAAAATCCGAGAAGTCCCGACGAGTAACACTTGAAATAGACATCCCACGGTTCAAGAGTAGTGTCTACTCAAACGAACCGCTGGTTCAAGACTGTTTCCATTCACGGAAAGTCAAGAATGGGAGAATATGTCTAAAAGTGTTAGTCATCTAAACTGAGAAAACTTTAAGGCTGAACCGGAAATTAATTAACTGAAAATCATAGGATAAGGACAGTGATTTTTGGATCACCAACCTATGAATCCTTGGCGATTTTCTCGAGCTAAGTTCTTTGGAAGAACAAGGTAGCAGTGCATTTAACGATTAAAAGAGTAAACAACGGGCAGTTAATTTTAGCTAGAATAGTGGGAGTGATATAAGGAAATGAATCTCGGATTCAATCCTTGGATATTGCGGAAAATTTATTTTCGGTTTAAGATTCGTTGGAACGAATGGATTTACCTTCTATTCGATAATTTGTTTGTCGTATAGAATGTGAATATATCATTTGTAGTATGAATCCAAGACTCGGACTTTTGTTTGATAAAGTCAAAACCACTTACAACTGCTGAAATATGTATATAAAACACATCTTAAGACCTATTAAAAGCAATTGGTTTCTATATTTAGATAAACGCTTCTTCATATTCCATAGTTAGTGCATAGTCCCTAAAAGACAAGACCTGAAGACTGGCTCAGGGTGATTCCTTTCTCCCAGTCTGGTTAGATTGTCTCAAAGGTTCAATGACTAAGTTTCCTTTCAATTGGGAAAGGATAATGGATATAAAGAAGTAACATAGCTTGTTCATGACGACCTTCAGGGTCTGATGAAAGATACGAGCTAGTAGGAGCTTCCGAGTAGTGACTTCTCGTCTGATAACTATTCAAACACTCCGGAAAGTTTATCCAAAATATTTTGAGGTTTCTCTATTTTCAACAGAGATAGAATATTCTATACTGGGAATAGGTCATTCATAGTCCTAGGGACTGATGCTCGACCTGCCTCATAGTGAAATGCTTTCACTAAGTGAGAAACCGTTAAATTTCCTTATATAGTTTTTAGATGTGCTACAATACACTGCTTAACTCAATAAAGATATTGGAAGCGAAATAACGGTCTACATTGAAATGTAAAACCGAGAAATCTACCTAGAAAATGCTTTGGAATTTACGGATAAGGTGTGGATTCGGTTCACCCCACTCCCATAAATATAAGCATTTAGCACACGGTGCTTGAAGGTAAGACTGGGAATTTCGCGCATCCGTTCGGTCAATGACCATTCGTGATATATCTTTTAACCTATTGAGTATAAAGGTTAGATATAGGATTCTTGAAATCGGGAAGGGACAGTTATACTATTGCATCCTTTCTTATAGCATCCATGATCAGAAAAACCTTGAACCTTGAAGTACGTTTACTCAAGGTAGTTACTAACTGATTAAAATCAGACCACATCCAACATCGATTGTTGGTGATAACACTAAATACTACTAAACTAGATCAGAATTTCGATCCAGTAAGTATTGGGAGTATGGTTTATCCATTACCCATTACGGGTTTCTGCGGACTTTGTAGTCTGAGGATCGAGTGACGACCTATGGCTCTTTTGTGAGCAGTATAGGATTCTGATAATAGAGGTTGGTTTAATAGCCATAACCCTGTGAATGGAGTTCAGTACTCCAATTCTGTTCATGCTCTTGTAGAACCACCTGAGCGTCTCAGGCCCAGTGGGAGTAATTGGATCTACATGGAAAAAAAGAGTAGACTGAGTTCGGTATTGCATGATTTCGTTCAAAAGCAGAAAGTAGGGGTGATTCCCTGAGACTTTCTTGCCAAACAAACGGAGTCTGGATTCATTCGGAACAAAAGGGTATTGCCTTATGAACTTATGACAGGATGACTGTCAAGGCTTATGTCCTTTGTGGATAAAGAGCAAACCTCTCGGTCATTGGAAGTCATATATTTCTACAATATGTGGATTTGACCAGTATATTGATAAGTCTTTTTGTAGACTGGATATCAATTTTAGTATAGTAGTGAATATATACATATATTAGTGTTTGTGAAGGATAACACTGCACCAGTTGGAATCAACATGGGTGTGTTATCTGAAGTCATAATCTGACAATACCACAATTCTCTGCAACAGAGATTTGGACAACATTCTTAAGAGTTTGACTCGGTCGAATTCATTAGAATCAGTCACTGGTTTCCCATCCATCTTATTGCTTAAGATGATGCATCTGTGTATGCAACATTCAACAAGGAAGTTCTACCCTATGCCTCAGGAATGACTCTCTAAATCTTCGGATCAAGAGAAATGGGATAGATTCTTTTTCTAGTAAGAGATGGTCAGGTTATTGAACGTCAACTTTGATCGAATCTTAGATTCGGCGGTTAACAAAGCAAGTTTAGTATGTCTTTTAGTATCTTGAGAGAACGAGGAATAATATGCGGACATATTCATATGTGAACTTGGATATGTGTGATACACTGATTTTGACTTTTAATTCAGATTGAGGATGATCGTTAAGTCGATCTCGGGCTCAATGTTTACTCTTGTGTTGAAGCTATTGCCTGGAGGAATCCATCAACGCCAACTCGACTTTAACTAGTTGGGTGATTAGCGGCTTTTGTAGTAGCTATAGAGGCGATATAGCTTAAGGATTTCCTTTTCATATCTGGGAGTGATTCTAGATTTGGAAGCCGATACCACATCATTGTGCAAACGATGAAGGGGTAGCTTCTCAGGGATTTTCGAAATCACTAGAGTTCAAAAGCATATTGGGAAAGTACCAAATGATTAGATGGACCGGTAACGTTTCGATTCTGTGGATCGTCTCGAGCCAACAACCTGTCTAATCATTAAGACCCATGACATTTAGATGTAGGTGCTCCCCGAGTCACTGGCCTATCCTACGACGGCATACTCGGAGTGTACTTTGGAATCTGAAATGGTTATGATATGCTTGATGGGTACTAGAATACGGGATGGGTCTCCATTGCTTTAGAGCAAGTGGGAGATGTAGTTTGTTGTAGTTTAAATAATAGTGTGTGCTCTAAAACAATTAATCACATACATTCGTGCAAGTGGGAGATTGTTAGGTGTGATGCCCGAAAGACAATTTTTTAATTGTTTTATTTAATAAATGAAATGATACTATTATTCATATTTATTATTCTCATATTCACCGATGTGACAATAGTATTTACACTACAGAAAACCCTAAAGTATATCGTTTATGTAATCACTTAACTCAGTGTATGGTATATACATGGGAGGATTGAGTTAGTGAAAATGTACTTAAAATACAATTAGCCCGTAGTGAAGTTAATCGAGAGTATCAGGTCTCTCCTTTAACGTGCTATTAATGCGCCCAGAACACAATAGGTGCGATTGTCTTATCCGGACTTTCGGTTAAGAGAACCTAGTGGGGAATTTATATATGATAGATATATCATATAGGGCTGGACCGATTTGATTAGAGTTCACGATATAATTCCGTAATCGAGAAGTCTTATCGAATCAATGGATGATCATATTTATGGACATATCTTAATCCTGAGGTGATCACAGTCAACTGCTTGAATCAGTATGAGGTTTGACTTGACGGTTAAGGATTACACTGAGTCTGTGGTCTGAATTACCCCATCTTGGCATTGTACTAGATTGAGTGAGTAGTCTGTGTTATCACAGATAAGGAATCCATTCCATCCATTTATGGAAGTAGATAGACAGTTCCCTTATTTGTTAATCCTAGAAACTGATCGATCGCGCGAGTTCATATTACACTGATTAGCTACCAGTGAGTTATATGAATTAATTGATCACTAGGGGTTAATGGTAAATAAGGATAAGAGGTTCTAAAAAGGGTTAACGGTAACTTCCCGATTTAGAATGAACAGTCTATGGAGGATTAATCCATATGTAATGATTATATCAATGGACGCTTATTATTATTCTCGTGAGGAGATAAATATAATCTCATAATCGGAGGAGTGCAGTCACGGGATTATGGTGGCATATTCCTGTGATTGATTTATCGAATATAATTATTCTGTTCGTAAGATAATTATTTATTTGATTTATCGGAGCCGCTGATTATTAGTCCATGGTCCCCGACGTGCCTCCTATATAGCATAGCTATTCTCGGACGTCGAATCCTAATAATATTAATTTAGTTCTTGTTGGACTTTATTAAAACGATATGTGAATTAATTGTTTAGTGGACTATTAAATTAGTTGGGCTAAATAATTAAATATATGAAAAAGACATTTTTCATAATCTTGGCAAAATTAGTGTGTTAGTCGAAATTTATGTTGACTAGGTCAACAATGAGAATTTCGGCCAAAGCATTGTTTTAATAAACAAGAAATTAGTTTTCTTGTGATTAATAAGACATGTGCACAAAATATTTATTGGATAAATATTTATGGAAAGAAATAAAGATAAAGATTATTCTAGATTTGTTCTAGAATATTATGGGATTATCTTTTATTTAATAGGATTATTATAATTGATTTTGTATTAATTATTAAATCCTTGGAGGTTAAGTTTTACTCTCCTATATAAAGAGAGTTCTCCCAAGCCTTAAAAATACACACAAAATTTCGACTCTTAACAAAAAGCAAGAGTAAAATTTCGGCCAAGGGGTTGGGGAAAAATCTTGGAGGTTTTTCCGGGTAGCATATCGGAAGGGTTCGAGTTGTGAATTTCCTTCCACCGGGAGTTGCTTGGATCACACGTACGGAAGATCGTGGTGCTCTTCACACAATCTTTCATTCATCCTTTTGCGGTTCTTCAACTTGGATTTTGAGATCCAAGAGGTATGTTCTACAACTCCCTTGTAGATGTAGATCTAGTTATTTTATTACGTATATATTATAGATCTAGATCCTTAAATCGCTTCCGTTGCGGATGGTATTACTAACACCTTTGTACCTCTCTGACATTAGTAGGTGGCGGCATCATTCTTAGAGCGTCTAACTTATCCGGATTGGCTCTGATTCCATCTTTAGAAATCATGTAACCCAGGAACTTTGCAGATCTAGCACCAAATGTGCATTTCTTTGGATTCAGTTTCATCTTAGTAGCTCAAAGTACATCGCAAACTTCCTTTACATCTTGTAAATATTGATCTAAAGACCTACTTTTGATCAGTAAGTCATCCAAATAAACCTCCATGGATCTGCCTATCTGAGCACGGAAAATTTGATTGACTGCCCTTTGGTAAGTGGCACCTACATTTTTCAGTCCAAACGGCATGGTCACATAATAATATGTACCAAACTCGGTTATGATGGCCATTTTTTCTGCATCTTTAGGGTCCATGAAGATTTGATGATATCCTTTATATGCGTCTAGGAATCCGAAGATTTCAAATCCCACAGTCGAATCCACTAGCCTATCAATTCTGGGTGAGGTGTAACTGCCCTTAGGACAGGCTTTGTTCAGATACATAAAATCCACACATATTCTCCAGGAGCCATCTGATTTCTTCACTAATACTGGGTTGGCCAACCACTCTGGATAAACTACCTCTTTGACAATTCCTGCTTGTTTTAGCTTTGCAACCTTTTGTTCTATAACTGAAAACCGTTCTGGTGCAAAATGTCGCTTCTTCTAACGAACTGAGGGCCTGTTCGGATCTACGTTTAAGCTATGGACTATCAGCTCCGGTGATAAACCTGGCATATCGGCCGTCTTCCACGCAAAAACGTCTTTGTAGTCTCTAAGCAAATCTGTTAAAGCCCTTTTGTAGGGATATGGAATCCAAGATCCTATACTGACCACTGAATCTGCTCCTTGCCCGTCGACCTGAATTGCCTCGGTCTGGTCTGCAGATATCCAGGTCTTATCTTCCTCTGGCAATAACTCCTCTAAAGTTACCTGTTGAACAAATTGTTTTTCACCAACTACAGATGTGTAACATCTCGTGGCTATTTCCACATCTCCCTTAACTTCAACTGATCTAGAATTGACCGGGAACTTCATGATGTTATGTGCTGGAGAGATAACTGCCCGTAGGTCAATGATTGTTGGTCTTCCCATGATAACATTATAAGCCGATGGTGCCTTGACAACGATGTAGTTCACCATCAGGGTCCTGCCCTTAGGTAACTTACCATAGGTCGTAGGCAATGTAATCATGCCCATAGGATGGATAGGTGGGCCTGCAAATCCAAATAGAGGGGTAGATACTGGAGTTAAGCTTGAGTCCTTCAACTTCATGGCTTGGAATGCCCTGTAGTACAGGATATTGACAGCACTTCCTGTGTCTACACAAATCCTTTTCACCCAATTTTTATTGATGACTGCTTCGATGACTAACCCATCATTGTTAATGACCACGGGTAGTGGGTCCTCTAGTCCATATCTTACTTCCCCTGATACCTTCTGTCGCTTACTCGAAATCTGATCCTGACCGACCTGATCTGCTATCTTTACTTCTTTTTCCTGATTTGTCCGCCTGGGACCTCCCATAATCGTGTTGATAGTATTTACTGGACGGTTATCAATCTGACCGTCCTGGTCTGGGGATGGATTTTTGGGCCTCCTCTGTTCATTATTTCTATTCCTCTCATTCTGATGATTTCCTCTCCTAAATTCTCTGCGCCCTCTAGGTTCCTTGTTGCGAGATCTATCGACTACTTCATGAAGTCTTCCTTCCATGACCGCTGCATCGATATCCCTGATCAGTTCTCTGCATGCCTCTGTATCATGACCAACATCCTGGTGGAATTTGCAAAATTTAGTCTGATCTCTCTTTTCCCTGGGTCCTTTCATAGGGAATGGGGTTCTTGCTATGCCTTTACATTCCATGATCGCCAGAACCTGTTCTCGTGATCTATTCAATGGTATCAAGTCTCTGTCCTGTAGAGCACCTCTTTTTCCCAATCTGTTGGTTATAAGGGCCTGAACCCTATCCCAAACCGATTTACGCTTCTTGTATGATTTCTCTTCTTCCTTGCCTTTTCTATGATCTCCTTTCTCCAATTCATGCTTAGCACGATTAGCTTCTTCACCCTGACAGTCCTTGAAGGCAATTTCCAAACATTCCTTCATGGTTCTGGGATTTTTTCCATTTAATTTGGCATGTAACCTCCCCTCTCGTAGTCCTGCTACGAATGAGGCTACCAAAAACCGATCGTCCACGTCAGCCACCTGGGTTGATTCTGCATTAAACCTTTTGATGAATTGTAGAACCGTTTCATCGGACTTTTACTTAATGGTAAGCAAGTGAGTGCTGTTTCTCTGAAACGGTCTTGCCGCAATAAACATGCTCATGAACTTCTTAGTTAACACAGTAAAACTAGTGATAGATCTAGATGGTAACTAGTTAAACCAGTCCCTAGCACTTCCAGATAGAAGTGCGGGGAACGCTTTGAACTTCATTTCATCTGGAGCATTGTATAACTGCATATGCGCTATATATTGATGCATATGATCATATGGGTCTTTTGTTCCATCATACGGACTGATTTTAGGTATTTTGAATCCCCTGGGACATGGGTATGCCTCGATGTGCTCGGAAAAAGGTGACGCCATATGGAATTCATCTTCCTCATCTTCTAGCATCGCGTCCAACTCAGCCCTTGCAGCTTCATCTGCTTGACGAGTTTTACTCTTAACAATTCGACAACTGGATTCTGCAACCTCCTTGTGTCCATCCTTGCCTTCTGATGATGGTTGTTCCTCTTCTCCAAGATTTCCTATCTTCTCATTTCCCTTTCTTACACTTTCAAACAGGATTTGGAAATCAGCGTCTCCCATTGTCTTTAAAGCATCTACTAAGAGTTGTTTCGCCAAATCCTTAGTATTTGGCTGATCTTCTGGTTGTTTTTCTGGATTTCGTTCTTGATCTTGATGCAAATTTTCCGGATCGTGCGAGGAACCTGCTAGGTCCTTCCCTTGTTGATTCTTCTTGGATTTCATGTTCACTACCCTGTTAATCTGCCCCTAAAAACAAGAAATGCCCTCCTTCTAGCACCAATGATCGAGCTCAAGATCAAACGAATATATACTGCACGGTCTTTCTTGCTCTAGGATCAAGCAAAAAGTAGTTTGTTTTGTATATGGACTAAACTTAGGAAAAATAAGTTTCATACGTATCCAAATATATATTTGGAATCAAGTCCAACCGTAGTTCAAGCGGTTATCGGTCGTAATGGAGTTAGTGGGTGGTTATGTAATCCACCCACGTCTCACGTCTTCTTGGATCATTGGTGACAGAATTTATCTCACCTTATTACTTGCTTTGTGCTTGTAAGTAATACACTGCTGCAAACTCTAAGTATATCAGTATGTAACCGCTTAACTCAGTGTATGGCATGCACGTGAGGATTGAGTTAATAGTGATATACTTAAACTGTTAGTCCGTAGTGAACTTAATCAGACTTATAGGTCTCTTGATTAAAACACCAATAATGCGCCCAGAACACCTTAGGGTGTGATAGTCTTATCCGGACTATCGGTAGAGGGTACCTACGTGGGGCATTTATATATGATGGCATTCATATAGGACTGGACCGATTTAATCAGAATTTCTCGATATAATTCCTTAATCGAGGAATCTAATTAAATCATTAGATGATCATATATGGATCAACCTTAATCTTGTCACCAACAACCAAAAATTCTTTCCACGATTTATGTAGTTAAAATAATAAATAAACGATTTAAAGGAGTGGAATTGCATGTAGATAAATGTGGAATTATTCTTTCCACGATTTATTTTTTATTGGTTGTTGTGGTTGAAGAGATGGATAGGGGGTTGGCACCGTTTACCCGTTAGATCTATTTTAAACTCGTATAAACGAAGAAAATTCGTTCATATGAGTATAGGAAATTATGTAATTTATTTGTTATTGCAATTTTAATTTCAAGAAAATAGATATGTTTAGTAGATGTTTACTTTTTCCTTTTTTCCCTTTGATTGAGCCGTTGAAACGACGATCCCTTCGGTCAATATCAAGATAAATAGTTGAAGAACAATCCATCCAAATGTGGGGTCGATCGGTGTCCGTCTCAATATCCGTTCGTTGCTACGAAGAGGATGCTGTAACAGAAAAACGCAGGATTCACAGAAACCCTAGCTGTGACTTCCTCGAATTTCTGGAAGAGTTTGGACCGTTGAAACAAAAATCTGACCGGTCATATTAATAAAGGTTCAGTTTTAGACATGTCATAAAAATTTGAGATCGATCGGGTTTCATCTCTATTCCCGATCGGCCTCGGGAAGTCACTGATGTTCTGCTGCAAGAGACAGATTCAGCAGCAAGTTGGGCGGCTCACTGGAGAAAATTGAAAAGTCAAAACTCCGATCCAACCGTCCATATTCAAACCCGAGGAGTAAAGAACAGATCTGGAAGGTTTCGTCGTGATCCGAGTTCGATGGGTTTGCCGATCGTCGAAGTGTTTGAACAGCTACATATTAGGGTTTTATTTATTTATCTCTAATAGATTAGATACGGGGGTGCCAACGGTCCATCTCGGTGTTTATTTTCCGCACTAGTATACATGTTTAGATTGTATGTGTAGAACCGTAAAATTGCCATGACATGCATCATATCATGAATTCCACTCCATATGCATACATGTAGAAATTAATTCAAGGAATTAGTTAGACATGTATAAAACACGCAATTAGTTTTAATTAATTGTTTGATATTAATTAGAAACTAATTAGGGTAAAAACCGAGGATCACGGGTTTTTTCAATCGTCGAGGTTGGGTGATGGATTCTCGGTGAATCCCACTCTACGAAAGCATAGGGAGTAAAATCTCGAAACCTCGTGGTTAAGGTGTTGGATTCTCAGTGAATTCCACCTTACCTAGACGAGATTACGTTTTTTGTTCCTTAGTGTCTACGTGAAAGTTTGATGTTTAAGGATTGGATAATCACTGGCAAGCTTGGTTCGAAAATGGTTTAACCATGGTTGGGTGGTCAACAGAAGCTACGGCTCGATCGATTTCACCCTCCACGTGTGGCGTTTGCACGGGGGTCCGGCAAGACTGAGCCATCCGACGAGCCACTACGGCTCAACGGAGTTCCCCTAGTCTTGACCCGTCCGACGGCAACATATGTTCCAACGAATTGGTCGGGTAAGCTGGCCCACATAACCGACACCATTCGGGCATGTGATTTATTGTTCCTTAATGTAACATCAAGTCCAAAAATGTGATCAGTAAACCCACCACTTTTTCAAAATATTGAGTGGGAGCGGGGAAGGCGACAGCCGACCCCACGGCCTCTACTGTTGACACAAGCAACGTGAGAGAATGGTGACGCCTCGTGCCGGCTTTGATTTCGGCCCCCTGAGGAAGGCCTTCACCGCTATCAAAATTCAAGGCTTGATCTCCGAAAGAATAGGATTTTGGGTACTCGTCGGGTCACTGACCGACCCTAAGTGGCACACTCGGGGTCTACCTAAAAATCTGAGACATTAGGTCACACTCATAAAGGGCATTTTTGGTAGTACCTTGGCTGAAAAAGGAAAGGTGATTGATGATCACAAATGAGATGTTCGATTCTCAGTTGGATCTTCAATATTAATCGAAAGCTCTTTGACCTACCCAAAGGAGGCACTGAGGCAAGAGATTAAGTCCTTGGAACGGTAGGATAGACTATAAGTACTTAGTTTATAGTTCCTAAAATTTATTAGTAGTGTATGATTTGGATTTATTTTCTGTCAATTTTATTCACAACTATTTATATATCTCTCTAGGGTACTTGACTGCTAGTGTATGTATTAAATTGACTAGTAACGACTTCGTTAAAAAGTGGTAAGTAACTAGAACGTTCTACTCATTAATCTTACATGTGATTAATCTTTCGGAAGAGATATTTCTCTTGAGCCTTCAAGACTTAAGTGACGTAAATAAGTATGTCACTACTGTCACTCGTGTTGAACGAGAGACAACCATAGTTAGTTTGAAAGATGATTGGGACGGTAAAATTCATTTAGTAAATTTTTAATAGTGTAGTGACTACACGAGAAATTTTCTAATAGAAAAATTGGAGAATCATAAATTAAAGTGTCGCTAGTTAGACGGTATTTGGAACCGATAAACTAGTGGGAACTTTTATCTTATGTTTTTCTGATTTATAAGAAAATTAGTCCCAATGGGTAACGCTTTCATTAGACATCCCACAGTTCACGAGTAGTGTCTACTCAAACGAACTGCTAGTTCAAGACTATTTCCTTTTAAGGAAAGTTAAGAATGGGAAAGAATGTCTATAATTGTTAACCATCTTAACTAACGTTTTGAGGCTAAACCGAAACATTAATTAAAGAAAGTGTAGGATGAGGAAAGTGATTTCGTATCACTAACCAATGAATCCTTAGCGACTTTCTTAACCGAGTAACTTGACTCGGTAGCTTAGTTCTTTGGAAGAACAAGGAATATGTGCATTAACAATTAATAGAGTAACAACGAGCAGTAATTTCAGCTAGAATAGTGGGAGTGATATAAGGAAATGAATTTCGGATTCTATCCTTGAATATCACAGAAAAATTTATTTTTCTGTTTACAAATTCGTTGAAACAAATGGATTCACTTTCATCTTGATACTGCAGTTGCCTTAACCAAAGTGAGGATGACATTTGTAGTACGAATCTGAGACTCGGTCTTTTGTTTGATAAAGACAGAACCACTAAGAAAAGCTGAATAAGTATGTGTAACACATCTAAAACTATTAAAGGTAAAATGTTTCCGTATTAAGATAAACGACCTTTCAATATCTATTAATTAGTGCATATATCCTAGAGATAAGACATGACGACTGGCTAAGGGTGATTCCTATCTCCCAGTCTAGGAACACTATCTCAAAGGAACAATGACTAAGTTTCCTTTCAATCGGGAAAGGGTAATATATTTGAAGGGGTAACATAGGTTGTTCATCATGATCTTCGGGGTCTAGTGAGAGATACAAGCTAATAGGATCTTTTGAGTGGTGACATTTTGTCTGATAACTACTCGAAACATGATTTAGTTTATCTAAAGAATACGAGGAGGAGTCTCTGGTTTTAGCAGAGAATAGAGTATTCCATGCTCAGAAATAGGCTATCGCATAGTCTTGGGACTGATGCTCGGCCTGCCTCCTAGTGGAATGTTTCTCACTGAGGAAGAAACCATAGACTTGCCCTATATAGTTATTGATGTGCTATAATACACTGCTAAACTCGATTAAGATAATTCGTTTCAAAATAACGGTTAACATTATTATGTAAACCGAGAAGTCTACCTAGAAGATGCTAGTGAATTTATGGATAATGAGTGAATTCAGTTCACACCACTTCCGTAAATGTAGGCATTTAGCATTTAATGCTTGAAGGTAGGACTAGAGATTTTGCGCATACGTTCAAATTTTGACTGTTCGTGAAATGCCTTAATGAGACGAGTGAAGGTTGGTTATAAGATTCTTGAGATCAGAAAGTGACAGTTGAAATGTCATAAGGCTTCTGATAGAATCTATAAGTAACAGCCTTAAACCTTGGAGTACGGTTACTGAAAGGTAGTTACTATCTTATTTAATCAGACCATGTCCAACATTGGTTGTTGGTGGTTACACTGATAAATACTACTAGATTAGAATGTCAATCCACCCAAAACGCAGTGGGAGTATGGTTTAACCGTTAACCCATTATGGTTTTGTGGACTTTACAGTCTGCTGGGGTGATTGATAACCTATGGCTCTTAGTGGGCTGTATTGGATCTGATCATAGAGGTTGGTTTGAAAGCCTTAACCCTGTGGATGGAGTTTAGGTACTATAGTTCTGTTCAGCCTCTTGTAGAACCGCGCCCAACGGGAGCAATTGGATCTACACGGAAAAGAGTCGAATGAATAAGAAAGTTTAAACTTTCAGCGCAAAGCTGAGTGGTATAGGGGTGATTCCCTAACAAGTAGAGAGTTAACCAGACCTTGAACTCTCTCACCACTCAGTCTTTCCCTGAGACTTTCTTGCCAAAAAATGGAGTCTGGATTCATTCGGAACAGAAGGGTCTTTGTTAGAACAAACGGCAGAATGACTGCCGGGGCTTATATCCTTTGTGGAATTAAGAGAACCTCTCGATCTTTTAAAGTCACATGTTTTAAAATATCTGGACTTGACCAGAATATTGATAAGTCTTTTGTAGACTAGATATCAATATTGGTGAAGTAGTAGTATTAGTGTTCATGAATGATAACACTGAAACGGTTGGAAACAACATGGGTGTGCTATTGGAAGTCGGAAAAGTGACACGCCAAGATTCTCTGGATGAGAGAATTGGACTATAGTCTAAGAATCTAATTCGGTCAAATTCATGAGAATGAGTCATTGGCTATCTCACCCATCGTATTGAATAAGATGATCTTGCATACACGGATGCAACATTCAACGAGAGTAGTCCTACCCTACCTCTCAGGAATGATTCTCTAAATCTTCGGATAAAGAGAAAATGGGATAGAGTCTCTCTTGGATAATGGCAAGTCAGGTTATCACAAGTCAATAGTAGTCGAATCTCGGATTCGAGCTTTGAATAGCGGTTTAGTACGTCCTCAATTATCTTTGAAGAACAAGGAACTTTCTGATCGGCGGCAACCCTTGCTGATCGGTGGCATTAACTTGGCCATCATCGTTTTTTCCCTGCTTCTCTGCGTTTTCTGCCCGGCGCTTTTCAGGCCCGAAGCGTCTGCTGCTTCAGTCGGCGTCTTGAAGCTGTGGTCTCAGCGCTAGGGTCAGCGGCGGCCCTGCTTTGAACTAGGCTGTGTTGCTGGTTTGCGGCAAGATTCTATCAGCTTTAGGGTTTGATCGGTATTGCTCCAGCACAGCGGAATAAGGCTGTCCCTGCTCCTAGGCTTCTCCGGCTATCGCTTGTTCTTCAGCTCCGGTGATTGGCTGCCCATCGGCTTTCTTGTTCATCAAGTTGACGCACTGTTTTTCAGTTATGGCAGACCCGCCGGGGGTCCTCCCTGTGCCCGACCCTCAGCATGGCAATACCATGCAGCCACCTAAAACGTACGCAGCTGCAACTTGCGGCAATAAGGTAGACATCCCTGACTTTGGTGTTTATGGTACTTGTAAGGGTGAACCAGCTTTTTTCGTGTCGAGAGTTGAACTTGAAATTCTTGCACGGCCTTTTGAAAATGCTTTGGTTGCTCGCTTCCCTGATTATCGATCGAGAATTGATGACATCCGTAAATTTTTCGTACGACTTGATTTAAAAGCTACTTGTAAAATTGGTTTGCTTGATGCGAAACATGTTCTTGTGCACACCCTGGATGTCAAGAGGACTACAACCGTCTCTTTACGAGACGAGAGTGGAATATAGGCCCTAATAGATTTGTGTTGTCCAAGTGGACGGTTGATTTTCACTGTAATGCAGACTGTTCTATGGTTCCAATTTGGTTTGAATTTCCTGGACTGCCGCTACCGTATTTTAACCCGAAATATGTGAGCAAAATTGGGGGTCTTATTGGAAGACCATTGCAGACGGATGCAGCCACTTCAGATATGCGACGACCGTCTGTTGCTAGGGCACTTGTTGAAGTCGATATTCAGAAACCCCGTTGTACTCGAATCTGGCTAGGTGAAGATGTTCATAACGGTCATTGGCAAGAAGTCCATGCAGAATACTGGCCTGAATATTGCACTTTCTGTCATAGGATTGGTCACTCAGAGGAAAAATGCTTACGTAAGAACTCCCCACCAGAAAATCACAAGAAACCAAACCCCGGTGGTGGGGCGTCGACTTCCAATAGGGAAGGGGGTAGTGGCCCAACTCACAGGCAGCCCCAACAAATCTACCAGGTTAAACAGAGTAATACTCTACCCGTCACTGAACCAACTACGAATACTGGGAGGGACTTGACTAATGCTATTGTTCCTAATGCACCTAACAATACTCCAACTCAGGCTTCGAGCCCTCGACCCACAACAACCAAAGATACTCAGTACTCTTTCCATGTTCTACAAGAGCTTAATGATAATGACATTCTTGAGATTGCGCATCAATCACTTATGAAAGAAGACAGGGTTAGACAGGTGGAAAATAGGCCGAGGTCAGTTGGCTATGATACCGAACGCACTATCGCGTTGCCGGATTTGATGGACTTTCATACCTCGTTAGATCAACGGTTGATTAATTCTGGTATTGTTATGGACTTGGAGAAAGCGGAGGATTCTCTTTCGCACAATAGTAGCAAGGATATGCAGGAAGGTTTTGTAGAGGAATCGCATCGACACGGTCATTTGGAGGACAGAGGTGATAAGGATAACGACCCGCTAGTCGAGGGTAGCGAATTGGTAACAGATGACCTTATGTTGCAATGAGATAATGATTTGGCCGAGGTGACCACTGGTCAGGATAAAATGACATTGAACCCTTCCGTGGCCCAGGGAGAGAACAGTGACAAAGCAGATGGATCATCCAATCCCCCTGGTACTTCCAACTACTCTACGCATAAAAAAGGAGGAAAAAGGGAAGCTCAAGCTCACGACACAGGAAACGGTACCTTCTCAAACTTACCATTTACGCTCTTCCGATGTTTAGCCCGATAAATATTTTGTTTTGGAATGTGCGTGGTGTTGGCAATGATAATACTCAAACTTGACTTAAGCATATATGTAAACATAATAATGTTAAAATACTTGTTATTATTGAACCTCTTTGTTCTGCAAAGTTCACTACAAGCATCCGTCTTAAACTGGGATTTGACTATTGTGAATCTGTTTTGCGAGGGAAAATTTGGTTCTTATGGTCGGGGGTCGATTGTTCGCTGGATACGGATTGTGATCAGATGTGTACGGCCGGAATTACAGATCAAAATGGAGATAATTTCTATGTTTCGGGGATATATGCTAAACACAGTAGGCCTGCTAGAGACTCGTTATGGCATGCGATACAGGCTCGGGCCCAGAATAACAATAGCCCTTGGATACTGGGTGGTGATTTCAACATTATCCGCCAGGCGGATGAGAGGAAAGGGGGCGGCCCCCCTAGGGTCAATGACATGCAAGACTTCAATGACTGTGTTCAGAGGACTAGTATCACTGAAGCTTCCTTCGAGGGATCTCAATTTACATGGTACAATCGCAAGATATGGCAACGATTGGATAGGGTTTTCGTTAATGATATGTGGATAGAACAATTTGATGTCACGAAAGTTTCCCATCTGCCCAGGGTCCACTCTGATCATTGCCCTCTCCTAACTATGTGTGGTTCGAAGAGTCCGGGTAAGTCCTCTTTTCGCTTTGTTAATGTTTGGACTGAAGATGCTACGTTCCTAGACCTTGTGAAATCGGTTTGGGAGGAACCTGAAGAAGGACAGGGTATGCGTCTTCTGGCTGGGAAGCTTAAGAAGCTGGCTTTTAAATTAACTAATTGGAAACGTGTGGTGTTCGGGAATATTTTTGAGAACACTAGGAAAGCGTTGACAGCGGTTAATGAGAAGACCATTCGTCATGATCAAGATGGGTCGACAACATCTAAGGAAGAACTTGATCAAGCAATCTTTGAGTATGAGAGGTGTAATAATGTTGAGACTCGGTTCCTCAAGCAGAGAGCGTCTGTAAAGTGGATTGAAGCTGGGGATGCCAATAGTGAATTTTTCCATGCTATCTGTAAATAGAGAAGGAATGAAAACTACATTCATAGGATTAAGGCGGATGACGGCAGGTTGATTGACAATCAGGAAGATATCCGTGCTTCATCTGCGACTTTCTATGAGAAGCTTTTCTCTGCGGATAGGGAAGGGTTGGGAACTCCTCTTGTTAACTTCTCCCTCCCTCAAATATCTCATGCGCAGAACATGGTCCTCATGGATAATCCTTTGTTGGAAGAGATTCATGATACGGTGTCATCTATGAGCTCTGATAGTGCGGCAGGTCCTGATGGTTACACGGCACACTTCTTTAAAGTTTGTTGGCAGATTATTAAGCAGGATGTGCTTAACGCGGTTATTGATTTCTTCGCGGGTGGACACCTTCCTCGCTACTTCTCCACCTCCACGATTATTTTGTTGCCCAAGAAGAAAGGGGCCGACAACTGGAAGGACTTCCGGCCTATTAGTCTTTGCACGGTATTCTCCAAAATTATCACCAAGGTTATTACGCGGCAGTTGAATCCCTTTCTACCCATGCTCGTGGCAGATCAGCAGACTGGCTTTGTCCCTGGTAGATGCATCACTGACAATATTCTTCTTGCCCAGGAGTTATGCAAAGATGTTAATAAAAAACTCCGACACCCCAATATTATGCTTAAACTAGATATGGAAAAAGCCTATGATCGCATGAATTGGGGTTTTATTATGAAGATGTTGAGGATGTTCGGTTTTCAAGAGCCTTTTGTTGATCTTATTTTCAGAACACTAGCTGATAACTGGTTTTGCGTACTGCTCAATGGGGTGCCTTCCACCCACTTTCACGCAACTCGCGGAGTTAAGCAGGGAGACCCACTTTCTCCTGCTCTATTTGTTTTGGCGGCTGAGTATTTCGGAAGGCTGCTTAACGACTTTATGTCTCAGAATCCTGGCATGCAATTTCAGACGAAAGTAAAGGGTATCCACTATCTTGCCTTCGCGGATGACACGATATTATTTACCAGCTGTAATAGAAAGGGGTTGTGGGCCCTCAAAGAGCTCTTCAAACATTATGAATTAGTTTCGGGGCAGCGTATCAACTCTTCTAAAAGTACGTTCATTGGGCATAACTTGACGTCTACTAAGTCGGGGTGGGTGCGCAATATTCTAGGCTTTCTGTGTGAGAACATGCCTTTTCGTTACTTGGGAGCTCCACTTTTTAGAGGGCGTAATCGCATCCTCTACTACCAGGACATTATTGATAAGGTTCAGTGGAAGCTTCATCACTGGGGAAACATGCTTCTTTCTTTTGGCGGGAAACTCATTCTCCTCAGACATGTTATGACGTCCATTCCTATATTTATCCTGCAAGTGCTGGTGCCCCCCAAAGAAGTTATTCATCGTATCCATCATATCTTTAATAAATTCTTGTGGGATAGTGGGCCGGATGGGAATCATATACACTGGAGATCATGGGATAAACTGTGTACACCGACTGAGGAAGGTGGGCTGGGCGTTCGGAATCTTTTTGATGTTATTGACACTTTTGCGATCATGCTGTGGGTTCGGTTGTGGCAGAAACAGGGTATATGGGCTAAGGCCATCTTCAATACCTACATGGTTGATAAGTCTCCACTGGATGTCCCTGAGCCCAAGGTCACTACACCGATGTTACGCAGAGTGTGAAAGATGAGAGATACAGCTGAGCAATTCATATCTTGGAGGGTAAATGCGGGAAACATTGACTTCTGGCGAGACAAGTGGACGAAGGCAAATCTAAGAGATTCTCCGGACGGCCTGTTTTGGAAGGTTAAGGATTTTTGGGTGAATGACCAGTGGAATACCGATCTTCTGCATCATTATTTACCCAGTCACATCGTGGAAGAGATCATTCTTATTCCCTTCTTACGTGAGAAGGAAGATGAGCTCCTTTGGACCCTTAGCCCTGATGGGAGGTTTAGCACACGGTCCACATGGAACATGATTCGCACTACTCACCCCTCCAATGCTTTATTTAAGATAATTTGGAACAGCCTCCTCCCCCTCAAAATTTCTTTCTTCTGTTGGAGGTTAATTCATAACATTCTTCCCACTGACCCGAACATTCAACGACGTGGTATAACTCTGGTGTCTAAATGCTTTGTGTGCCATCATGGGGAAGATCTGCGTCACACGTTTATTGATTGTCACTTTGCCAGTTCTGTTTGGAATTACTTTATGAATCACTTCAGGCTACGGTTTACTCCTACGTTAGGGATTGTGCCTATGCTGCACTTCTGGAAGAATTCAGCTCCTAGTATCTCCAGCCTTCGCCTTATAGTACAGGTTATCATTTGTTGGGGTATTTCGGCTGAGAGGAATAGATGCAGGCATGACGAAGTCCGTCCTTCTACTCAGCGCACCATCATTCAAATTGAGCGTGCTATTAGGCAACTTGCTTTTTGGAAGGAACTGGAAGCCAAACTCTTGGGATCAGACAGAGGCACTCCTTTCTTCCAACCCTTCAAGCTCAAATCGACCCCTAAGCGGAAAGTGACTTACCTGAGATGGGCGCCCCCTCGCTCTGGCAATATCAAATTGAATGTGGATGGGAGTGTCAGGAATGGAATTGCGTATGGTGGAGGTATCCTCAGGGACTCCGATGGCGGGTTTATAATGGCTTTTCATTCGTGTTTTGGGCAGAGGATGGTGGTGGATGCTGAGGTTAAATCTCTGTTATTTGGTCTTCGCATGCGCACTTATGCACAGGCTGTGGATATCGAATCGGATTCTCTTTATGTCTATCGTATGGTGTCTGGTGCTAGTGGTGGGGGATGGCCCCTGTGCCTCTCCGTCACTCAGATCTGTACTATCCTTAGACCGCTGCCATATACTATTTCTCACGTCTATAGGGAGTGCAACAGGGTCGCTGACGCCTTAGCAGCGTTGGAAGGGGATGATCACATTTTTATTCGCCAGAGGGATGTCCCACCCCACATTTTGAATTTAATCCATGATGATTTACATGGCCCAGATCATATCCGATACATCACTGATAATCCGGGAAGCACTCTTCACTTGTGAAGGGTGCAAACCAGGTCATATTGTTCATTTCACCTACTTTTCCGTTTTCACCAATTCGTACCCATATACTGTGTATCACACTTTGTGCAGATCGATGCAGCTCGCTAAAGATTATAGCCGTGCAGTTTTCTTGACGTTTACTTATGGACGTGGCGTACACGATCGTGCCTACCTTTGGACGCACCCCTACTGCATTGCTAGGGGTGCAATCCAGGTGTCTTTGTTGCTTTAGCTGTCAAACGCTGTGCTCGTACTTTTTCTAGTTGTTGATCTTCCCCTCTATTTACTTGGTACAGCTTCTGACATGGGTGTAAATGCTCACTTTATGGACCGGTCATGTCAAAAATTCACCAGGAATGACCACAAATCTCTGTTGCTCGTGCAAGTTCAGATGAGGGTGCGGGGCGATCTTCGACTTTATCTCTCCCGATCGTATACACCAGGCAGACGACAAAGTTACAACATTTATTCCACTTTGATTTCCACTGATGTAATTATCTATGGGGCAGGGATTTTATTGGGAGTGCATAGAGCGAGTACTCTTCCCTATGTGATGGATTTTCCTACCCTGGGTTTGCCACACATAGGGTTTAAGGAGGCCATGCTATGCACTCTATCACGTAAACTTGGGGCGGGCCGGGATATGGCAATGAACTTTGTAGCTCTTTATTTGGTTTATCAATAAAAATAAAGTTGCTTTAAAAAAAAAGAAAAAAAAATCTTTGAAGAACAAGGAATAATGTGCTTCTGTATTTGGGTGCAAACTTGAATATGGTTGACTACACTGATTCTGACTTAAAGTTAGATTAAGGATGATCGTTGGGATGATCTTGGGCTTAGTATTTACTCATTGTGATAGAGCTATAGTCTGGATAAATCCAGAACCGCCAATTCAATTTTAGTTAATCGGATACGTAGCAGCTTTTGGAGCAGCTAGAGTAGCAATATGGCTTAGGAATTTCCTTTCTGATCTGGGAGTAATTCCAGGTCTAGTGAGCCGATATCACTTCATTGTGAAAACAGGGAAGAGATAGCTTAGAAGGATCTTCTCAGTCACTAGAGGTCAAAAGCATATTGAGAGAGTGTACCGCCTGATTAGATGGACCGGCGACGTTTCGATCCTAAAGATCGTATCGAGCCGACAACCAAACTAATCAGTGTACCAGGTCGAGTCCTTGGAGGGTACGGCATTGAGGGATATATCTCATGTGCTTTTAGAGCAAGTGGGAGAGTGTTGTGAATAAGATGAGAATGGGTGTGCTCTAAAACAATTATTACTTGTCATTTCGTGCAAGTGGGAGATTGTTAGGTGTAGTGCCCGAAAGACAATTTATGTAATTGTTTTTGGTGATAGATTTTATCTTACCTTCTTACTTGCTTTGTGCTTGTAAAGTAATACACTACTGCAAAACCTAAGTATATATGTATGTAACCACTTAACTCAGTGTATGGATTACACGTGAGGATTGAGTTAGTGGAGATATACTTAAACTGTTAGTCCGTGGTGAACTTAATCAGAATTTAGGGTCTCTTGATTAAAACACCAATAATGCGCCCAGAACACCTTAGGGTGTGATAGTCTTATCCGGACTATCGGTAGAGGGTACCTACGTGGGGCATTTATATATGATGGCATTCATATAGGACTGGACCGATTTAATATGAATTTCTCGATATCATTCCGTAATCGAGGAATCTTATTAAATCATTAGATTATCATATATGGATCAACCTTAATCCTGAGGTGATCACAGGGTGCTGCTTGTCTCGGGGTAGTGTTTGATGTGTTGGTTATGGTTCACTTAAATATGTGTTCCAAGCCACTTCTCATTGGCACTATCTCTTGATGAGTGAGTAATTCTTATTTTCACAGACATGGAATCCATTCCTTCCTGCGGGAAGTAGGGAGACAGTCCCCTTATTTGTTAGCCCAAAGAAAATGATCGATCGGCCGAGTTCATATTATACTAATTGATCACTAGTCAAATATGTGAACTAATTGATCATCAGGGGTTAATGGTAAATAAGGATAAGATATTATGAGTCGGGTTCACGGAGACTTCCTACGCATAATGGACAGTCTATGGAGGGTTAATCCGTATGTAGTGATTATATCAATGGACACTTATTCACTCTATGGGTTGAGTATAAGTATACATCTAGAATCGGTAGAGTTCAGTTTCGGGTTTATGGTGGCGTAATCCCGGAATTAATAATTATATATATTTATTCTGTTCGATGAATATTATATTTAATTATTGGAGCTACTGGTTATAGGTCCATGGTCCCCAATGTGGCATCTATATTTCGGGCTAATATTCTTGTTTATTTGGGCCTCAGAAATAATTAATTGGTTTGGCCAATTAATTGATATGCATGAATATTATTTAGTTGGGCTAAATAATATAATACACAAAAAAGACATTTTCTGTGGGTCTGGTGGGCTTAGTGTGGAGCCAATATGTCTTGGATATTCCAAGAAATTAGTTTTCTTGGATAATGACATATTGTGTAATTAGTTATTTATTTGTTGAATAATTAATTGGATAAATAAAAGAAAATAATTTGTTTATTATTTATCTCTTAACTATAAGGATAATTATATTTTCTTATTATAAGATTATAATTATCTCTTATTTTTATTGGATAATAATAATTAGAATTATCTCTTTTATTTTGTAACCGATTGGGTATAGGTTTTCTCTCTTGGATTTTGCCTATAAAAAGAGAGTTCTCACCGAGCCCTAGGTGATGAAAAAAGCCACGAAATTCATAGAGAAAAAAGGCTAATGAGTTTGATCCTTAGCTCCACCCGGTTGGAGAAAAAACTTAGGGTTTTTTTCGGATGCATATCAAGGAGGTTCCAATTCCAAGAATCGGTGTCCACCAACCACCGTTTGGAGAACACATTGGAAGATCACAGCTTCTCATCCTAAGATTAAAGCTTCTCTTCCTTACTATTGGTATGATTTTCTTTACCCCCTTGTAGTAGTTAAATCCTTTATTTATGTATTGTAATATATAAATCATGATCCATCCGCTGCGCGTAGATCTACGCGCAGCGGATGAATCACGACTTATACATCACAATACTTAATTAAAGGACTTAAACTACAACAAGGGCGTTAAGATCATGTTACCAATATCGGGAAGAGATGCCTTGATCTTCCGATGTTTTCTCCAAACGGCGGTTGGTGGACACCCTTCTTGATACATGAGCCTCCTTGATATGCAACACCAAGAAAAACTTAGAGCTTTTCTTCTTCTAAAACCCTAGACAAGAAAACTAATTTTTCTTCTCTCTTTTTATGTGGTCAAGTCGAAATTTGCCAATCGTTAAGGCTTAGGAGAACTATTTTTATATAGGAGAGTAATCCTTGTCCTCCAAGGACTTAATAATTAAGAGATAATTATTAAATCAATCCTTAATTCAAATAAAAGATAAATAACATAATCATCCCAACAAATTAGGATAAATCATATTATTATCTAATATTCTATGAATTATCATTTAACAAATAAAAGATAAATCACATGTTAAATAATTATCCAAGAAAACTAATTTCTCTCTAATTAAATAACACTCACATTGGCGCCACATATTAGGGTTACTAAGCCCATAAAATGTCTTTTATGTGTATTATGTTATTTATCCCAACTAAATAATATCCGTGCATATCAATTAATTAGCCCATCCAATTAATTATTACTGAGGCCCAAATAACAAGTATATCATTCCGAATTATATAAAGCACATCGGGGACCATGGACCTATAACCAGTATCTCTAAAAATTAATTATTCATTGAACATAATAAGTACATTAATTATTAATTCCGGGATTATGCCACCATAAACCCGAAACTGAACTCTACCGATTATAGATGTATACTTATACTCAACCTATAGAGTGAATAAGCATCCATTGATATAATCACTACATACGGATTAACCCTCCATAGACTGTCCATTCTGAGTGGGAAGTTTTCGTGAACCCGACTCAGAATATCTTATCCTTATTTACAATTAACCCCCTGATGATCAATTAGTACACACATCTGACTAGTAGCTAATTAGTCAAATGTGAACTCCCGGGATCGATCAGTTTCTCGGGGCTAAAATAAGGGGACTGTCTCTCTACTTCTCGCAGGAAGGAATGGATTTCATGTCTGTGAAAATCAGAACTACTCACTCATCAGGAGATAGTGCCAACGAGAAGTGGCTTGGAACACAAATTTAAGTGAACCGTAACTAACACATCAAACACTACCCCGAGACAAGCAGCACCATGTGATCACCTCAGGATTAAGGTTGATCCATATATGATCATCAAATGATTTAATGAGATTCCTCGATGATGAGACCGTATTTTATGGAAATTTTTTGTGCGTATTGTATATCTATTTTGTCGGGAAATGCTCCGTTCCGGTTATGTTTTAGATGATTTTCAGTTTTAAAGAGCTCGTGAGCGGCGATGGAAGATTTAAGGACTTAAAGAGCAGT
Organism: Gentiana dahurica var. dahurica; assembly: GCA_024500145.1. Taxonomy (NCBI): domain Eukaryota; kingdom Viridiplantae; phylum Streptophyta; class Magnoliopsida; order Gentianales; family Gentianaceae; genus Gentiana; species Gentiana dahurica. The sequence goes on from CM044906.1 coordinate 57,183,274, forward strand.
TTTGGATTCTTTGTTGAAGATTGGAGAAAAACGGCGTTTAAAGATCCGAGAATTTCAGTTTTCGCCTATATCGAGATCCCGAGAAAACAGAGCTATTAAAGCCAATCGTGCATTTTCGATCTTTAGTCACATTAAGTTTTTATTAGAAGGACCCTTTTTTATTATTAAGTTTTATTATTTATTTATTATTATTCCCATAAAAGTCACCCGAATAACTTATGAAAAATAATTGGGCTGGGCCCGTTTTTGGCATATTACGTGAATTGAGAGTGTTAGGATAGGAGACATTAGTTAGGTTTGCTTTTAAAAAAAAAGAAGAAGGGAGGAGGGAGTTCGGACGGCAAGAAACAAGACAGAAACGCTACGCATCATTGATGTAGTGCAGGTGGATTCATTTCTTTCCCTTCTCTCTATATGCTTTGACTTTTGTTGACTTCGGGGTTTTCTGGAATTCGACACGGCCCCGTTGTTGTCACAGTAGAGACGTATCGGATCTTCTGGATTTGGGATTACTCCTAAATCTCCCAGGAACTTCTTGAGCCATACTGATTCTTTAGCTGCCTCAGAGGCCGCTATGTATTCAGCTTCCATAGTTGAGTCGGCTGTACTGGATTGCTTGACGCTTCTCTAGACTATTGCTCCACCTCCCAGAGTAAACACTGAGCCTGATGTCGATTTACGATCATCCTTATCTGACTGGAAGTCAGAATCAGTGTACCCTGCTATATCCAGGTTTGCACCCGAATATACAAGCATATAATTCCTCGTTCTCTTAAGATACTTGAGGAGATTTTTCACTGCTGTCCAATGGTCCATGCCTGGATTGGACTGAAAACGGCTGACCAAGCCCACGCCATAACAGATGTAGCTAACTCTCCATGAGGTAATTGTATGACTTTCCAAGGTAAAAGAGCTCCTGACCAATTAGAAACAAAAATAAATAGAAACATAGTTCCAATAAAAGGAACCCACGGACCATATTCTTCTCCAATTTGAGTTTTACTAACATCTCGAATAAATTCAAGAACATATTCGAAGAAATTTTGACTCCCACTCGGAATGGTTTGTGGGTTGCGAACTGCTATAGTAGCCGAACCTAATAAGATAGCAATTACAATCCAAGAAGGCATAAGCACTTGGCCATGGATTTGGAAACTACCTATTTGCCTACTTCCACACCCGATACATCGTACAAGCCTTTTAGTGTTAGTGTGTTTACTAGAAAATTCATATTTTACCCCCTACAATTAAAAAATTGACCTTGAATTTTTTTCATTCAACCATCTCTTTGCGTCTAGTACACAACATAGCATACATTAGACTACCAACAGCCGAAGCATATGGTATTCGTCCCATACTCTCAATTTCCTCAGGAGTCTGTGGAGACTGCTTTTTAGAGAGTTGAATGCCGTGACGGGTTGGTAAGAAACCCTTCTTTGCATTCGTCATGCTGTAACGCAACAACATTTTATCTATGTAAGCTGCTTGGGACAGAGCCAACATCCTATTCTTACGATCCCGTATAACTTGGATCCCCAGAATATAACTCGCCTCTCCCAAATCTTTCATTTGGAATTTCATGGAAAACCAATTCTTCACATCTGACAACATCCCCATATTGGGTCCAATTAGCAGAATGTCGTCAACATACAACACTAAGAACGCCACCTGATCTTTGACGACCTTCTTGTATACACAAGGCTCATCAAAGTTTTGTTCGAAACCATACGAATTTACTGTTTCATCAAATCTCTGATTCCAAGACCGAGATGCTTGCTTTAACCCATAAATGGATCTGAGCAACTTGCACACTTTGTGCTCTTGGCCTTTCTCGACAGATCTCATAATCTAGACATGCAGCAATCGAAAGGAGGATCCGAATGGATTTCAGCATTGCCACAGGGGAGAAGGTTTCTTCGTAATCGATTCCCTCCCTCTGTGTGTAGCCTTTTGCCACTAGCCGAGCTTTAAAGGTTTCAACCTTTCCATCCACTCCTCGCTTTCTCTTGTAGATCCATTTACTGCCTATGGGTTGTACACCCTCAGGGCAATCCACAAGTTTCCAGACTGAGTTAGAGTACATAGACTACATCTCCTGATTCATCACCTCAACCCACATGTCCTTATTAAAATCAGTCATACCCATGCGATAGGACACTGGATCATCCTCCACTCCATCATAGAGGGCGATATTTGCCTCCGTTTTCATACCGTACCGCACTGGTGGCCGAACCACTCTGGTGGTACGTCTGAGTGATCTAGGACTGTCAGGGTCGACAGGTGTATCAGTGGTGGTGTTGTTTGTGACACTAGGTGTCACCAATGGTCTGACTTCGTCAGAAATTAACTCCTCAAGTACAACTTTACTCTGAGGCTTGAAGTTCTTCATGTACTGATCCTCGAGAAAAGTGACATTAGTCGAAACTATTACTCTATGATCTTCTGGATCATAGAAGAAACCTCCTCATGTTCCTTTTGCATACCCTACAAAAAGACATACTTTCGTACGTGCTTGCAATTTGCTAGTCTTGTCCTCCAGCACATGTGCAGGACACCCCCAAATATGGTAGTGTTGCAAACTAGGTTTACTCCCACTCCATAACTCAAGAGGTGTCTTCCCGACAGACTTTGACGGCACCACATTTAGAATGCGGACCGCTGTTTCTAGGGCATGTCCCCAAAAGGAAACCGGAAGTGAGACGTAGCTCATCATGGATCTGACCATGTCTATTAAAGTCCTGTTTCTCGGCTCAGCAACTCCATTTTGCTGAGGCGTTCTGGGCACAGAACGTTGGGAACAAATCCCATGTTCCAAAAGGTAGTCAATGAAATCAGTATCCATGTACTCACCTCCGCGATCAGAGTGAAGGCATTTTAGAGACTTGCCCAACTGCCTTTCGGCTTCTGCCTGGAATTCCTTAAACTTTCCAAAAGATTCGGATTTCCTATGCAGTAGATAAACATATCCGAATCTCGAGTAGTCGTCGATGAAAGTCACAAAGTACTCGAATCTGCCTCTAGCGTGCACATTCATCGGACCACACAGATCTGAATGTACCAATTCTAAAGGTTCTTTAGCCCTATTACCCTTTGACGAGAAGGTCGCTTGGTCATCTTTCCCTCCAGGCAAGACTCGCAGACTGGCAGTGAGTCAACAGATAACTCACTTAAGGGACCATTTTTGGCCAGTCTTTTGATTCTTTCCAAGGAAATATGACCTAGCCTAAGGTGCCAAAGGTATGTTTTATCATTTTGAGAAACCTTCTGCCTTTTAGCAGAACTTTGATGTGCTACTCTAAACATTTCAGTGTTAAGCAGTGGAGTATCGGTTGGTTTAATAATATACTGTCCGTTTTCTAAACATGCAGAACACAAGTCACGTCCATTTCTGGAAATAACATTCTTATTAAACTCAATAGATAATGAATATAATTGTTCTTGCAAACCAGACATAGAAATTAAATTTCTTTGAAAATGAGGAACATAATAGACATTGTCCAATTTAAGGACTTTATTCCCAAAGACTAAACTAACTACTCCCACTGCTTTAGCTGAAATGACTGCACCGTTGCCAACTCTCATCTGGTGCGCCCCATCCTTCAGCTCCTCATATGAACTAAGGATCTGCAAAGAATTGTACAAACATGGTTAGTAGCTCCAGAATCCAGTACCCAAGAGGATACAACTTTAGCTATACAGTAGGATTCCAAAACAAGTGAATTACTTGTCTTATCCTGCCCCTTGTTTGTCGACCCCTTTCCTTCCTTCTCTTTGAGGAATTTCGGGCACAGCTTGCGCCAATGCCCTACCTCTCCACAGTGAAATCACATACCCTTAGGTTTGGAAGGAACAGGCTTTTGCGCTTTCTTCTTCATGGGCTTTGATTTCTGTTCTTTCACGGGCTTGGCTTTTGGCTTTCCCTTTGTCCCTTTGTTTGACGACTTAGCTTCAGCCAGATTGGCTTCAGCTTTCTTTTCCCCTTCTCGGGCCCGGCTATTAGACTGGAAACCCTCAAATATCTGCAGCTCATTTATCAATCGCGTCAAGTCAAACTTAAGCTTGTTCTTGACTTAGTTGGTCTTGAACTGGAGGAAATCAGGTGAGTGATTCGAGAATCATGCTCACCTGAGTCACTTCGTCGAACTTAGAACCGTGACTCTCACCATCAGTGAAGTAATTGATCATGTTCATCACATGACCCGTTACTGACTGACCCTTCCTCATCTTCGCGTTCACAGCCATCCTGACAGCCTCATGTCGGGCCTGATCAGAGGGTGCGCCAAACACGGAAATGAGGTGCTGCATCATTTCTTTTGCAGTGCCAAAGTTCTCACATTTGGTCCTTATGATCTCCGACATTGAGGCTAACATGATGCCCCGCGCTTTGTTGTCTGCCTCAGTCCACTTCTGCCGACCTTCTTTCTCGGCTTTGGAAGACTGAGCGGTAAGTGTTGGAATAGCCGTAGTCAAGGTGTGTTGAACATTTTCAAAGACGAGAACAACGCTGAGGTTACTTTTCCACTTTGAAAAATTGTTTCCGGTCAACTTATCATTTAACAGTAAAGAAATCTGAGATGACATGATGCTGTAAAGTAAAATGACAGAAATTAAATTCAAGTTCATAAACTGCTAATAAATTTTAGGAACTATAAACTAAGTACTTATAGTCTATCCTACCATTCCAAGGACTTAATCTCTCACCTCAGTGCCGCCTTAGGGTAGGTCAAAGAGGTTTCGATTAATATTGAAGATCAAATTGAGAATCGAGCATCTCATTTGTGATCGACAATCACCTTTCCTTTTTCAGCCAAGGTATTACCAAAATACCCTTTATGAGTGTGACCTACTGTTTCAGATTTTTAGGTAGACCCCGAGTGTACCGCCTTAGGGTCGGTCAGTGACTCGGCGAGTACCCAAAATCCTATCCTTTCGGAGACCAAGCCTTGAATTTTGATAGCGGTGAAGGCCTTCCTTAGAGGGCCGAAATCAAAGCCGGCACGAGGCGTCACCATTCTCTCACGGTGCTTGAGTCAACAGTAGAGGCTGTGGGGTCGGCTGTCGCCTCTCCCGCTCCCACTCAATATTTTGAAAAAGTGGTGGGTTTACTGATCACGTTTTTTGACTTGATATTACATTAAGGAACAATAAATCATAGGCCCGAATGTTGTCGGTTACGCGGGCTAGCCCACCCGACCTATTCGTTGGAACATGTGTGGCCGTCGGACGGGTCAAGACTAGGGGAGCTCCGTTGAGCCGTAGTGGCTCTTCGGATGGCTCAGCCTTGCCAGACCCCCATTCAAATGCCACACGTGGAGGGTGAAGTCGATCGAGCCGTAGCTACTGTTGACCACCCAACCGTGGTTAAACCACATTCGAACCATGTTTGCCCATGATTATCCAATCCTTAAACATCAAACTTTCACGTAGGCACTATGGAACAAAAACGTAATCTCGTCTAGGTAAGGTGGAATTCACGGAGAATCCAACACCTTTAACCATGAGGTTTTGGGATTTTACTCGTTATGCTTTCGCAGAGTGGGATTCACCGAGAATCCATCACCCAACCTCGACGATTGAAAAAACCCGTGTTCCTCGGTTTTTACCCTAATTAGTTTCTAATTAATATCAAACAATTAAATAAAACTAATTGCATGTTTTATACATGCCAAACTAATTCCTCGAATTAATTTCTACATGTATGCATATGGAGTGGAATTCATGATATGATGCATGTCATGGCAATTTTGCGGTTCTACACATACAATCTAAACATGTATACTAGTGCGGAAAATAAATATCGAGATGGACCGTTGGCACCCCCGTATCTAATCTATTAAAAATTAAAATTAAAATAAAAAACATTAATCTGTAGCTGTTTAAAAACTTCGACGATCGGCAAAACAAACAAACTCGGATCGCGACGAAACTTTCCAGATCTGTTCTTCATTCCTCGGGCTTGAATATGGACGGTTGGATCAGAGCTTTGACTTGTCAAGTTTCTTCAGTGAGCCGCCCAACTTGCTGTTGGATCTGACTTTTACAGTAGCGCCTCAAAGACATCCCGAGGCCGATCGGGAATCGAGATGAATCCCGATCGATCTGAAATTTTTATGCCACGTCAAAAACTCCATATGTATCGATCTGACCGGTTGGATTTGCATTTCAACGGTAAAAATTTTCCTAGAAATTCGAGGAAGTCACAGGTAGGGTTTCTGTGAATCCTGCATTTTTCTGTTACAGCAGCTTCTTTGCAGTAACGAAAGGATATCAAAACAGACTCCGATCGACGCCAAATTTTGTGAAATTTTTCATCATCTTCCAATGTTGATTCTGACCGGAGGGATCGTTGTTTCAACGGCTCAATCAACTGGAAAAACGAAATAACTAAACAGCTATTAAATAGATCTATTTTCTGGAAATAAAAATTGCAATAAAAAATAAATTACATAATTTCCTATACTCATATGAACGAATTTTCATCGTTTATATGAGTGTACAATAGATCTAACGGGTAAACAGTGTCAACCCCCAATCCATCTCTTCAACCATAGCAATTAATCATTATCAAAACATAAAACAATAAATAAAATTTACCTACATGCAATTCCACTCCTTTATATCGTTTAATTATGATTATGACTATATAAACCGTGGAACCTGTCGCTGATACCACATGAAGGATGTAGGATCTTAGATCTAAACGAGTTAGATCTACGCGCAGCGGATGGATCACGACTTATACATCACAATACATAATTAAAGGACTTAAACTACTACAAGGGGGTTAAGATCATGTTACCAATATCGGGAAGAGACGCCTTGATCTTCCGATGTGTTCTCCAAACGGCGGTTGGTGGACACCCTTCTTGATACACGAGCCTCCTTGATATGCAACACCAAGAAAAACTTAGAGTTTTTCTTCTTCTAAAACCCTAAACAAGAAAACTATTTTTTTTTTCTCTTTTTATGTGGTCAAGTTGAAATTTGCCAATCGTTAAGGCTTGGGAGAACTCTTTTTATATAGGAGAGTAATCCTTGTCCTCCAAGGACTTAATAATTAAGAGATAATTATTAAATCAATCCTTAATTCAAATAAAAGATAAATAACATAATTATCCCAAACAAATTAGGATAAATCATATTATTATCTAATATTCCATGAATTATCTTTTCACAAATAAAAGATAAATCACATGTTAAATAATTATCCAAGAAAACTAATTTCTCTCTAATTAAATAACACTCACATTGGCGCCACATATTAGGGTTACTAAGCCCATAAAATGTCTTTTATGTGTATTATATTATTTAGCCCAACTAAATAATATCCATGCATATCAATTAATTAGCCCAACCAATTAATTATCACTGAGGCCCAAATAACAAGAATATCATTCCGAATTATAGAAGTAACATCGGGGACCATGGACCTATAACCAGTAGCTCCAATAATTAATAATTCATTGAACAGAATAAGTACATTAATTATTAATTCCGGGATTACGCCACCATAAACCCGAAACTGAACTCTACCGATTATAGATGTATACTTATACTCAACCCATAGAGTGAATAAGCGTCCATTGATATAATCACTACATACGGATTAACCCTCCATTGACTGTCCATTCTGAGTGGGAAGTCTCCGTGAACCCGACTCATAATATCTTATCCTTATTTACCATTAACCCTCTGATGATCAATTAGTACACATATCCGACTAGTAGCTAATTAGTCAAATGTGAACTCCCGGGATCGATCACTTTCTCGGGGCTAACAAATAAGGGGACTGTCTCTCTACTTCCCGCAGGAAGGAATGGATTCCATGTCGAAAATCAGAACTACTCACTCATCAGGAGATAGTGCCAACGAGAAGTGGCTTGGAACACAAATTTAAGTGAACCGTAACTAACACATCAAACACTACCCCGAGACAAGCAGCACCCTGTGATCACCTCAGGATTAAGGTTGATCCATATATGATCATCAAATGATTTAATGAGATTCCTCGATGATGAGACCGTATTTTATGGAAATTTTTTGTGCGTATTGTATATCTATTTTGTCGGGAAATGCTCCGTTCCGGTTATGTTTTAGATGATTTTCAGTTTTAAAGAGCTCGTGAGCGGCGATGGAAGATTTAAGGACTTAAAGAGCAGTTTTGGATGCTTTGTGGAAGATTGGAGAAAAACGGCGTTTAAAGATCCGAGAATTTCAGTTTTCGCCTATATCGAGATCCCGAGAAAATAGAGCTATTAAAGCCAATCGTGCATTTTCGATCTTTAGTCACATTAAGTTTTTATTAGAAGGACCCTTTTTTATTATTAAGTTTTATTATTTATTTATTATTATTCCATAAAAGTCACCCGAATAACTTATGAAAAATAATTGGGCTGGGCCCATTTTTGGCATATTACGTGAATTGAGAGTGTTAGGATAGGAGACATTAGTTAGGTTTGCTTTTAAAAAAAAAAGAAGAAGGGAGGAGGGAGTTCGGACGGCAAGAAACAAGACAAAAACGCTGCGCATCATTGATGTAGTGCAGGTGGATTCATTTCTTTCCCTTCGGTATAATAATTTTGTCATTGTTCTTTTTGTATTTTTTTATTTCTATCAGTAGGTAATTTTATATTTCCGGTTAATTGATTATTGAACCCTAGATTACATATGGCTGTGATGTCTAATAGATTTCATCCTCATTGATTTGTTGATATTTATTCGTTTTCCGAGCAATAATTTGATTACTACATAATTGATTTAGTTGTTTCTGCAGGATAATTAAGTCATTGTTCAGTCGAGCACCAACTAAAACGATAAATACATCTAAGTTTATTGGTTTTAGTATAGTGGTGAGTGATATGATTTTGCCGGTTCGTAGCCCGTAGAATCCACTATCACGAAAACGAATAATCTAGTTTAAAATTAGTCCGGTTGGCCTAATACCTTGAATTGGGTCTCTCAAAGCTTAATGCTTCCGGGATTCCAAACTCTTATGACCGTGTCTAGGGGTGTCTTCCGGTTAGAGAATAATTAATGACCGTGTCTTAATTATCGAATTTAGGAGAGATTGGTCACTTGGCGGTTGTCGGTGGCTATAACCAATTTATTAATAATTCAATGAGTCATCCGTGAACCGATGTTCAATCATAGGAATTGAGGGGGAAATAATTAGTTAACTGGAGCTCTTTTTCATTTGTTTTTCTTGACTTTATTTCGTTTTAGCTCTTAGGAAGTACTTATAAAATAAAATAAACTATATTTTATTTTACGAATTTTAAGAGAAATAAGTCCACCGTTCCCCGTGGGTTCGACCCCTACTTCTACTATACTAGCTATAGAGGTTGTAGGTGATTTATGTTTGGTGGTTTGACGACCCACCAAATTTTGGCGCCGTTGCTGGGGAACGGTGTTAAGTGATTTATTTCTTTTGAAATTTTGTATATAGTTTTGTTTTGTTTTGTGTTTCCCTTGTTTGCAAGCATGCCAGGTTACAACTACACGAGTCCTATGGTGAATATTGATCAATACGGATACCGGATGAACAACCTGTATGAGGAGGGATATTGTCCAAGACAGCTGCACAATCAGAATTGGGGCTACACCTCTACTTTCCAGCCGCCTAGTGAACAATGAGGGTCAATTTTGTTTTCCGGTAATACCTTTGAAGAACTTGTGCAGACCTTTTCTACCAATATTACACAGATAATCCAGACCGAAATGATTTCACTTCGAGAGTTGGTGCAAGAGGCTTCACAACAAATCCAAACTGAATTGATGCCACTTAGAGAGTTGGTACAAGAGGCTTCACAGTTCAAAGACGAGCATGTCGCCTGGGTTCAGAATATGCAAAGACAAATTGGCGAGCTAAAAACTGAGGTGGATCGGCTTCAAGAACAAAGATTGAAAACATCCTCTCCTATTATATGGTATGATGAAGAAGACGATTGTCCCATGATTGATCCAACACCAGAGATTGATGATAATGATGATGATGATCAACCAAAGGGTGAAGAAATTCACATGGTGTTGGAGAAGTTAGAGGATGATGTGTCAAATTATGAAGAAAATCATCTGGAGGAATTCAAATTTGAGGAGCCGTTGGAGCAAAAAAGTGTTGACATGGCCGTGGACATGCAAGTGAGCAAGAAGGAAGTTGTCTTCCCACTGGATCACTATATTATGAACTGGGATGTGGAAGCACCTAATCCGGTTCTTATTTTCTTGGGAAGATACTTCACCAAAGTGCCTAGAGCCAAGGCACAACTGATCCTTCCTGAAGATGAGATGGATGGCTCACTCACTGAGTATGCAAGGAAGAATCATGAAAGGAAAACCATTCCATTTGACAATGGATAGCTGAGGTAAGTATGTCTAGCCAAAGACATTAAAGAAAAGCGCTTGTTGGGAGGCAACCCAATTAAAATAAATTTGTTAATTTTATTTTGTTTTATTTTTCTAAAGAATAAGTAAAAAGAGAGAGATTTGCGTGTTTGGTGGAGGCTTTTGTCTGTTTTGCAGGTGAAGAACTGAATTCCGTGAATAAATATGATGCGTTTATTTGAAGTTCATGTGTGGATGCACAAGCTTGGGGGACTTGTTCAAGAAAGGTGATTTTCACTTTCCCATGAAGTCGGGATCCTAAGGTAATCGGGATGGGATTTTCCAAAAAAAATAAAATGAAAAATAATAAAAAATCGGGGGTAAAATAATTATGATGTGATCACATCGATTTAAGGTGTGTTTTCAACATTTTTTTGGTCCAAGAAACAGAGAGTAACTAATTTATGATGTGATCACATCATTTTGGGTGCTGGACGAAATCTCTAAAAAAAAAATTCCTTTCTTTCACCATAATTTCTCACCCGTATGTTCACCCTTTCCCTTATTATATTTCTTTTTACTCCACCAATTTACCAACCCGAACAGCCACCACCTTCCCCCGTCAATTGCTTCACCCTTTTCACACAATTTGCCGTCACCATAATCCTACCATCACTGCTTCTCCCAAAAAAAAAAAGCCAAAAAAAACCTATAAAATAAAATAAAATAGCTTTTTCTAATAAATGTCTCTCCCACCCACAACTATCAATTCCCACCCGACTTCTACCTCAACCCACCACCCACATTTCCACCATTTCTCTCTTTCTCCACAAGCGTCGTCGGTGAGTCCGAAATCATTCCAATGATTTTCCCTCCCGCACCACCACGGATGTAATTGACAATACGGCACTCACGATGCATTCCCCCATGGTCCGACTTGTAATGTATTCTCTTCCCTTTTATTTCTTTTCTTTTCTTTTCATATTTAGATTAGTAGTTTTTGCATCTCATTCATACCATACTAGTTGCACGTCATTACATATTTTGCATTCTTCCTCACTTTTAACATACATTGGGGACAAGGTATGATTTAAGTGTGGGGGAGCTTTTCATGCATTTGCATATTAGAATTGCATTTTTAGGACATTTTAGGACCTCATAGCACCGAGTACGCAAAGTATGACACTTTACCAACTTTTTCATGTAAATTTTGTGTGGAGTAACAATAATCAAACGGTAATTGACCAATGCAAGCACACACTTTTGTTGATACACACTCACCTTATATCACTTGTTTGTGAACTTTGGAGGTAAAATCATTGAGCCCTAATGAAAAGCCACTTAAAAGTGAGGATTTAACCTAGCCAAAGAGCGCACTCGCTCATTTTTCCTTTGAGTGGTATCAACACATCCAATGTCATTCTAGAATTTGCGTTGACATGCATTTCGAGACCACCCCTTTTCAGGTTTAGTGCACTTAAATGATTGAGGCACCTAGGATTTAGCTCTTTCAAGACCCACTTTTGTTAGCCTACCCATGTTTTATACCCCCTAGTGAGCCCTTTCTAGCCTGACATTTTCTTTGATTAAACTCCAGAAATTAAAACCAATGGCCTTTTCTTACGAGATCCCCTCTTTTGTTGACCCTATTGTCAAGGGATTGTATGAATATATCTATGATTTGAAGAAGATGTACCAAGAAATGAATATTTTGGGATCATGGCTGAAATTGTTTGAGTGGGATGAGAATTGCAAGATTATAAAAAAAAAAAAAAATAAAAAAAATAAAAAACTGAAAAAAACAATTTGAAATTACAATGAAGGAGTGTTTTATATGTTGATGAAGTAGCTTGTTTCCGCGTATTTTTTGCAAGTTTCTTTGAAAAGTATTGTTTGCATTTCTATTATTAGATATGAGATGTGATATTTTAGAGCCATGTTGTGTTCTAGTTGGAATCATTTTTGGTAACTATGATTATTGAGGTGGTTATTCATGCTTTGTCCTTGACAATTTAGCCCATATTATATCATTTTTCCTACCATATTTTCTGTCCCTAGCCCCGTTACAACCTTTTGAAAGACCTCATGATTTGTGCATTGGATTTTGATTACATAGTGGTGGAGATTTGATTGATATGCAAACTTATGGTAATGCTTGGTTGTGTGTTGATTTTTTGAGAGTGTGTGAATTGTCCCTATGCAGTATAATGAGAGTTTTGTTAGGTGTAATACCCGAAAGACAATTTTGTAATTGTTTTATTTAATAAATGAAATGATGTTATTATTCATATTTATTATTCCCATATTCACCAATGTGACAATAGTATTTACACTACAGAAAACCCTAAAGTATATCATTTATGTAATCACTTAACTCAGTGTATGGTATATACACAGGAGGATTGAGTTAGTGAAGATGTACTTAAAATACAATTAGCCCGTAGTGAAGTTAATCGAGAGTATCGGGTCTCTCCTTTAACGTGCTATTAATGTGCCTAGAACACAATAGGTGTGATTGTCTTATCCGAACTTTCGGTTAAGAGAACCTAATGGGGCATTTATATATGATAGATATATCATATAGGGCTGGACCGATTTGATTAGAGTTCACGATATAATTCCGTAATCGAGAAGTCTTATCGAATCAATGGATGATCATATTTATGGATATATCTTAATCCTGAGGTGATCACAGTCAACTGCTTGAATCAATATGAAGTTTGACTTGACGGTTAAGGATTACACTGAGTCTGTGGTCTGAATTACCCCATCTTGGCATTGTACTGGATTGAGTGAGTAGTCTGTGTTATCACAGATACGGAATCCATTCCTTCCATTTATGGAAGTAGATAGACAGTTCCCTTATTTGTTGATCCTAGAAACTGATCGATCGTACGAGTTCATATTATACTGATTAGCTACCAGTGAGTTGTATGAATTAATTGATCACTAGGGGTTAATGGTAAATAAGGATAAGAGGTTCTAAAAAGGGTTAACGATAACTTCCCGATTTAGAATGAACAGTCTATGGAGGATTAATCCATATGTAATGATTATATCAATGGACTCTTATTATTATTCTCGTGAGGAGATAAATATAATCTTATAATCGGAGGAGTGCAGTCACGGGATTATGGTGGCATATTCATGTGATTGATTTATCGAATATAATTATTCTATAATTATTTATTTGATTTATCGGAGCCGCTGATTATTAGTCCATGGTCCCCGACGTGCCTCCTAATATAGCATAGCTATTCTCGGACGTCGAATCCTAATAATGTTAATTTAGTTCTTGTTGGACTTTATTAAACCGATATGTGAATTAATTGTTTAGTGGACTATTAAATTAGTTGGGCTAAATAATTAAATATGTGAAAAGACATTTTTCATAAACTTGGCCCAAATGTGTAATAGCCGAAATTAATTATGACTAGGTCATAATAAAATTAAAAGTGGCGCCCCCCTCTTATTTTTGGAACAAGAAATTAGTTTTCTTGTGATTAATAAGATATGTGCATAAAATATTTATTGGATAAATATTTATGGTAAATAATAAAGATAAATATTATTCTAGATTTGTTCTAGAATATTATGGAATTATCTTTTATTAAAGGATTTGTTTTGTTTGATAAATAAAAGTCCTTGGAGGCTAAGTTTTACTCTCCTATATAAAGAGAGTTCTCCCAAGCCTTAACATAATATAAAATTTCGACTTCTCCCTATAGTAGAGAGAAGAAAATATTTTCGGCCAAGGGTGAGTAGAGGAAAATCTTGGAGATTTTTCCGGTAGCATATCGGAAGGGTTCGAGTCGAGAATTCCTTCCACCGTGAGTTGCTTGGATCACACGATCGGAAGACTGTGGTGCTCTTCACACTTTCACATTCATCCTTTTGCGGTTCTTCAACTTGGATTTTGAGATCCAAGAGGTATGCTCTACATTCCCCTTGTAGAATAGATCTAGTTGTTTTATTGCGTGTATTATATAGATCTAGATCCATAAACCGCTTCCGTTGCGGATGGCATTACTAACAGTGGTATCAGAGACCATGGTGATCTATATTTATACGTATAAAATATTAGATATAGGAGTGGTAAAACATGCAGATTTTTTGTCCCAATTTTTTTTAAAAGAGGGGCCGACGCATGCTTTAATTTTTTTTCATTTATTAAATAAAACAATAAAATTCAAGAAATTAGTTTTCTTGTGATTAATAAGACATGTGCATAAAATATTTATTGGATAAATATTTATGGTAAATGATAAAGATAAATATTATTCTAGATTTGTTCTAGAATATTATGGAATTATCTTTTATTAAAGGATTTATTTTGTTTGATAAATAAAAATCCTTGGAGGCTAAGTTTTACTCTCCTATATAAAGAGAGTTCTCCAAAGCCTTAATACACACATAAAATTCGACACCCACCTTATAGTAAGGAGCAAAGTATTTTCGGCCAAGGGAGAGGAGGAAAAATCTTGGAGATTTTTTCCGGGTAGCATATCGGAAGGGTTCGAGTCGAGAATTCCTTCCACCGGGAATTGCTTGGATCACACGATCGGAAGACTGTGGTGCTCTTCACATCTTCACATTCATCCTTTGCGGTTCTTCAACTTGAATTTTTAGATTCAAGAGGTATGATCTACATCCCCTTTGTAGAATAGATCTAGTTGTTTTATTACGTGTATTATATAGATCTTGATCCATAAATCGCTTCCGTTGCGCATGGTATTACTAACAGTGGTAGCAGAGACCATGGTGATATATATTTATACGTATAAAATATTAGATCTAGGAGTGGTAAAACATGTAGATTTTTTGTCCCAATTTTTTTTTTTTAAAGAGGGGCCGACGCATGCTTTAATTTTTTTTTTTTATGATTATGAATGTCTTGGTTGAAGAGATGGATTGGGGTTGGTACTGTTTACTCGTTAGATCTATTGTAGCTCCTTTGTTTAGTAACAATTGAGCATAGGAATTGTAATTTTTTTTTATGTCTTTTTTCGAAATTTATGTAAAAGTAGCATCTTTTATTGTAATTTTGATTATCCGGGCTGTAAAAGATGAAGATCTTGCTGAAAAATTGAAGATCAAGACGAAACCCAAGGTATGAACGAGGAGAAACGGATGAATTTTATTATAAAAAAAAAAAAAACTGCTACAGGACTTTCTGCGACGCTGAAAAGCGTCGCTATACGTCCTGTTTAATAAAAAAGATGCGGCTAGGGTTTTTTTTTTAATTTTACGGCTGCATGTTTTTTTTGTGGTGACCTAATTTATTTTTTTTTTTGTTAACTGCCGCATGAAAATATAAAATAAAAAAAAAATTTCATTATTTTTGGAAAATAATTATAAATAGCCGCATATAATTAATTATAATAAATTGGATTTATTTAATTAAAAAGACATTTTCTCCTCTCGGGTGTTCGTGGTTCGTGATCCGGCAGTTCGAGTTCAAGATTCGAAGATCAAGACTCGAAGACAACAAGATTGTAATTTATTTTTCCTAGGATAGATTAGTTACGGGGGTACCAACAATCCATCTCGGTGTTTAATTTTCCGCAATTTATTTTTTATGTGTTCGATCATAAAATAGATATAAAATCGGAATTGCCATGACATGCATCATATCATAAATCCACTCCATGCATACATGTAGAATTTTAATTTTTGTAATTAAAATAGGCATGTATACAAACTCGTGTAATTAGTTGAAATTTAATTAATACGTGCTAATTAATGAATTTAGTAACTAATTAATGATCCGAGGACGGGTTATGAAATCTTTAGGCCTTTCGGTGTGTGTTCTCGGTGAACCGCCTTAAAGCCCAAACGAGATCACGTTTTCAATTCGTAGTGTCTACGAGAATGAATGATGGTAAAAGAACAATAAATCTTGGATAAAAACGGTTCGCTTATAGGTTGGGTGGTCAACTGAGCTAGCCTCGACCGACTTAACCCTCCTAGTGTGATGTATGCACGGGGGTCCGGCAAGACTAAGCTACACCGGAGAACGGATGGGTGATTCCTTCTTATCTCAATAGGGCTGTATTGACCCGATTTCGTCCGACTGTCACATATGTTCCAACGAATAGGACGGGTAGGCTTGCCTACGTTACCGACACCATTCGGAATCCTTGATTTGATGAGCTTTTATGATAACATCAAAAAGACGTGTTATTATTCATATTTATTATTCTCATATTCACCAATATGACAATAGTATTTACACTACAGAAAACCCTAAAGTATATCATTTATGTAATCACTTAACTCAGTGTATGGTATATACACAGGAGGATTGAGTTAGTGAAGATGTACTTAAAATACAATTAGCCCGTAGTGAAGTTAATCGAGAGTATCGGGTCTCTCCTTTAACGTGCTATTAATGCGCCCAGAACACAATAGGTGTGATTGTCTTATCCGAACTTTCGGTTAAGAGAACCTAATGGGGCATTTATATATGATAGATATATCATATAGGGCTGGACCGATTTGATTAGAGTTCACGATATAATTCCGTAATCGAGAAGTCTTATCGAATCAATGGATGATCATATTTATGGATATATCTTAATCCTGAGGTGATCACAGTCAACTGCTTGAATCAGTATGAAGTTTGACTTGACGGTTAAGGATTACACCGAGTCTGTGGTCTGAATTACCCCATCTTGGCATTGTACTGGATTGAGTGAGTAGTCTGTGTTATCACAGATACGGAATCCATTCCTTCCATTTATGGAAGTAGATAGACAGTTCCCTTATTTGTTGATCCTAGAAACTGATCGATCGTACGAGTTCTTATTATACTGATTAGCTACCAGTGAGTTGTATGAATTAATTGATCACTAGGGGTTAATGGTAAATAAGGATAAGAGGTTCTAAAAGGGTTAACGGTAACTTCCCGATTTAGAATGAACAGTCTATGGAGGATTAATCCATATGTAATGATTATATCAATGGATCAATGGACGCTTATTATTATTCTCGTGAGGAGATAAATATAATCTTATAATCGGAGGAGTGCAGTCACGGGATTATGGTGGCATATTCTCGTGATTGATTTATCGAATATAATTATTCTATAATTATTTATTTGATTTATCGGAGCCACTGATTATTAGTCCATGGTCCCCGACGTGCCTCCTAATATAGCATAGCTATTCTCGGACGTCGAATCCTAATAATGTTAATTTAGTTCTTGTTGGACTTTATTAAACCGATATGTGAATTAATTTTTTAGTGGACTATTAAATTAGTTGGGCTAAATAATTAAATATGTGAAAAGACATTTTTCATAAACTTGGCCCAAATGTGTTATAGCCGAAAATTAATTATGACTAGGTCATAATAAAATTAAAAGTGGCGCCCCCCCTCTTATTTTTGGAACAAGAAATTAGTTTTCTTGTGATTAATAAGACATGTGCATAAAATATTTATTGGATAAATATTTATGGTAAATAATAAAGATAAATATTATTCTAGATTTGTTCTAGAATATTATGGAATTATATTTTATTAAAGGATTTATTTTGTTTGATAAATAAAAATCCTTGGAGGCTAAGTTTACTCTCCTATATAAAGAGAGTTCTCCCAAGCCTTAACATAATATAAAATTTCGACTTCTCCCTATATTAGAGAAAAGAAAATATTTTCGGCCAAGGGTGAGTAGAGGAAAATCTTGGAATTTTTCCGGTAGCATATCGGAAGGGTTCGAGTCGAGAATTCCTTCCACCGGGAGTTGCTTGGATCACACGATCGGAAGACTGTGGTGCTCTTCACACTTTCACATTCATCCTTTTGCGGTTCTTCAACTTGGATTTTGAGATCCAAGAGGTATGCTCTACATCCCCCTTGTAGAATAGAACTAGTTGTTTTATTACGTGTATTATATAGATCTAGATCCATAAATCGCTTCCGTTGCGGATGGTATTACTAACAAGTTTACCCGTGAGGACAAGTTAGGACTCTTTCATTTTGTCCCTTTAAAGTTTATGATCGAGTGATGTTATAGTGAGTCGTATGAATACTAGTGTGTGTTGTGCCTTGCTTTGTTATCATTTGATTGCATTATGAAATACGAGGTTGATGAAAAGGTTGGACGTGCGTAATGTGATTGGAATTCTTTTGGTGCTTTGCATTCATATCATTTTAGGTCATTCATATAGGATTTAAGATCATGCATTTTTCTTTTCTTATTTTTGGGATTGAGAGTGCATTGCGTGAGGACAAGCAATAATTTAAGTGTGGGGGAGTGATGAGACCGTATTTTATGGGAATTTTCTGTGCGTATTTTATATCTATTTTGTCGGGAAATGCTCCGTTCCGGGTATGTTTTAGATGATTTTCAGGTTTTAAGAGCTCGTGAGCGGCGATGGAAGATTCAGGACTTAAAGAGAAGTTTTGGATGCTTGGTGGAAGATTGGAGAAAAGCGGCGTTTCAAGATCCGAAAATTTCAGTTTTCGCCTATATCGGGATCCCGAGAAGACAGAGCTATTAAAGCCAATCGTGCATTTTCGATCTTTAGTCACATTAAGTTTTTATTAGAAGGACCCTTTTTTATTATTAAGTTTTATTATTTATTTATTTTTATTCCCATAAAAGTCACCCGAATAACTTAGGAAAAATAATTGGGCTGGGCCCATTTTTGGCATATTACGTGAATTGAGAGAGTTAGGATAGGAGACATTAGTTAGGTTTGCTTTAAAAAAAAAAAAAAAAAAAAGAAGGGTGGAGGGAGTTCGGACGGCAAGAAACAAGACAGAAATGCTACGCATCATTGGTAGTGCAGGTGGATTCATTTCTTTCCCTTCGGTATAATAATTTTGTCAATGTTCTTTTTGTATTTTTTTTATTTCTATCAGTAGGTAATTTTATATTTCCGGTTAATTGGTTATTGAACCCTAGATTCGATATGGTTGTGAGGTCTAATTGATTTCATCCTCATTGATTTGTTGATATTTATTCGTTTTCCAGGCAATAATTTGATGACTACATAATTGATTTAGTTGTTTCTGCAGGATAATTAAGTCATTGTTCAGTCGAGCACCAACTAAAACGATAAATACGTCGTAGTTTATTGGTTTTAGTATAGTGGTGAGTGATATGATTTTACCGGTTCGTAACCCGTAGAATCCACTATCACGAAAACGAATAATCTAGGTTAAAATTAGTCCGGTTGGCCTAATACCTTGAATTGGATCTCTCAAAGCTTAATGCTTCCGGATTCCAAACTCTTATGACCATGTCTAGGGGTGTCTTCCTGTTAGAGAATAATTAAAGACCGTGTCTTAATTATCGAATTTAGGAGAGATTGGTCACTTGGCGGTTGTCGGTGGCTATAACCAATTTATTAATAATTCAGTGAGTCATCCGTGAACCGATGATCAATCATAGGAATTGAGGGGGAAATAATTAGTTAACTGGAGCTCTTTTTCGTTTGTTTTTTTTTTTTTTGGACTTTATTTCGTTTTAGCTCTTAGGAAGTACTTATAAAATAAAATAAACTATATTTTATTTTACGAATTGTAAGAGAAATAAGTCCACCGTTCCCTGTGGGTTCGACCCCTACTTCTACTATACTAGCTATAGAGGTTGTAGGTGATTTATCTTTGGTGGTTTGACGACCCACCAAATTATTAATTATTCTCTAACCGGAAGACACCTCTAGACACGGTCATAAGAGTTTGGAATCCCGGAAGCATTAAGCTTTGAGAGACCCAATTCAAGGTATTAGGCCAACTGGACTAATTTTAACCTAGATTATTCGTTTTCGTGATAGTGGATTCTACGGGCTACGAACCGGCAAAATCATATCACTCA
The DNA here is from genome assembly GCA_024500145.1 of Gentiana dahurica var. dahurica. Taxonomy (NCBI): domain Eukaryota; kingdom Viridiplantae; phylum Streptophyta; class Magnoliopsida; order Gentianales; family Gentianaceae; genus Gentiana; species Gentiana dahurica. The sequence goes on from CM044906.1 coordinate 57,203,420, forward strand.
CCACTATACTAAAACCAATAAACTTAGACGTATTTATCGTTTTAGTTGGTGTTCGACTGAACAATGACTTAATTATCCTGCAGAAACAACTAAATCAATTATGTAGTCATCAAATTATTGCCCGGAAAACGAATAAATATCAACAAATCAATAAGGATGAAATCAATTAGACCTCACAACTATATGGAATCTAGGGTTTAATAATCAATTAACCGGAAATATAAAATTACCTACTGATAGAAATAAAAAAAAAATACAAAAAGAACAATGACAAACTTATTATGCCGAAGGGAAAGAAATGAATCCACCTGCACTACATCAATGATGTGCAGCGTTTCTGTCTTGTTTCTTGCCGTCCTCCTCCCTCCTCCCTTCTTTTTTTTATAAAGAAAACCTAACTAATGTCTCCTATCCTAACTCTCTCAATTCACGTAATATGCCAAAAATGGGCCCAACCCAACTATTTCTCCCAAGTTATTCGGGTGACTTTTATGGGAATAATAATAAATAAATAATAAAACTTAATAATAAAAAAAGGTCCTTCTAATAAAATTTAATGTGACTAAAGATCGAAAATGCACGATTGGCTTTAATAGCTCTGTCTTCTCGAGATCCCGATATAGGCGAAAACTGAAATTCTCGGATCTTGAAACGCCACTTTTCTCCAATCTTCAACAAAACATCCAAAACTGCCCTTTAAGTCCTGAAATCTTCCATCGCCGCTCACGAGCTCTTAAATCCTGAAAATCAACTAAAACATACCCGGACGGAGCATTTCTCGACAAAATAGATACACAATACGCACAGAAAATTCCCATAAAATACGGTCTCATCACTCGATTACAGAATTATATCGAGAAATACAGATTAAATCGGTCCAGTTCTATATGAATGCCATCATATATAAATGCCCCACGTAGGTACCCTCTACCGATAGTCCGGATAAGACTATCACACCCTAAGGTGTTCTGGGCGCATTATTGGTGTTTTAATCAAGAGACCATAAACTCTGATTAGTTCATCACGGACTAACAATTTAAGTATATCACCACTAACTCAATCCTCACGTGTAATCCATACACTGAGTTAAGCGGTTACATACTGATATACTTAGGGTTTGCAGCACCGTATACTATAGAAGCACAAAGCAAATAAGAAGAATAATAAAATCTATCATTTATTAATTAAAACAATTACAATAATTGTCTTTCGGGCACTACACCTAACAATCGACTTTCTATGTTACCCTTCAAATCTATTACCCTTTCCCGATTGAAAGGAAACTTAGTCATTGTTCCTTTGAGATAGTGTTCCTAGACTGGGAGATAAGAATCACCCTTAGCCAGTCGTCATGTCTTATCTCTAGGATATATGTGTTAGTAATATCATCCGCAGCTGAAGCGATTTAAGGATCTAGATCTATAAAATACACGTAATAAAATACCTAGATCTACTCTACAAGGGGGTTGTAAATCATACCTCTTGGATCTCAAAATCCAAGTTGAAGAACCGCAATATAAAGGATGAATACGTGAAGAGCACCACGATCTTCCGTACGTGTGATCCAAGCAACTCCCGGTGGAAGGAAATTCTCGTCTCGAATCCTTCCGATATGCTACCCGGAAAAATCTCCAAGATTTTCCCTTAGTCTCCCCTTGGCCGAAATTATCACTTCTTCTCTCTAAGAGGAGAAGTCGAAATTTATTGTGTGTTAAAAGGCTTGGGAGAACTCTCTTTATATAGGAGAGAAAAACTTAACCTCCAAGGATTTAATAATTAAATACAAAATCAATTATAATAATCCCATTAAATAAAAGATAATCTCATAATTCTAGAACAAATCTAGAATAAAATTTATTTCTTTCCATAAATATTTATCCAATAAATATTTTGTGCACATGTCTTATTAATACACAAGAAAAATAATTCTTGTTTCCTAAAAACATGTGTTGGCCGAAAAAATGAATATTGACCTAGTCAATATTATTTTTGCCATAACACACTAATTATGCCAAGATTATGAAAAAACCTTTTTCATATATTTAATTATTTAGCCCAACTAATTTAATAGTTCACTAAACAATTAATTCACATATCGTTTTAATAAAGTCCAACAAGAACTAAATTAATATTTTTAGGATTCAACGTTCGAGAATAGCTATGCTATATTAGGAGGCACGTCGGGGACCATGGACTAATAATCAGCGGCTCCGATAAATCAAATAAATAATTATCTTACGAACAGAATAATTATATTCGATAAATCAATCACAGGAATATGCCACCATAATCCCGTGACTGCACTCCTCCGATTATGAGATTATATTTATCTCCTCACGAGAATAATAATAAGCGCCCATTGATATAATCATTACATATGGATTAATCCTCCATAGACTGTTCATTCTAAATCGGGAAGTTACCGTTAACCCTTTTTAGAACCTCTTACCCTTATTTACCATTAACCCCTAGTGATCAATTAATTCATATAACTCACTGGTAGCTAATCAGTGTAATATGAACTCGCGCGATCGATCAGTTTCTAGGATTAACAAATAAGGGAATTGTCTATCTACTTCCATAAATGGAAGGAATGGATTCCTTATCTGTGATAACACAGACTACTCACTCAATCCAGTACAATGCCAAGATGGGGTAATTCAGACCACAGACTCAGTGTAATCCTTAACCGTCAAGTCAAACCTCATACCGATTCAAGCAATTGACTGTGATCACCTCAGGATTAAGATATATCCATAAATATGATCATCCATTGATTCGATAAGACTTCTCGATTATGGAATTATATCGTGAACTCTAATCAAATCGGTCCAGCTCTATATGATATATCTATCATATATAAATGCCCCACTAGGTTCTCTTAACCGAAAGTCCGGATAAGACAATCACACCTATTGTGTTCTGGGCGCATTAATAGCACGTTAAAGGAGAGACCCGATACTCTCGATTAACTTCACTACGGGCTAATTGTATTTTAAGTACATCTTCGCTAACTCAATCCTCTCGTGTATATATCATATACTGAGTTAAGTGATTACATAAACGATATAGTTAGGGTTTTCTGCATTGTAAATACTATTGTCACATCGGTGATTATGAGAATAATAAATATGAATAATAATATCATTTCATTTATTAAATAAAACAATGACAAAAATTGTCTTTCGGGCATCACACCTAACAATCTCCCACTTGCACGAAAGCATGTGATTAATTGTTTTAGAGCTACCCTATTATTTAAAATACAACAAACTACATCTCCCACTTGCTCTAAAGCAATGGAGACTTATCCCGTATTCTAGTACCCACTAAGCATGTCATAACCATTTCAGATTCCAAAGTACACTCCTAGTATGCCGTCGTAGGATAGGTCAGTGACTCGGGGAGCACCTACATCTAAATGTCATGGGTCTTAATGATTAGTCAGGTTGTCGGCTCGAGACGATCCGTAGAATCGAAACGTTACCGGTCCATCTAATCATGTGGTACTGAGTAAACAATGAGCCCGAGATCGACTTAACGATCATTCTCAATCTGACTTAAAAGCAAAATCAGTGTTTCACACATATCCAAGTTCACACATGAATATGTCCGCATATTGTTCCTCGTTCTCTTCAAGATACTAAAGGACATACTAAACTTGCTTTGTTAACCGCCGAATCTAAGATTCAATCAAAGTTGACGTTCAATAACCTGACCATCTCTTACTAGAAAGAGAATCTATCCCATTTCTCTTGATCCGAAGATTTAGAGAGTCATTCCTGAGGCATAGGGTAGAACTTCCTCTTTGAATGTTGCATACACAGATGCATCATCTTAACCAATAAGATGGATGGGAAACCAGTGACTGATTCTAATGAATTCGACCGAGTCAAACTCTTAAGAATGTTGTCCAAATCTCTATTGCAGAGAATTGTGGTATTGTCAGATTGTGACTTCAGATTACACACCCATGTTGGTTCCAACTGGTGCAGTGTTATCCTTCACAAACACTAATATATGTATATATTCACTACTGTACTAAAATTGATATCCAGTCTACAAAAGACTTATGAATATTCTGGTCAAATCCACATATTGTAGAAATATATGACTTCCAATGACCGAGAGGTTTGCTTTTTATCCACAAAGGACATAAGCCTTGACAGTCATCCTGTCATGAGTTCATAAGGCATTACCCTTTTGTTCCGAATGAATCCAGACTCCGTTTGTTTGGCAAGAAAGTCTCAGGGAATCACCCCTATTTTCTGCTTTAGAACGAAATCATGCAATACTAAGTGGTAAGAGAGTCCAAGGTCTGATTAACTCTCTACTTATTAGGGAATTACCCCTAGACCACTCAAGCTTTGCTCTGAAAGATAAACTTTCCTATGCATTCTACTCTTTTCCGTGTAGATCCAATTACTCCCACTGGGCCTGAGACGCTCAGGTGGTTCTACAAGAGCATGAACAGAACTAGAGTACCGAACTCCATTCATAGGGTTATGGCTATTAAACCAACCTCTATTATCAGAATCCTATACTGCTCACAAAAGAGCCATAGGTCATCAATCGATCCTCAGACTACAAAGTCCGCCGAACCCGTAATGGGTAATGGATAAACCATACTCCCACTACATTCTGGGTGGATCGAAATTCTGATCTAGTTTAGTGGTATTTAGTGTTATCACCAACAACCGATGTTGGATGTGGTCTGATTTTAATCAGTTAGTAACTACCTTTAGTAAATGTACTTCAAGGTTTAAGGTTTTACTGTTCATAGACTCTATCAGAAAGACGCAACATTATAACTGTCCCTTCCCGATTTCAAGAATCTTATAACAAACCTTTATACTCAATAGGTTAAAAGATATATCACGAATGGTGTTGGTCCCAGAGAAGGGTGAAACTATAGTCGAGGGGGGGGGATGAATGACTATAGTGGAGTTTCCTATAGTCAGAGGGGGGGGGATGAATGACTATAGTGGAGTTTCAAAAACTTTTCTTGTGTTTTAAAAGCTTTTGGGGCAGCGGATAAGTCCCTTCTTACTATGTTGTTTTCAAATCAGTTTAGACAATCACATATATGTGTTATGATGTAGGCAAATTAAATAAGTGCTGTAAGTAAATTGCAGAAATTAAATTGACACAAGGCTTATAGTGGTTCAGGGTGGTGTAATCCCTTAATCCACTCTTCTTATGTGACGATCGGAGGAATTCACTATTGTTTTCACAGATACAATAGTGTGATTGTCCTTGGCTTCCCAAGTTTCACAATCTACAAGACTATCACTCCTTGATCGCAAGAGCTTCATGATTCAGTCTTCCTTTTGCTGCTCCTTGAGATCAAAATCCTTCAACAACTATCACAGTTTCAACTCCTTCTCGGATTGCCTCTGATTCAGTTGCTTCAGTTTGATGTGAATGTGATTCACGACTTGCTTGATCAATCTCAATTCTGAGTATGACTTTGTAGTTCTGATTTTTGAGTTGATCACTAGATATATCCTTGTGAGTTCAGAGATAAGGCTTTTCTAATTGATAGAGTTTATGCTTTTCTTTCTTTTTCAATCGTTGTTTTCTTTTTCTGTCAATGCCTTCTATTTATAGCCTTGAATAGCCTTGATTTTGAAATTCCGTCCGTTGGCTATATTAATGAGGGAATTATCCTTGATTTTATCCTTGATTCCCCTTTAATTGTATTCTCCTTGATTTTAGTGATCGGATTCTTCTTTCAAATGTATAGCAGAAAATCCGTCCTTGATTGATCCTTCAATGATTGTGCATTTAATGCATGATCTGCTGAATCTTCAATGTATATTAAATTTGATCTTGTAAGTGTCTCTTCACCGTCTATAGAACGGTGGAGTGAGCCTTCTGACTTAGCCGTTAGTTCTTTCTTCGCCGTTTTATTTTCTCTTTGCCGACAGTCAGTGTACTCAGCCGATTCACTGTTTTCTTCTTTGCTTTAGTTTCAGGAGAATCTTTATACTTCACTGATCCTTGATTTGGGTGGGATCAGTGTACACCATATTGGAATATTGAGTTTCATCACTTGAAACATAACTTAGACTTATCCAAGGTCATCACAGACTTCCTTGGTTATAAGTTCAGATCATAATCCCTTCTCTGTATCTCTGCTGGTGCTTGGCTGGCTTCACTCTGCCGAATGTCTATTTTCACTTTGCCGTCCTACCAACTAGTACAATACTTGTCTGACTCAACTTATACAACATGTCACACTCTAAGTAAAGACTTATACAGAGAATTCTAACTTATTTCAGGCTTGCTATAACACTAGTATGGCCATCATCAAAACATAATAAAATGTTCCTAACAATTTCCCCCTTTTTGATGATGCCAAAACCCTCATAAGCCTGAACATAAGTAATCAAAAATTTTCATAATTGTCAACAGATTAAAAACTCAAAGATTTTATTCTTCCATCATAGGGTAATAAAAAAAGACAAATGAAAAGATAGATTGAATTGAATTAAGCAACAGGCAATTGGTTTTACTTCTTCATTTCTTCAAACCTGATGCCCTTGCCTTTGTTGCCCTGTCTCTTTCCACTGGAGCTTTCAGGCTTTGAGTTATCATCTTCCCCCTTTGTGGCAGCATCAAAATGTGCCTCAAGGTTTGCAATTGCTGCATCAGACTCAGGGAGAGGGCCAAATCTTTTCTCCAAGAATTTGTTGTTGGCCTCACCAACTTTGATGAGAAAGTCCAGTTGCTTGCCAGAATGCTCCATTATCTCATCCAGATGCTGAATTTTGGATGTGTGAGCATTGAGGGTGTCCACCAAGGGCTTGAGATTGTTGTCAACCGTCTCAGCATGGAAGTCAAGATTGGTTTGGACATGGTGAGGGATGAGGTGTTGTAAGTTGCAATTAAGTTCCCTTGTCTCTCCATGACTTCATCTTGGATTTTGATGTGGCTGATGAGAGCCTCAATCTTGTGATTGAAGGAGGTTGCTTCACTCCTAATGCATGCTTCAGATGTTGCCTGCTGTAATATTGCCTTTCCATGTCCACAATAAGGGGTTGAATGTCCAGATTGAAGACTCTCTCTGGATCAATTTCTTCAGGTGCCACATGGACATCCTTTTCATCTTCATCATTTTCACTCTCAGCATCTTCACCTTGCTGCTCCTCAGTTTCCACTTCAACTTCTTTTTCTTTCTTGTCCTTCTCTGCCTCCTCATTTTGAACCTCTTCTTTTTCTTCCAACTTTTCTTGTTCTGCCTCAGTAGGCCCGAGGTCATCTAGAGGAGGTTGTTGGAATTGAACTTCTTCATCTGCTTCTTTTCCCCCTTGTGCAATTGTGGGGGCGTTGGCAATTTCAGCTGAGTGAGCTTTATCAGCTGGCTCACTGAGCTGTTTGTCAACCGTATGAATGCTTTTGAAAAGCACTTCCTGGAGGGTCAGTTCATCGTCATATATGCCCATATCTTCCTAATTTTCTGCATGAGCTTCACCTTCTAGGTGTTCATCTTCTGACTCATCTTCTGCCTTGTCTATCTCTTCCTCTTCAGATGAGGTGATTCTATATCCTTCCTCACCCTCCTCCAGATAGACAATTTCCTCCTGTTGCTTTCTTCTTCTGTTTCTGTGTCATCACTTAATATCATAGGCTCATTTAAGTTCCTGGTGTTGGTCATAGTGGTATCTACTTGTGCCTTTTGAGACCTGGTTCTTCGTCCCACTCCTGATCTGCTGGATTCAAGTTGTTTCCTCTTTTGACCAGCAATGGGTTTCGCTTCAGGGAAGCCTTGATGTAGGTGAACATTGTTTTGGACTTGTGTGGGTACTGCAAATTTGTGGGTTGTACTTTCATGGCGTTGAACAGGTGTTGAAGAGGGAACCCGTATGATTTCTTTTCCCGGAAATCGCCCTTTTTCTGCAAACCCTTGCTTGGTGCGGTGATTGATAAGTCAATCTCCTTTTGAATCTGATCCTTCAATCGATTGAATACGAAGGTTGCCCAATCAAACTTTATTCGTTCGTAGATTATGGCCATCAGTTTGATCCTGACCTCGATTAGGTTTTCCAGTGACCCCTTTCTCCCTTCAATATTTTTGGTGATGACCAGTGCAAATTCAGAAAACGGAAGTTTGAGCGTTGATCTAGGTAGATTGTACATTTTGCTGTTTGGCTTGGGGCATTTGGCTATTTCAGCCCAGAATTTTGGAATGTCTGCCGTCACAAGCTTGACATTTGCAGGACCAATTTGGGGGAGGTTCAGGAACCGGTTGAGTGTATTAGGCGTGATGACTATGTGCTTTCCAAAGATTGAGCTTGTGATGCGATCAACTTTAGTCTTCTTCGTCCTGGGCATAAACTTTGCGTTTTTCCAAAATGCTATCAGATTCTCATAGCAGATACCGGTTATTGGGGGTTTAGAAAGGTCATCAGCCCCAAATTGTATAGCAATCGACCAGGCGTCGTGCTTGTGCATCGTTGTCACAATAAGAGAGATAGTACTCGGGCTTGAAAAACGAGCCGGTTATGATTGATTTTTCATAGTATTTTTCAGTAGCAGTGATTTGGGAGGATGAAGCCATCGATAGGTAGAGGAGGATTAGAAGAGTATATTTTGAGGAAAAGTAGGGTTTGTAATTTGCAAAAGTATGTAAAGATTTCTGAACATCTCTAAGTATTGTTTATATAGTGTGATTTGGGTAGTGTGAACGTGGTTTGGATATGGAAGGATTTAGTGACATAATGGCGTGATTTTGTGTATGAAAAACGCGATATTCGAGCGTAGAGGGGGAGTGGTTTGAGGCAAGTAATGATAGAGCCCGGGAATCGAGGAGTTTATAATTCAAAAAATAATATAATTACCTCCATGATCATAACGTGATCGCCACGCAGAACTGAATAATCCTCCATAATTTCCTTATTCTCCACGTGTATTTAGAATTGATTTTGTTCACACTTTGAATTTGTCCAAGTCTTTATTTCGGTGAAGTGCCTTCGTTGGTCACTTAACCGGTCCAATGAGTTCTTCACTGAGCTGCTTCATTGAACTGTTCCTAACAATCAGTTAAGTTACCTCTGCTGGATACCATTGCCTTACCTGCTACATCTCCTGTAACGGCAAAGGTTGTACCAGTTGATGAAGTCACTTAGCCGATTACTCCAGTTAGCCGCTCGTTGATACTTAGTCAATTTCAATCATCCCTAACTCAGTTCTCAACATACTAAATATTTCATAACTGAGTGGTTTAGTGAAGATGTCAGCCAGTTGTTCTTCAGTGGATATGTATTTTAGGCTGACATCTCCCTTTTTCAACATGGTCTCTGATAAAATGATGTCTCACATCAATGTGCTTTGTTCTTGAATGCAATACTGGATTTTCTGTAATAGATATTGCACTTGTGTTGTCACACATGATTGGGATTGTTTTCTCTTCGACTCCATAGTCCCTTAGCTGTTTTCTTAACCACAGTACTTGTGCACAACAGCTACCTGCTGCTATATATTCTGCTTCAGCCGTTGATGTAGATATAGAGTTTTGCTTTTTGCTGAACCATGAGACTAGTCTGGTTCCTAGCATTTGGCATGTTCCAGAGGTGCTTTTTCTATCTATTTTGCATCCAGCATAGTCAGAGTCTGAATATGATATCGGTGTAAATCCTCCATCTTTTGGGTACCAAATGCCAACATTGATGGTGTGTTTCAAGTATTTGATTATCCTTTTAGCTGCTAGAAGATGTGATTCTTTTGGTTGAGCTTGAAATCTAGCACACACTCCTACCGCAAATGCAATATCGGGTCTGCATGTAGTTAAGTATAATAATGATCCAATAATTCCTCTATACATTTTCTGATCAACATCTTTTCCTCCTTCATCTTTTCCAAGTATGACTCTGGCACACATTGGTGTGTCTGCTGTGCCACTTGTGTCCATCCCATACTTGTGTATCAAATCTCTTGTATATTTTGCTTGACTAATGAAAATGCCATCCTTCATTTGCTTTACTTGAAGGCCAAGGAAGTAGTTTAATTCTCCCATCATGCTCATCTGAAATTTGCTCTTCATTAGGTTTGTAAATTTCTCACACAACTTTTCATCTTCTGATCCAAAGATTATGTCATCAACATAGATTTGCACTAGCAATGTGCTTGCCCCTTCCTCTAGTTTAAATAGAGTCTTGTCTATAGTTCCTTTGTTGAATCCATTCTTGATCAGAAATTGTGACAGTGTTTCATACCAGGCTCTAGGTGCCTGTATGAGGCCATAGAGGGCCTTCTTGAGTTTGTATACTTTGTCTTCTTTTCCTTTGATTTGAAATCCAGGAGGTTGTTCTACATAAACTTCTTCTTCCAAAAGTCCGTTTAGGAATGCACTTTTGACATCCATTTGATAGACTCTAAAGTCTTTGTGTGCAGCAAATGCTAGAAAAAGTCTTATTGCTTCCAATCTTGCTACTGGAGCAAAGGTTTCATCATAATCTATTCCTTCAGCTTGGGAATATCCTTTTGCAACTAGCCTTGCTTTGTTTCTGACAACAGTTCCTTGCTCGTCCACCTTGTTCCTGAATACCCATTTTGCACCAATGATGTTGGCCATTTCAGGTCTATCAACAAGTTCCCAGACTTCATTTCTTTCAAACTCATTTAGTTCTTCTTGCATGGCTGTGATCCAATCTGCATCTTGGATTGCATCATCAATGGTCTTGGGTTCCACTTGTGATAGAAAGCAAGTTAGCATGTGCTCCAGTTGTCTTCTTGTTCTGACTCCGGTGTGAATATCTCCAATGACTTATTCTTCGGGATGGTCTCTAAGCCAATTTAGGTCTGGTTGAAGTTGATCTTCACTTGGTGCTTCCATACCTTCATGCTGAGCATGAACTACAATTTCATGTGCTTCTCCTGTTGTATTGATGTGTGGCTCCTCTTGATTTTCAAGAAGATGATTCAGGATAGTAGATGGTATGGTTGCACTTGTATAGATTTGCCTATGTGCAGCTTTCTCTTCTTGGTCTTGAAGATCTTCACCATTTGTATATGGTTCATCAAAAACCACATGTATTGATTCTTCAATCACCAATGTTCTTTTATTTAGTACTCTGAATGCTTTGCTGGTGTCCGAGTATCCCATGAAGATTGCTTCATCAGCCTTCTCATCAAAGGTATGCAGATGATTCCTGTTCAAGACAAAACATTTTGATCCAAACATATGAAAATATGAGATATTGGGTTTTCTACCATTCCATAATTCATATGGAGTTTTTCCATGATGTTTGTTGATGATTGATCTGTTTTGTGTATGGCATGCTGTGTTTGCTGCTTCAGCCCAAAATCTCTTTGGCAAGCAGGCTTCAGCAATCATTGTTCTGCCTGCTTCTTTGAGAGTTCTGTTTCTTCTTTCTGCTACACCATTTTGTTGTGGAGTTCCTGCTGCAGATAGTTGATGTAGTACTCCATTTTCTTCACAATAGGTTCTGATAATTTCATTTAGAAATTCAGTGCCTCTATCTGATCTGATTTTGATAATTTTTAGCTCTTTTTCATTCTGGAGTCTTCTCAGCAAGTCTGGTAGCTTCTTGAGTGTTTCTTTCTTCTTGTTCATGAAGATGATCCAGGTGTATTTTGAGAAGTCATCCACCACTACAAGAGTATATTTCTTACCACTTACACTTACTGGAGTGACTGGTCCAAACAGGTCCATGTGCAGTAGATGTAGAACTCTTGTTGTAGATTGATGAGGCTTTGATTTGAATGAGCTTTTTTATTTGTTTTCCTTTCTGACAAGCATCACATAGACTCTCTTTCTTGAATGAGATCTCTGGCAGGCCTTCAACTAACTTGCTCCTTGATAGTTTGTTGATGGTCTTGAAATTCATGTGATTTAATCTTCTGTGCCAAATCCAGCTTGTTGATTGTTTATTCTTGACAAGTAGACATGTTTCTGCCTTGGCTGTTCTCCAGTCCACCACATACATGTTGTCTTGTCTTCTACCTGCAAGAACCATTGTGTTTGTTTGACTGTGAATCACTTTGCATCCTTCTTTGTTGAAGTGCACATTGTAGCCTTTGTCACGGAATTGACTGATGCTCATCAGATTGAAGTTAAGTCCCTTGACATATGCCACATTTTGAATCTTTAGATTGTTTTTGAGTATTGTGCCTTCCCCTTTAATCTTGCCAGGGTTTTCTTTTCCTCCAAATGTGACTTTGGGTCCATCAAAAGCTTTAAAATCAGTGATCCATTTCTTGTTTCCTGTCATGTGTCTGGAACATCCACTATCTATGTACCAGACATCCTACAAAATAGATTAATTAAGTTTGGGTACCCAACACTGTTTGGGTCCATATCTGTTAGCAGTCATGCCTCCCATACCAAGTATGTATCCAAAAGGTCTTCTCTTTGGATAATTGAAGTCATCAACTTCATATGTATAAGGCATGGCAGAATAGCTTCTAATATTTTTACAGAAGGTATTCTGATACTTTTTTCCACCTTTTGGTGCATTTGTATCCTTCTTCACTTTCCAATATGCAATAGGAAACCTTTCTTGCTTCATGTGTCTAGGAACATAGCTAGATTGATTTTTCTTAATCACATGATGCATTTTGTGGAATGGTTTCCTCTTGTATTTTGGAGGTGTGACATTCCAATCATCCTCTGAGGGAAAAAGTCCGCCTTTACCTTTCGGATGGCTGTTGCTTTTGTATGATTGGAATGAGGATTTAGTCTGCTGTTTCACTACAGTGGGTTTTGACTTCACCGAACAGATGATCTGTTGGAGACATGGTCTGTCCCTTTCTAAATTTTGGTCCATTAGTGGTCCTCAATTTAGAATTGTGTTGACTATTATCCCTACATTCATCCTGATTGTTATAGCTAAGACCAGATCTGGATCCAAACCTTTTGAGGGTTTGTATCTTTGGTGCTTTTAGTGGTGCAGTGATTACCTTTACTGGTGAGGAGTTCTTCTTAATCGATCTGTTGGTAACAGATGTATGGTCATCTGCTTTTTGTTGATCATTTAAGTAGATCTCCTTACTAGTTAATTCAGCTCTTGTTTTATCCAGTTCCTTCTTTAACCTCTTATTCTCTTTTCTTAGATCCTTGCATTACTTTTCGAGAATTTCATGATTCTTTTCAATTTCATCAAATTTAGTCATGAGATTTTGGACTAGGTCTGCTGTATCTAATGGTAGACTAGAGGATTGTGCAGTGTTAGATGTGAATGCATTAGATGAAGAACATGAACTAGATGTTACCTCAGTTTCATCTGATTCTTTAGCCATTAAACATAGGCTTGTTTCCTCATTGTCCGAACTATCACTTTTGTCTTCATCCAATTCTTTGGTCATGAGGCATAGGCATGCCTTTTCATTTTCTGAAATGTCTTCTTCATCACTATCATCTGAGTCATTGTCAGATGATTCTTCATGCTTTTCACTACTGGATTCTGCCTTAAGTGCCTTCTTGCCCTTTCTCTTTTCAGATGCTTTGAATTTCTTCTTTTCATCATCTTTGTCATTTTCTTCAGGACAATCAGCCTTGAAGTGACCTCTCTTATTGCAGTTGAAGCATCTGTATTCATCATTTTTCTTCTTCATGTCTCTGTTTGAGCTTGAATTTTTGTTTGATGTTGAATTTCCCTTGAATGGCTTCTTTTTAAACCTGTCAAAACGTTTAACTAATAAAGCTACCTGTTCTTTTAGTTCTTGTGTCTCTTTGCTGATGCATTCGGCAAAGTTACTTTGCTGGGGTGCAGCTAATGCAGTAATTTTGTGTGTCTCTGCTGGACCACCATCTTCACCGTTCAATTCGAATTCATGAGCTTTTAATTGGGACATCAGTGTCAGAGTGTCAGTGCTTGCAAGATTTGTTGTTCCTCTGATTACTGATGTTATGATCTTCCATCTTTCAGGTAGTCCTCTCAGGATCTTCAAGCATACTTCTTTTTGTGGATATGTGTGTCCAAGCTGTTGCAGTTCACTGATGATGCTTGAGAATCTGTTGTCCATTTGATCAATGGATTCACCAGTCTTCATTTTAAAGTTCTCAAATTTCTGTTTTGCAGCAGATAATTTGTTTTCTTTTACTGCTTCAGATCCTTCATTTATCAATGATAGTTTGTCCCACATCTCCTTTGCTGTTTTGCAGTCTTTGATTCTCATGAACATGGTGCTGTCTAGAGTCTTTAAGATCATATCTTTTGCTACAAAGTCTAGGTTTGCTCTTCTCCTGTCATCTTTGGTCCAATCTTTCTTGGGTTTGTCTATCTCCTTTCCTTGATCTGCTCCTGTGCCTACCACAGTAGTGATCATGATTGGGCCATCATTGATTACATCCAGCATCTCCTCATGAGTTGCTGCAAGATGAGATAACATTCTTATTTTATATTCATCAAAATTATTAACATTGAAAACATGTACTTTTGACAAGAAGTTTGAGGAATCCATCAGTGCAATTTGAAGAAAAAAAAATGGCAGTGAATGAAAAACTTCAGATTTGAAAACTACTTTGAAAATATGTGATCTCCTTGTTACCAGAAATTAGATCTGAACAGGTTCTGATACTAGGAACACTGCTCCGATACCAATTGTTGGTCCCAGAGAAGGGTGAAACTATAGTCAGAGGGGGGGGTGAATGACTATAGTGGAGTTTCAAAAACTTTTCTTGTGTTTTAAAAGCTTTTGGGGCAGCGGATAAGTCCCTTCTTACTATGTTGTTTTCAAATCAGTTTAGACAATCACAGATATGTGTTATGATGTAGGCAAATTAAATAAGTGCTGTAAAGTAAATTGCAGAAATTAAATTGACACAAGGCTTATAGTGGTTCCGGGTGGTGTAATCCCTTAATCCACTCTTCTCCTGTGATGATCGGAGGAATTCACTATTGTTTTCACAGATACAACAATGTGATTGTCCTTGGCTTCCCAAGTTTCACAATCTACAAGACTATCACTCCTTGACTGCAACAGCTTCAGTGATTCAGTCTTCCTTTTGCTGCTCCTTGAGATCAAAATCCTTCAACAGCTATCACAGTTTCAACTCCTTCTCAGATTGCCTTTGATTCAGTTGCTTCAGTTTGATGTGAATGTGATTCACGCACTTGCTTGATCAATCTAAATTCTGAGTATGACTTTGTAGTTCTGATTTTTGAGTTGATCACTAGATGTATCCTTGTGAGTTCAGAGAGAAGGCTTTTCTAATTGATAGAGTTTCTGCTTTTCTTTCTTTTTCAATCGTTGTTTTCTTTTTCTGTCAATGCCTTCTATTTATAGCCTTGAATAGCCTTGATTTTGAAATTCTGTCCGTTGGATATATTAATGAGGGAATTATCCTTGATTTTATCCTTGATTCCCCCTTAATTGTATTCTCCTTGATTTCAGTGATCGGATTCTTCTTTCAAATGTATAGCAGAAAATCCGTCCTTGATTGATCCTTCAATGATTGTGCATTTAATGCATGATCTGCTGAATCTTCAATGTATATTAAATTTGATCTTGTAAGTGTCTCTTCACCGTCTGTAGAGCGGTGGAGTGAGCCTTCTGACTTAGCCGTTAGTTCTTTCTTCGCCGTTTTGTTTTCTCTTTGCCGACAGTCAGTGTACTCAGCCGATTCACTGTTTTCTTCTTTGCTTTAGTTTCAGGAGAATCTTTATACTTCATTGATCCTTGATTTGGGTGGGATCGATGTACACCATATTGGAATATTGAGTTTCATCACTTGAAACATAACTTAGACTTATCCAAGGTCATCACAGACTTCCTTGGTTATAAGTTCAGATCATAATCCCTTCTCTATATCTCTGCTGGTGCTTGGCTGGCTTCACTCTGCCGAATGTCTGTTTTCACTTTGCCGTCCTACCAACTAGTACAATACTTGTCTGACTCAACTTATACAACATGTCACACTCTAAGTAAAGACTTATACAGAGAATTCTAACTTATTTCAGGCTTGCTATAACAGCTAGTATGGCCATCATCAAAACATAATAAAATGTTCCTAACAAATGGTCATTGACCGAATGTGTACGCGAAATTCCAAGTCTTACCTAAATGCTTATATTTATGGAAGTGGGGTGAACCGAATCCACACCTTATCCGTAAATTCCAAAGCATATTCTAGGTAGACTTCTCGGTCTTACATTTCAATGTAAACCGTTATTTCGCTTCCAATATCTTTATTGAGTTAAGCAGTGTATTGTAGCGCATCTAAAAAAACTATGTAAGGCAATTTAACAGTTTCTCACTTAGTGAGAACATGTCATAATGAGGCAGGCTGAGCATCAGTCTCGAGGACTATGAATGGCCTATTCCGAGTATAGAATAATCTATCTCTGTTGAAAACGGAGAAACCTCAAAATATTTTGGATAAACTTACCGGAGTGTTTGAATAGTTATCAGACAAGAAGTCACTACTCGGAAGCTCCTACTAGCTTGTGTCTTTCATCAGACCCCGATGGTCGTCATGAACAAGCTATGTTACTTCTTTATAACCATTATCCTTTCCCAATTGAAATGGAACTTAGTCATTGAATCTTTGAGACAATATAACCAGACTGGGAGAAAAGGAGTCACCCTGAGCCAGTCTTCAGGTCTTGTTTTTTAGGGACTATGCACTAACTATGGAATATGTAGAAGCGTTTATCTAAATATAGAAACCAATTGCTTTTAATACTTCTTAAGATGTGTTTTATATACATATTTCAGCAGTTGTAAGTGGTTTTGACTTTATCAAACAAAAGTCCGAGTCTTGGATTCGTACTACAAATGATATATTCACATTCAATACGACAAACAAATTATCGAATAGAAGGTAAATCCATTCGTTCCAACGAATCTTAAACCGAAAATAAATTTTCCATGATATCCAAGGATTGAATCCGAGATTCATTTCCTTATATCACTCCCACTATTCTAGCTAAAATTAACTGCCCGTTGTTTACTCTTTTAATCGTTAAATGCACTGCTACCTTGTTCTTCCAAAGAACATAGCTCGAGAAAATCGCCAAGGATTCATAGGCTGGTGATCCAAAAATCACTGTCCTTAGCCTATGATTTTCAGTTAATTAATTTCCGGTTCAGCCTTAAAGTTCAATCTCATCAATGAATAACCTGTGAGAATCGAATATCCCACGAGAATCGAACATCCCTTTATTCATTGACTGCCTTCCTTTTTTAGCCTAGATATTATCAAGAAAATACCCATGATGAGTGTGACCTACTATATCGGATCTCTTAGGTACGCCCCGAGTATGCCGTCTTAGGATAGGTCAGTGACCCGACGAGTACCCAGAAATCCTATCCTTTCGGAGACCAAGCCATGAATGTTGATAGGGGTGAACACCATCCTTAGGGGGACGAAATCAAAGCGCCTCGAGGCGTCACCCTTCTCTCACTTACTTGTATCTATAGTAGAGGCCGTGGGGTTGGATGTCGCCTCCCCCGCTCCCACTCAATATTTTGGAAGTGGTGGTGGGTTAACTAACCACGTCTTTTTTGATGTTAACATAAAAGCTCATCAAATCAAGGATTCCGAATGGTGTCGGTAACGTAGGCAAGCCTACCCGTCCTATTCGTTGGAACATATGTGACAGTCGGACGATATCGGGTCAAGATAGCCTCATTGAGATAAGA